>CM032058.1:14238075-14838075 GCA_018831715.1 Matsumurasca onukii
AGGTTAATTCTCACCTGAAGAAGGAATCAGATTCCAAATTCCGAAACGTCGTGTTTTTGTTGTTTTTTTTTACTGAGAAAAAACAATGGAAAACGTCCATAATAGTATTAACCTCAGTTGATTTAATAGTTGTTATATAAAGTGTTATTCCCTCTACCACTTAACAACGATTAAAACTGAGCAATCCATCAAAACGCTCGGTCAATTATCAGCGATGAAGATGTTTTGAGATATTTACAACCAGGAGGGCTTGAACTAATTATACAAGTTGGTTGTGGATGGCCCAGGGGCCATTTATTTCCCAAATCCTCCCCCTTAACTCACCCCCCCCCACTCTGACCCCCCCTCATCAAGACTAACGGGAAAACCTGAGTTACCATTAGTCATTGTCTCCGGCCCACTTGGCTAGCCAGCTCAATCCTGTTGTGTTCGATGTGGTTTGTTTTGTAACATCGCGATGATAAAATCTGTCTATGGGATTTTACCTGGGGATAAAAAATAAGTTGAAATATTTGTTAACTGTTGCGGTGCCGATTTGTTTTGAAAGTGGTTAAGAACGTGGTTTTCACTATATCACTATTTGAGATGCCGACCACTCTCATGAGGGTATTTTAAGGCAAATATGTGGTGAAGAATGAGTGTGAAGAGTGGTAGTAATGAGTTATGAGGTGTAGTCTTGTTACAAACTATAAGGCCGACTCTGCCTTAGAATGGGTCATTAATTAATAGCCCAATGACCAATGGAAATACAAGGACCAACGGCTTAACGTGACTTCCGAACCACGCAGGTGATGGTCTAATATGTCTAAACGATGGTGGGAGTTGATGCGGGTATCATCAGATGATCACTGAGACTATCTGAGCCGCTTTAGACCTACATCAACCTCAAAACCTGACCTCCGTGATGCTGGATTACAGGACCACGCCACGAGTCCCAGTCCCAATTAATTTTCCCCAATTAGTTGAAATCAGTACGTTGAAAATTAAAGTTAACAATGCATTGTCAGAGCTTGTGTACAAAGGCAAGCCTACATTTACAAATGGCTCGGCTAAAAAAAGCTGAAACCATATTTGATAAAAAAGAAACTCCTTGATAAAACTACATTCACTATCGTCATCTTTGTTTTGAAATGTAATTTTTGCTATTTTACTCTAGGGATAGCTCTAATTATTAGCGAATTTCCTTTGGAAGAATGAGATATTTATTCCGCCCGCATAGTAAGATCCAGCCAGACCAGGGACCATGAAATGATCACCATTGCCCCAAGAACACGTTATGAGAATTTCTTTAACACTTTTCATTCATATCTTTACATCTCTACAGGTCGCATTTTCGTCCAATTTTTACCAAATGCTTCTTTTGTAAATATCTCGGTCGAGTTCGTAAACCAGCAAAATCGGGTTACTGAAACCCTTTTGGGGGGGGACTTTCCTTACCAATAAAGGCGGTTTAGTTATAAAAACAGTGAATTCCGTCCGATGTTGTTAGTTATACATCAATATACAAAAAATTATGAAACCCCTTTAAGTTGTTTCAAATGGCGGCCAAAAATTGATTTAACAGCGAAATTAAAGAGAAGGCCGATTTTATTGAAATTTATTGGTCCATGCTATCACAATCACGTGGCTACCCTAAGCTTCCAAGCCGTTCATCCAAGCGCAAACCCCCAAAACACTCACACTTGTACAGTCTACTTTCTACCTTCAATTATTCTCAGATAATGCGAACGATTTCGCTAAGTATGCGCACGGAATTAGAAAGTGACGGCGGGAATAACACCGACAGTACGAGTATTATAAACAGCTGTGAGGTCGGTATTTAGGACACAGACAGTGGATTCCTTAAATGTCACTTTTCCGACACAAATAGTGGTCGCCACTTGTCTGCAGGCTACTGAGTCCTTTGTGTCAGGATTCCTAACGTGCTTTCCAAACCACTCACACTGCTGCAGACGTCCTGGGGAATTTGTCAGCTGACAAAGGTCAACATGTATGCAAGGGAGGGGTACTTTGTATAATTTAGAATTTTAACGCTGTAAAAGTTCAATTTATTTTTAGTGATGTATATAGATTGTTTCAAAAGTTTCACTTTAACTTTTAAACTGATAGATTTTTAAACCACTTTGGCACGTGCTGTAAGGGTATTCTGAAGTACTTTTTGACCGGATTGGAAAAATTGGATTTTTGGGTGAGGCCGATATTTTTTATGAGAACCCTAACGTGTGATTTTCAAAAGAATTTCTACTCTTTTAAAAGAATTTCCGACGCTCCGTTCTCGACTGGCGGCCGAAAACGTGTTAGTTCCTGTAAATAATTTTAAGCATTTCATTGGGTTTTTATTGTATGACATTTAAAATTAAGGATCGCACGAAAAAGTTCATTAAGAAATGTATTACTATATCCTAAAACCTCTATTGCCGATCAGATCGAAAAGTAGTTTACAGTACCATAAAAACTTGTGTCAGATCTCGTTTCAAACCTTGGCTAGGACCTGCATACTTGATATTTGTTTGGAGCAATCGGTTTATTTAAAAATACAATCATTAAAGATGTAAGCCAAATGAAAGGTGAAAATTATGACAGCTAAACAAAAAGACTGCCAGAAAATTATAGAAATAACTCAGAGAAATTGATAAAATCTTAACCATAAAAATATCGTCAGAGTGGTGGCAATACAGCAAAATACATGATTTCCTCTGAATAGATGTTGACCCGCTATTCATGATAATATTTGAATACCAGAGGGATTAAAGTTGTGGTGAGATTTATGTTAATGGTGCTCATATATTCATCAAACTCGTGTCGGTTCAACGCTAGTTTCACACGTTCTAGCTCACACGTTTTTGTTAGAGTTAGAAACGTTGAAATGTTGGGTTTTGATAAATGTTTATGGCTATATAAATAAAAAATTAATAATATTAGAGTTGTGTGTATATTTATATGGTGGAATGGATTTTTATTACATTATATTGTGATTATTTGTAATATTACATTGCATACTTCTAACCCGTTCTGGCATATTCGTGGCGATTTGGTACCGCGCGCGACTCCGGAGCTCATCACTCCGGTGGCGCATGTTCGATCCCCGCATTCACCACTAATAATTTTTGACTCCCAGTTAACGCTAGGTAAATGTCGAGGTTGAGTGGTACAGAGGACTTTGTAGTCCTAATCTCGCCTTGTCAAACAAAACAAAGTTTACCTTTTACTTAAATTTAACTGTTGTACACAGTAATGAATATATATTTAAATGGAAACAGTCCAGTTGGAGAAAATTAACCGAAATTAGTTATTATCATATAGGGTTGTTATAAAAATACATTGTACTAAACTGGCCTGATGAAAGAAAAGAGCTCACTCAAAAAATAAAAAATCCAAGACAAAAAAACAACTTTCAAATCATTAACATAATTTACGTGGCCACGTGAATAACAATATTAATATAAGACAAACCTATTTTCCACAAAACTATTAATAATTAATACAACATAGTAAAATTATTACAACGTCTCAGAAGTAGAACGAGTCCTATCTTCAATTGGTTTTGTAACACATTACCAGATAGTAAAAAATATACGTTAATGGATTTTCAAGATTAATATTATTTAAATTAAATTAAAAACGAACCAAACTCGCTTGCAATGAATATGATTTCATTAACTAATGAGGCACGGAGGTGAAATAAAAGAGCAAGGCTTGTGAAAAGGCACGTCGTTTCAGCTGATCTCGTCCACGCTGTAAAACAAAACGTAAATGAAACGAAGCTCTTTAGGGTAAAGAACATAACACGACCGCCCTGCCCTGCCCTGCCCGTTGTCATGGAGACTGTACACTCTATACTCTGTTTCTCTCTTAGTTGGTAGCGTGGAAAACCTACACAATGTTATTTAAATGGTAAGTTATAGGGTTAAACTGCCGGAAAATATTGGCCCACTTCTACCTATTTTTATTAAGATTATTTTGAAGTTGTACACGACTTTTCACGACTGGTGGAGGAAATATTGGGATTAATTTGATTTGATGTTTTTCACACTAAACGTACCGACGTTAATAACAATTATACATGAAATATCAAACCAAAAGGTCAACATAAGGCTATTGAATGACTCAAACCAAGCCAAAAGGTTGGTAAAAACGGTTGAGCCCCTTCTACAGAAATTTAAAACAACTCAACTCTTTATTTTAGGGATGTCCCATGTGGAGGACATGAGAATCACCAAAAACACCTCTAGAGTTCGTAAAACTCAGAGAAATCAGTTTATATGGTTTCCGAAAAGCAAAGTAGGGTTTACTAACTAAAATCTACTTAGGTTATTTAACCACATAACCTAACTAAACCCAATTTAATGTTTATTATTTTCCACGTGAAAACCATTTCTGGTTCTAGAAGCCAAAACTCTCACTGGAACGGTCCTGACTGACCTTTTGGAAATTGAAGAACGCAAAATAAATTTTGTCGAAGGGCAGCCATCTAGTTGGTAATTAAAGCTGAAACTATCCGTCAATGTATGTAAACCAAACTTTGGAACCTTTTCTTTTCAACCATATGTGAGTTATTCATGAAGCACCTTTACTACAGACGGTTACAGAAGAATGAAAATAGGAAATTATTTTTTAAAACCTCGTATATCTCCCGAGATGAGACCTGCCAACTGAATTTGAAACGCACTATAGAGAGCGCTCAATACAAAGCCTCACCACTCAAGAGCAAAGCCCGGCAACATTATTGTGAACATTCATTAGAGGAAATGTTTTCAAGGGCCATGAAAGTGTAGAAATGGCACTGACTCGGATCAGATTTAATCCCATACATTGCTCGCCTCGCCTTGAGTGTTTGAGACCCGAGAACCGAGAGTTTTGTTTCGTTCTTTCTTACTTTGTGCTTTTCGGCACTCGGGACTCTTTGTTTCCGAAAATAATATGCTGACACTTAAAACAGATTTCTTTGAGATTTTAAACTATTATTAAGGACAGCTTCGCACTCAAATCAGCCCGGGATCGATTCCCGGGCGCAGTGATGACTTTTCACGATGACAACTCCTCGTGGTTCGGAAGTCACGTTAAGCCGTTGGTCCATTGTATTGGTCGTTGGGCCATTAAATATGACCCAATCTGGGGAACATTCAGCCCTAGTTTGTAAAAAGACTACACGTCATCATCTATCAACACACTCACCCTTCACCCCATATTCGCCTTGAAATACCCTCTAAGAGTGGTCGCTGTCTCAAATCAAAGTATCAACGTAAAGTATCATAATATCCACCGTTAGTGAGTAAGATGATCACGAAGTTTTGGGATCTGCAATCTAATTCCGTCTTTAGGTGGTAACCTAACATAACACAGAACATTAAATGAAGCCTTTGTAATCAGCATAAGCTAACCAGCAAGCACACCAAACAACATGTAGCTGTTAAAGTCAAAATACTAAAACTTTAAAAAACCTGCCTAGAAAACAATACCACCGACTTGCACTTTGCCGAGAACCTCCACCGAGTGTGACGTGTTTCTTTGAGTAGTTTCTTGTAGCTAAGTGTTTAGTGTGTCTTGTGCAGTGGTTTTGTTTTTAAGTGCCCTTTGCCGATGGTCGGTGATTTTGATTTCTAGGCTAGTTTTTTCAAGTTTTAGAATTTTGGCAAGCTACATGTTGTTTGGTTATGCTTGACTGGTCAGCTTATGCTGATTACTTTAGGCTAGCTCGTTTTCTAATGTTCTGTGTTATGTTTTAAGTTATTTTCCACCTGAAAACGGGATCAGATTGCTGATCCCGAAACGTTTGATCATCTTGTTGACTGATGATGAAAAATGTCTGCAATGTCTGTTTACTCTGAAATTCCCCAATCGTCAACAAAAACTGTAAACAAATAAACATCTTTGAATAATACTGCTGTAATATATATTTTTTGTAACCATCCGATCGAAACATGATGGTTTTAATTTGAAACATGATTACCAAAAAGGTAAACAACAACCATAGTTTTTTTTATTTTACAAATTTTTATTTTTGTTTCATTATAGTTTTTTAGATTAGAACCACCCAAACTGTTGAAAGCCCGGTTCAAAACTATATAATTATTTCACTTTTCAGTTTTCAATTCAGGAAAATAGAGCGAGATAACCATCCCATATAAACCTAATTCTTGGAATAACGCGAATATCTGAACAAAACTAACTTTTTTTTAAACAAGTAATGCCGATTCTTTTCTGAAGTTTCAAATACTGAATTTATCACACCATAGTTAAACCAAATAACCAAATACTATTTTATCGACGAACAGTCGATCATACACAAACTACAAAATGACAGCAATTTTTCCAATCTATAAAAGATCCAAATTTACTCACGGTAGAAGAATTCTTCAAAAAAAGACTACTCGAATTCCACACGTACCTGAAACATAGAAACACAAAGTTGACTTGGTGAAATGTTATCAAAGGTGAAAGCTTGGATGAGAATATCATAAGTTAGAAACTAATATTGACACTCAGTAAACACAACCGAACCTTCCTCTAAACGGCAAACTTTGTTTCCGTCTAGTTTCTTGTTTTTCAACAGAAAATTGTTCGTTCGAACATGTAATCAGCCAAATCACTATTTGAGATGCCGACCACTCTCGTGAGAGTATTTTAAGGCAAATATGTGGTGAAGGATGAGTGTGCTGAGTGGTAGTAATGAGTTATATACAAATAATAGTCTTGTTACAAACTAAGGCCGACTCTTCCTTAGAATGGGTCATTCATTAATAGCCCAATGACCAATTGAAACACAAGGACCATCGGCTTAACGTGACTTCCGAACCACGCAGGTGATGGTCTGATATGTCTAAACGAGGGTGGGAGTTAATGCGGGTTTCATCAGATGATCACTAAGACTATCTGAGTTGATTTAGACCCATATCATCCTCAAAACCTGACCTCCATGAAGCTGGACTACAGAACCAAAGATGGTTTAACTTGATTGAGTTTTCGCTACTCCGTGCGAATTATAGCGTGCCCTCTTGTTTTGACGGATGACTCTTCTTATCGGTATTAACATGTTTGAGTATTATACTGCTAGTTGGAATTGACTTTAACGCTTTTTGCAAGTGTAATACTTGAACAGAACTAAACAAGGTCAAAAGGTACGAGCGAAAAGTGCTGCTGGCGTGAATAAAGCGAATTTCCTTTCAGATTGATTACTCTGTGCTAAGACCGCAACATTTGAACCCGTGATCTAAAGTTTTTACATATCCTTTTTTCTAACAAGCCTGTATAAAATATGTTTCCTGTATTCCTTATTTAACGGAGATACAGTGTATTTGAACTTTATATGTTTAATAGTTTCTAGTGACCAGTTAAGAACATCTTAACGTATTTACTATGAATTAGACTTTACATTATTACTGAAGAAATTTGAAGACAAAATGTTTGGACCGAATCGGGACTTGAACTCACGTCTCTCGCTTGCCGGGCGACTATGCTGACCACTACACCAAAGTCTCGGTTTGAACCAAACATTTTTTTCTTCAAATTTCAATCTTACGTTTACACACTCTTGAAAAAATCCTCCTCTTCAGTGATATTCTTCATGTTCGTGCATCAAGAAAAGAATGACACATTCACTTAGCTGGAAAAATGAAATATTCATGTTGCCAGCAGGAAACCCTGAGTTCATAGGCCGGAGCGAGCCTGTGCGCTTAGCAACAGATTAGAGTAGCAAATTGTAAAATAAATTCGCCTCGTTCACACCAGCGGTGCTTCAGCATGTAGAGGCATGGTATATTGGTTTCAAATTGTGGATGCGATAAAGTTAATGTTATTTTTACAATAAAACGGGCTTCAGATTACAGCATTTGTTACAGTGTTGTGAGGACGAAACCGCAAGTGCTCGCTGGACAGTGCCGATGCACACCGTGAAATTAGAAAGTGTTAACACACACACACACACACACACACACACACACACCAATACACCCACACACAATACATTTCAACAAAATGGCGGTGTCTCTTAGTTTTAAGAGTGCATAGTAGTTGTGGCTCTTGTACCTATGTTGTTTTTTGTCCCATAAGAGCAATGTAAAAAACAAGCATTTTCTTGAAACACTTCTTGCCTACAGTGACTGGGACTCGTGGCGTGGTCCTGTAATCTAGCTTCATGGAGGTCAGGTTTTGAGGATGATATAGGTCTAAAGCGGCTCAGATAGTCTCAGTGATCATCTGATGATACCCGCACCAACGTTTAGACATATCAGACCATCACCTGCGTGGTTCGAGAGTCACGTTAAGCCGTTGGTCTTTGTATTTCCATTAGTCATTGGGCTATTATTAATGACCCATTATAAGGAAGAGTCGGCCTTAGTTTGTAACAAGACTACACCTTATTACTACCACTCATCACACTCATCCTTCACAACATATTTGCCTTAAAAATGAGATATCATGAGAAGCCACACCCTCATGAGAGTGGTTGGCATCTCAAATAGTGATAGTGATTAGTGGTTACAATTTTCATCAGATCTTTTTGAAGTAAGTTTTATTAGGAAGTTAACAATCTACTGCAGTGGCTCCACTGAAACGTTTTTAAATTTTCATTAGTTTACTAGTGACAAAAAAGGATTTCAAGGTAAAGGTTCTTAAGTTTTTGGATTTCTGCCACGGTTTTATAAATGCAAAAATTGAAATTCGGCTCAGCGAAGTCACAAAAATCTAATTTTATACATTTTAAAACAAACTTTATTTTATAAAAATCCGATGAAAACTGTATGCGTGAAGTGTCCTAAGAAAATGTATTTTCACATTGCTCTTATGGAACGAAATTCAAGGTCACGGCCACTACTGCGCACCCTTAAACTTAAAGTCTTTCAACTGCCGCCATTTTGGATAAAGCCGTTCTATTGAGGTTTGCACCATTAAACTTCACTAATAACGACCTTTCTGTAGACGTGCCACATGTCCTATGCTCTAACTCTCTGACTCCTTCTTAACGGTCCTTCCCCTTCTGGCTACAAACTATCTTAAAAAGTAATTTCTAAATAGTAATAGTGGACTAAATTGGATCTTTTCAAACACTGTATAACACTTCCACAATTGAAGGTGCTCATGTATGTAACACCAGTGATTCCACCATGTATACAGGTTGGATAGATACTGATGATTAATTCAGTTCTGATGTTACTGAATACGTTCATTACTCTAAGCGTGATTACTCCACAAGATGCTAATAACTCACATCTCCAGTCACATTCAGACTATAGAGCTGTACATTCTCAGATATCTCAACCTGGCGTAACATAAACATCGAAGAAATCTTGTATTGTTGGATTGCTTTAATTAAACAGTGCCATAGTATTGAAGTAATTTGACAATCACGATCATAATGCATACTAAATTTGAATTCATATTTCTTTTCGGACTGGTGTATTTGACGGTAGGCCTACATGATTAAAAAGGTTAAATGCCTAACATTGCAGAGTAGAGCCTAACTAATATTTAACTTAAAACCAATATTTAAAAGTTATTAAATATTAGTTTTGTATATCAAAATTAGTTGATTTCATGGTTGAGTACCTGTCAACATGTTTAAATGTTTCCAAGACTTTTAATCGACAAAACTTACAATCACTATTTTGGCGTTATCAAAATAAAATAGCAATTTCAACAAAATTAATAGGTGTGTTTCATATAAAAGTAAATTTTTTTACTCTCTTCTTGATCAGTAAACAAAAATCCGTAATTAATTATTAATTTGAAATATCGCAGACGTTTTTCATCGTTAGTGGCCAAGAAGACCACGACGTTTCGGGATCTACAATCGTATCCCGTCATCAAGTAAAAAGGTAACGGACGATGGAAAACGTACGCAAAATTATTTCAAACCCCGAAATCCTACCCATTGACAAACAAAGAGTCACATTTATTTGTTTAAATATACTTTCTCTCAAACTAAAAAGGTGAAACGGTAAAGTTTGTCTTGTTTAAAGAGGCGAAGTTAGGACTACGAAGTCCTCTCTACCACTTAACCTCGACCTTTACCTGGCGTTAACGTATAACGATTAACCTGGCGTTAACGACTGGGACTTGTGGCGTGGTCCTGTAATCCAGCTTCATGGAGGTCAGGTTTTGAGGATGATATAGGTCTAAAGCGACTCAGATAGTCTCAGTGATCATCTGATGATACCCGCATCAACTCCTACCATCGTTTAGACATATCAGACCATCATCTGGGTGGTTCGGAAGTCACGTTCAGCCGTTGGTCCTTGTATTTCCATTGGTCATTGGGCTATTAATTAATGACCCATTCTAAGGAAGAGTCGGCCTTAGTTTGTAACAAGACTATACCTCATAACTCATTACTACCACTCATCCCTCACCACATATTTGCCTTAAAATACCCTCATGAGAGTGGTCAGCATCTCAAATAGTGATTTAGTGATTTATAGTCACTTTACAAGTATAAGTGGTGACTGCGGGGATCGAACCCGCGCCAGCGGAGTGATGAGCTCTGGAGTCACGCACGATTCCAACCCACCACAGGTCCGCCCACAAAAACAATAAACATATTCGCTGATAAAAATATTTAATAGTTGCCCACCAGTGTGAAAAACACAAAATTGAACGAGAAACAGTGAATTGGAGCTATCAAACGTTTCCAGTCAAACATCAACTGCAATTTCGATCTCGATGTGTTAACGCTGCAGCGGGATTGCCTTTGAAGTCAACACAATAAAACTGATGGAACAGACATATTGGAATTAGTGCACACACAAACTAACAAGGTTCAATTCAAATTGAATTTTATAAAATCCCAAATTGATCTTCAGCGTCCCAAAACTCGATGACAGACAGACGGCGGTAACAGTCACTCTTGTCCATTAAGAAATGAAAACTCTCCTCGGAATTGATTTTCTCAGCACAAATTGGTTTCATTTGCAAAGCTAACGAATCGAGCTTCCAGAATAGATTCACAACAAGAAGCTCCATTGAAAGACTTCACCTGATATAATTAACAGTCCAGTTCTGAAATTTGATGTTTGCTTTGCTCTCTCTCTCTCTCTCTCTCTCTTCTTGCTTTTCGCTTTACTATTGCTTCAGGCTTTCCACCTTTTGATCTATTCCCTGTTGAAGTTGAAAGTTATTTCTGTTATTACCTAAGCATCTCTTTTAGTTTTAACCATCATGCCATTGAAAACTGGAGAGAAAAGACATACATCTATGGAATCATGCAATACGTTTTCCTAAATTATTATATTTTTACGTGAAGTTTGGCCACTCCCCGTGGTTCGAAAGTCACTTTAAGCCGTTGACCCATCCCATTGGTCATTGGGCTATTAATTAATGACCCATTCTAAGGAAGAGTCGGCCTTAGTTTGTAACAAGACTACGTCTCATCATCCATCAAAATACTCTCACACTCACCATTCATCCCATATTCACTTCAAATTACCCTGTATTAGTCGGTGTCTCAAATCAAAGTATAAAACTGTCAAATTATCAAAATTTTAAAGTGTGTCTTGGGCAGCTTAAGAAGAGCTGTGAAGTATATACAGGGTGTCCAGTAATTACGGGATCAAACTTCACCAGATTATTCGTCAGGTTATAATAAACAAGAAATGTTCTATAACACATAGCACTAAACTAACCGAGATAGACCAATGCGTTATAGAACATTTTTGTTTACTATGACCTGACAAATCACCTGGTGAAGTTTGATCCCGTAGTTACTAGACACCCTGTATAAAAAAACTTTTAAAGTACTCTATTCACGATTTTCAACGTATTCATTGTTATAAAAAATATTTCTTAGCCAATTCGTTAATCTTGAATGAAATAAAGCAGAAAATAGCAAAAGTTGGATGGTCATATTCTGAAAATATAACTCTTTTTAATTTACACACAAGCCAACTACATAACTTTGTCTACACAATAAACTTATTAAATAACACAAACGCGCTCGAGAGTAAACCGTTCATTTAGCGAACAATTAAATGTTGAAAGCGTGACGCTACGTTCAAAGACTCAAGTTTGCAGAAATCTTGACTCGACTGAGGAACACTTTGTCACTGCATTCACTCGAGTATGCTGCGCCACTTGAGGAAATCTATTCTGCACCTCTATGCTTCTGTGAGTTACTCAGAGTGTGATGTTATCCAAGCCACACGCACAGTTACCTTTGAATCAACTGTAATGGCATGAAAGCGTCATATGTGTCGGGGGCGTTTCATTAATTCGCGTCAGAGAACCTATTCACACATTTACAGTTTTCCACTCAAACTAGTTTCATTCAATTAGTTGATTCTAAATCTGTCCTAAAGAGGACCAACAGAAGATGTTCCAATGATTTTATAGCACAAAGACACTCGTAGGGACAATTTTAAAGAAATGGCAATTTGTTGATAAACTCAGGTTTTGTTCCCGATGAAAAACTTACCTCAGATAGGTTCGTATTTTGATTTATTTAAAACATAGTAACACGTTTCCCGAATATAAATGAAAGGAAATGTCAACAGTTGGCCTGCCCATCTTTAAAACTATGTGCTACTATAAACCCTTACTTTAATACGAGTAAAATACACATTTGAATTATTCACTGGCGTACCTCAAGGTT
Organism: Matsumurasca onukii; assembly: GCA_018831715.1. Classification (NCBI taxonomy): domain Eukaryota; kingdom Metazoa; phylum Arthropoda; class Insecta; order Hemiptera; family Cicadellidae; genus Matsumurasca; species Matsumurasca onukii. Next base: position 14,250,659 of record CM032058.1, read on the forward strand.
CTAGTCTAATATAACTGTTTTTCCAATTTAACACGACTACACGTACAGCCGGTCCATAACTAATGGACAAGCTACTGCAGTTCTGCGAACAATTTAATTACCTTTTAGTCTCTATTTAGCAGTTTTTCTGCCTTCTAGTTGCTTGTGACATAACAAATGCCCCGTTGAGCAAGTTAAGGTGGTTAAAAATTGGCCCTCACATCTTATAGCTTCGTATTTTTATTTGGAACATAACACACGTGTTTCTCGAATGTCTACCGTTTCAGATACTTTAACGTTGGTCTGCGTAATTTTAAAACTATAAGTTATCGTAAACGTTTAAGATTGAAATGATTAAACACGCTTTCCACTGATTGTTAATGAACAGGAAGAACACGACCTTTCGAGATATATAGTCTGATCCCGTCTTCAGGTAAAAAGTAACCTAAAACCAAACACAAAACATTAGGAAATGAGCTAGCCTAGAAGTAATCCGCGCAAGCTAACCAGTCACCCACCACGCGCAGATTACTTTTAGGCTAGTTCATTTTCAAATTTTTGTATTCTGTTTTAAGTTACTTTTCACCTGAAGATGGGATCAGATAACGATGGAACATGTCCATAATAATATTTCAAGCTCTATCATCGTCAACAACAAAATTCAAAAAAGACAAATTCCTTCTCTAGTAAATACAAATGTGAATTATTTACTAATGTCCCTCAAGGTTCTAGTCTTGGACCGACGTTGTTTCCACATTTACGTGTGCTGATCCAACACTAACTACTGCAATTCTGTTTGAATAAAACACATTTAAAGTGTGTGTACCTCAAGGTTCTTGAATAGGACCAAAGCTATTTCCACTTTTAAACATGTACTGATCGAACACCAACGGAATAACTATTGCAACTCTGCTTGAACTAAATGCATCTACACAGTTGACGTACCTCAAGGTTCTAGTCTTAGACCAATACTGTTACCACATTCACTACCTACTACCTACTACAAGTCCTGCTGCCTGACCTCCCCCAGCCAGGCCCGAGGTTGAGGTTGAGGTTGAGGATGAGGTTGGGAGAGGACCGTGAGGTTGTGGTAATGGGCGAGTTGCACGCTCTAGCAGTCGCTAACCTTACGATTGGTCGCGCTCACTTCTGCTTTTGTCACCCGACTCCGAGTGCGAGGAATGTAACGACAATTTAGCTTTGGATGCACTCGCTAAAAAATTCCTGGGAACCGACGCTTCTTTTCTAGCGACAAGGGTTGGAGGAAAAACATTCACACATGTCAGTTGTTTCTGCAGAGTTTGAAACCATGAAAAAAAAGTCTAGAGATTGTTTGAAATTCATTACGCTGGAGTCTTAAATTCGATGGTCTTATCTACAACGTATTAGCAAACTATTATTATCAAAACTATTTGGAGAAAAAACTGAAAGTATTTTGGAGCTTCCTAACACATACAGAGTCAAATGACAACACTGTTAACATATATTTTATTTATATACACATTACATGTGAGGAATCTACAGGTCACATATTTTGTTTTGATTTTCACTAAACTTGCAACATACGAGAAAATAATCGTTTTGTTAATCTCTAGGTTAGGTTAGATTTTTCACCACCATCATGGTTTGGATGATTAAATCTTGTTGCTATTTTGATACGCATCTAGGTTATGGCAGCAAAACCTTTTATATTAAGTTTCATTGAAATCGTATCGTAAACAGTTTCTATAGTATAAAATCCAATTTTTGGGGTCATTTATAATCCCCTAGGAATTCGCAAGGATTCATTCCAGTGTTAAATACTATAACTGGTAGAAAAATCTATATATTTTGAATTTCAAACAGAAATACCCTCCAGTGTGCTTGAGCAGTTGAAACCCCCAACAGACTGAAATGTAAATATGCAAGGCAAGAGTGGAAATCATTCCCTGAGGCACTCCCGACGATCAGCTGTTTCATTTCAGCTGTTCATTTCTAGTATTCATGTCCCGAGGGTCTGTCAGTATTCGAACTCCAAGTTAGATTGGTTCCAAACTACTATCGGTTTCATTACTCAGTTTCGTAGTTAAGTTGAGTTTCTTTGATTAATAAAACAATGCGGCTTGCCAAATTTCACTATATTGGAAAAGACGTCGTATCAAAAGGATTTTGAAACATAATTTATCAAAAATCAATTAGTTCCAATACAACTCTTACGATTCTTAAACCATAGTCCATCAATTTAAATGGAGTTCCATCATTATTCGTTTAAGAACTAATTGAAATAGACTCTGCTTTAGCTTTTACAAAAATCAATCCCAATTCAATGAAGCAACATTTTCATTTTCCTGACGAACTTAACTAATGCACGAACTTTTCTTTAAGAGTGCGCAGTAGAACTATGTACAGTTCGTTAGGTATAGCATGGCCGGTGGCCTTGAGATTTCCTGTTGGCCGCTTATGGCCCTATAGCCCATCTCATCGGCCATGCTAAACCTGACGAACTGTAAAAGCATTTCCTTAGGACACTTCTTTCTAGGACACACATTCATTTCCTTAAGACAGACACGCCTACAGTTTTCATCGGGTTGTTTCATAAAGTGTTTCAAATGTTTTAACGACTCCGCTGAGTTGAATTTTCATTTGTCATTCATGACTCGACAAAAATCTAAAACTTTTGCAGTGAGGTCTCAAGAAGTGCTTGTTTTACATAGTTCTTACGGGATGAAAACAAAATGGCCGACCGGTACTTTGTACTCTTAAACTCTTTCGTGTTCCAACAACAACAAAAAACTATTATTAGGCATCTTAACCAATCCAGAGCATGCGCAGTAGCGGGTTTAGGGTTTAGTGAACTTGGTTGGGTGAAGCAACTCCAAACTAGAGCGGAGACCCCTGCGTGCTACCAACTGTTGCACATTTCCTGCAGATTGTGGTCGAAATCAGGCAACCAACCTCCAAGAACTAATCTCCCCTCAATTTAGGAACCGTAGTATTTAGCTTAGTGACATAATCGTTGAAATTCGGAGACGTTTAGCTCATTGCGGAATGAGCTTATTAGTGAGGAGGACTAAACGGTTGCCTTCTTGTTGGGAAATTATATAATTAAGCTTGAAAAATTCATGTCATGATTTGAACTTAGAAGAACAAAGGCGAAAAGTACCTACAAGCGTTACCGTGATTCTTAGAGAATTTACTGTGACGGGGGATAAGTTTTTTCCGATGTGACCTATAGGTTTCATTTTCGTTCAGTTTGCAAACAATGTGATATTTAAGCGTTCTTGTTGTACATTTCTACTTTAAGTTCACTAACTAGTGAAATAAATCCACCGGAAATTATACCGTTTGGGATGTGTCTCTTAAAACATGGAGTTGTGTGGTAAACAGCCGTATTTGCGGTCTGATTTCGACTTCACTACCTTCTTAGAGTTTTTCATTTTTCTCAGGAGTTGATGGGAAACTCAACACTGCTTTCCGTAGATAATTTAGGCTAGCTCGTTTTCTAATGTTCTGTGTTATGTTTTAGGTTACTTTTCACCTGAAGACAGGATCTGATTGCAGATCCCGAAACGTCGTGATCATCTAACTCACTAACGATGGAAAATGTCCGCATTAATAGATCAAACCCTTAAATTGTTCTTCTCAGTACTTAATTACCTAATTTAATATAAATACACGACTAAATATATTTTCCCGGCAGAATCAGGGTGTGATTTAGGTTCAACGAGATATTTTAATTAAACTCGAACTATGTTAACATTATCTATGTTTAAAAATCATAGTGGCCTAGAAGTATATCTACTAAATCAGTTCATGTTTGAGATCAACATTCCCACAGTTCAAACAGCTAAGCAATGGCGCAAGGACTTGAATTGATTTCAAAATTAATATCGCCCACTTCAAAATTTGACGTCTATACAGTCAACTCAACCATGTTGGAGAGCTAATCACTTCTGATTGTAATAAAGAGGATGTCGGAACCCAATTAGACTAATTTAGTTTCGTAATAGGAAGTGATGAACTTGCTGTAATAGCTTTAGCAGATGTAGCCCTAACCTTTTAAGTATAAAAGTAGACTCGTGGCGGGTTGGAATCGTACGCGGCCCGGAGCTCATCACTTACATTTGTAATGGGACTATACGGTAACGCTAGGTAAAGCTCGAGGTTGAGTGTTAGAGAGAACTGGTTAGCCCTAACTTCGCGTCGTTAAAGAAAGCTTTATCTTTATTATAAAACACAGTAGTTTTTGTTTGAATGTATTAATATTAGTTGATAGTAAACTGCGGTCCATAGAAAAGACACGAACGGACGGTCCATCGCGTCTCTGGCTCAGTCACGGCTTGCAAAGTGCAAGGTCGCGGGTTCGATTCCCGTGCAGGCACTAGGGTTTGACCCCCTAAAGCGTTTGTGACGCCCGCAAACCCTAGGTTAAGAACAAATTAAAATGCTATTGACGTACACAGAAACAAAAAAACACACACAAAATCTGTACATTTCTACTGCATATAGAACAAAATGTCGTAGAAAAAACATGGGTTTTGAGCTTTCTAACACGTACTGAGTTATATTGTGAAACTTTATACATGTATAAATAGTTTTGTATACGCCATCTTGGTTTGATTTATCCTGGTTGAATTTTGAAAAACGTTGTCTATTTTACATGAATGTTTTACCAAGTTGTATGCAATTAAATCTGGCCATTAATTTGGTTTTCGTGCCATAAAATAACTTTTTTTTTGTTAAGTATCATTCCAGAGATCCACGATAGAGCTTGTGACTACGCGTCGACAAGGCATTACTCGTGGACGAAAGATTGCCTCGGCGCAATTTAAAAACATAATTTTTACTTTTTATTGCAAACGTACTAAATAATTAAACTCTCAGTTTGTTCCTATGGAGCGGACTCATGGCGGGTTGGAATCATGCGCGACTCCGGAGGTTATCCCTCCGCTGACGCAGGTTCGATTCCCGCAGTCACCCCTTACATTTGTAAAGTGACTTTACGGTAACGCTAGGTAAAGGTCGTGGTAGAGAGGACTTTGTAGTCCTAACTTCGCCTCGTTACAAGGGGCTAGAAGGAGCAGCAACGTTCAATAAAACATTATTCAAAGCGGCTCCACATGTCTTCTTTATTAGAGCGGTCGCAAGGCGGCACTCTCGTCAGAATATGTTAGCTTCAACGTATATAATCAACCAATGAATCTACATACGCGATCTGTTCAAATGTGCTACTGTGAATCCTGGCGAATTAAAAAAAAGGTAAAGTTTGTCTTGTTTAACGAGGCGAAGTTAGGACTACAAAGTCCTCTCTACCACTCAACCTCGACCTTTACCTAGCGTCACCGCATAGTCACATTACAAATGTAAGTGGTGACTGCGGGGATCGAACCCGCGCCACCAGAATGATGAGCTCCGGAGTCGCGCGCGATACCAATCCGCCACGGATCCGCTCTAAACGGAGGATAATTTACAACGCAAGTGCCCTTCGGGGGTGTTATGCTACAAAACTGTATTTATGTTACGACTTAAATGAAACGCTGTATAAACATTTATGTCACCGTACTGAACATTGTATCAAAATTAACAAATTTCAATCAGCCAGACCAAGATGGCGGCGAAAAACGATTTCACCACCATCTTGATCTCGCTGAACGGATTTCGCTTGCCTATAAGGGTAGTTTTATTTTTGTGAAAACACCTTCCGAAAATGACATTTCAGCAAACTGATTAACAAACTTAAACTAGAGATTTTCAAAAGGAACATTTGGCCAAGTTCTAGTGAATTTAGTTTGTTTCAATGTCATCTCATTTCCATTTAACTCCAAATTAGTTTTCTTTGTCTGGTGTTGATAACATTTCCTCCGAAATGTACGTATTACAAACCACAGTGTTTTTCCTAAGTAAATGCCTTTCTCCTAAGTTTTGAGAATCGCATCACACAAACACGCTTTCAAATTGGGGTCGTATTTTCAACCAAAGAGCTATAAGACAGGAAAATAAAAGAAAGAAATGAGGTTTTGCGCCGATTGTTTCTTGTCTCAAACTGTAGGTACTTAAGACGGTAACACTGAATAAATTACGCTGAATAACACTAATGAATTTTAAAAACTTTAAGTATGAAACATTTTGAATTGATTGTGTTGTTTCAACTTGCCTACACAACCGACATCTATAAATTGAGCCAGACTCAGTTGAGAGGAAGGTAGAGAGACGCCTCAGCCACTTCTGCAAGGGACACTATACTAATGAATTGCTTTGATGGGTCCATTTCAGGCTTGGGTCGGTTCCATTAGGACCTTCATTTGAGCACGTGTCCGTTCCACACGCGAATCTATTATCATTACCTTTTATTGGGTGTAATCTATAGCGAGAGTAATAGTATATTTTGTCACTAGAATCTAATGTGAAGTTTTTGATACGAGCGTTTAACGTCCGAGACAAGCCGAGGACGCTAAATGATCAAAACAATATTTTTAGCCAAGTAATGAACGAAACTGTTTGTCATGGTGCTATGGTAGATATCAACCAAGCCGACACGCAGCTAAGCGCTAAAGCGCCGCTTGCATGGGTGATTTCCTTTGAAATTTGTACCTTTGATTCGCTGCGATGAATACTATCAAAATACATATTGTTATCAAATTTCATTAAAATCTAGTTCAATTTACTGTTTTTATATCTTTAAAACCCTTGTTTGACCAAAACTCCCTCCCTCCCCAAAGGGTAGTTCCGGTAGTCCGATTTTGCTGGCTAACGAGCTTGACTGAGATATTTACAAAAAGAAACATTTGTACCAAATTTCATGAAAATCGGACAAGATTCGACCTGTAGAGAGTACACACATATATACATATGTATACAAAGTCTCAAAACGTATTTTGGAAGTCAGGATTGGTGCTCATTTCAAGGTCCCGTGCCTGGGTCTCGCCATGCTGACGTCATGAATATCTCATTTTCAAAAAAATTCGATAGTAAATTATATTTATCAAATTGTATTTTAATTTAAAATAATTCAAACAATTTAACTACTCCTAAGAACCTAACAGGCTGAGTTGCAATGTTCACTTGAAGAAACATCTGTTTATCTTGACCGATCATCAGTTAGTGCTTAGTATCGACTTGACATCGACTATTTCTCGGATAGCAAACTAAACCCCATTTAGATCGATAGTTAAATTAGTTCTATTTTCAAAATATATTATATCAATGAATCCAATCAACAAAAACATTGGATCAGAACTAAACACCACTGACTTCTTCTAACCCCAAACAACCTGTAAAGCATATCGATCACTGTTTTTGTTCGTCGATGCTTTGTGAAGATTAATTACTAGGACTAAGAAGTAAACCGCCGACAATAATTAATGGACGAGTTTGTAAAAACAATTGCTGACAGGCGATTCTCCCTTAAACATCAATTTGTAATTAGTTAACAAAACTTCTTCTGAGCAAAAGCGTCTGTTAGCTTTTCTTGCGTCAGCCTCAATAGAGACAAAACCTGTCTCTCGTATCTAAAGTTTAAATACAAAATCTATAACCGATGTATTTACACCGATTGTTCAGATCTAGTGCTACTCCATCGTATTTTACTAAACAATAATTGCTAAATACTTATTGCCTCTGAACTAACTGAGAATATCTTTTATGTAAATTGTGGGACGATGATAAAGAAGCGTTATTTTATTTATTATCAAGTCCAAAAGTCCACAGATTTTTCAACCAGCCACAATGTTTTACATGTTTTCTGTTTACGTCGAAAAAACTGTAAGTGGTTTTCATGCGTTTTTATTAATAGAAAGTATAAAAGTAACTAAAGAAAATCTGAAATGGCAATTTTAAATCAGGTTGTCTTGAAAAATGTCTTAGAAGTACGAAATCAAACTACAATTCAAAAGTACTCTACCCACACATCGACAAAATGCAATCGTCCGTTCCCTTACATTCTATTTTGAATGCTCGTCGAGAAAGTGCAGCATTCACAAGAAATCAAGCGAATGCTCTTTGTCAGTGAGCATTCGGCATTCAGTATTCTTCCAAGCGATGAAGCGAGGAAATAAAACAGCTGAGTGCATTGCGAGTGGTGTTTTATTCAACCCTTTTACTTCTCTTCGCAGTTTTATTCAGTTCTTAGTTCAAAAACGTTTTATTCAACGCATTATTCAATATTTAAAATCGTATTATGGTTAAGTTTTTGAGGTTTAGTAGTTTTGGGTTCAGCTGTGATAGTATATTTCATCTCTTGTACCGAAAGTGGCACTTTTCCGAAAAATGACGAAAGTTCACGTGCGAGGCGAAGCCGAGAACAAGAATGTTCGTTTTACAACAAATAAAATAATAATTCGGTTATGCTTTGAAAAAGACACATTTAGGACTTGTTATGAACGATAATTTTCGTCACACTTCAAAATCCCACAATTAAGTTTTCTATTGTGCTCTTATTATAATATTCTAATAATTTATACTGACAAAAATAGGTTTTAAAAGTTATAGTTTTTCACTAAAAGTAAGTTTTGTCTTAAGAAACTGTATAAAGAAACCTTCTGATGAATGTATCGTGTTAACATAATATTATTTTTCACTAAATCCTCTGTTAAACCTCTATGTAAACAGCACTGGTATTGCTTGGTTTTTCACGGGTATGATGTGTAATTTACGCTTGAAAAGGAGTTTTCGGTACAGTCTAATATTTTAGGAACTACCGAAATAATGCCTATGCCTTACGAAACCCGCATTTGCCATTGACAGAACCACATAAACAACATCGGTTGCGTTTATTAATAGCGCCAATGATACATTGCATTTTCGAATCCTCCCAGTTAGTTACGCCAGTATTGTCAACAAGTAAATCAAATAAATACACATATTTATCTAAAAAAGGAGAGTCCGAAGCTACCTCCTTTTTAATCTACATCACCAGGAGAGTTGTCGTTGACCTCACAACGAAATGGAATCCGCTAGATCACGCATACAAGAACTGAAAGGAGGCCGTGATGACTGGGACTCATCACGAAGAGTCGGCCTTAGTTTGTAACAAGACCTACACCTCATAACTCATTACTACCACTCACCATACTCATCCTCCACCAAATATTTGCCTGAAAATACCCTCATGAGAGTGGTCGGCATCTCAAATAGTGATTTAGTGAGTGTTCAATTCAGTTTGAGCAAAGATCCGTCATTAGGTATATAGCTGTTGGTAGGCTTCTGAGTTAAAACCCTTTGGCAGAATCCTCCAGGCTCTCTTTGGCCTCTAGCCTCAAGGCTGTTCGCTCAGCTCAAGGTAAAGCTTTGTCCTTCGGTCTCGCGAGTTCAGGACTATTTACTTTGCTTAGTATGACGCTTTAGTTACCGTGAGTTTGAGGCACAGGGAAGTTACAGAAAGCGAGCGTTTTTCCTTTCGCTTAAGAGGACTAAAATCTGCTTGACAGAGGGATCTTGACCCCTCTAAGGGGGGTCCGCACTCTAAGGGTATGTGGGGTTGGTCACTAGTGTTGTTGTGCCTTCTTCTCGATACATTCTCCTTTGGCGACCCACTATAAAACCTCCTTTTTCATCTTCACCTATTCTTCGAGTTTTAACTTGCCCTTATGCCAAAACTTCACAAAGTAACTTGATAATATTAATTAAAAAATTCGTACACTTAAAAGCATGATTTTAACTACAACTTTTCACTTTGACTTTTCACCTAACCGAAAAAAATCGTTATGTAAAGTTTTTCGATGTTTCAATTTAAACAACATTTTAAACTTTAATGAATTTTTAAAGACAAACATAGTAAAACATCTTTGGTTACCCATTCTTTACCTTCAAGCCCGTGAAATATAAAGACCATCCGAGCACTCAAAACGACTAAAACCTTCGCTGGAACGAAATGGGTGCACTGAATATTTAACGCGAAGAGAAAATCGGTGGCTTTTGCCTTGAATCGCCGGTTTAGAGTGACTTATAATCCTGCAATGCTGCTTCTTCTCTGATTCTTCTGTCTTATATGGCCGACCATTTGGCTCAAAAGTAAAACAGCGGGTTTGGGGCTCCTTCCGTAGAAAAAAAGGCGCTGGGACCTTCATTTTACTATTTTGTGCCTGATTCATTTCCCACATTCCTCAAAATTTTCACCCCTCCAACCACCAATTATCGAAAGTCCACAACGACCCGTCATCCAAAGAGGGAGAAACTTGAAGATGCACGTTAAACATTCTTATCAGCTGATTATACAGTGATCGGTGTGAAACTCTGTCATTATACAGGGTCGCCTGCAGCTGTAGATACTGGGTGTAATACTGGCGCAATCTCTCGCAACTCTGCAGGTCTAACCAGACTCCAATCACTTGCTTTCTACTGTGAGTAATGTCTGGTTACACTATGCAACACTTGCTGTCAAAGCTTCGTGAGCGTCTGATCTTGTGGCGTTTAGAATGAACCTCGTAGGCCTATTTATCCAATTGAATGTGAAATATTTTTGCTATTCACGTACAAGTATATCTCCAGTGAGAGCACCGTGTTGAAGAGTTGGTCTTCTTTGTACCCAAATTTGCTTCATCCTTTTGGAACGAACATTTTTATTGTGTCAATCTTTGGTGACTTGCTTCTGGCCAACTTTCCAATTAATAATCAATTATTAACTTTCCACGACTGTGGCGTGCTCCTGTAATCCAGCTTCATGGAGGTCAGGTTTTGAAGATGATATAGGTCTAAAGCGGTTCAGATAGTCTCAGTGATTATCTGATGATAACCGCATCAACTCCCACCATCGTTTAGACAAATCAGACCATCACCTGCGTGGTTCACGTCAAGACGTTGATTCTTGTATTTCCATCGGCCATTGGGCTATTAATTAATGACCCATTTTAAGGAATAGTCGGCCTTAGATTGTCGGAACAAGACTACACCTCATAACTCATTACTACCACTCATGACTCATCACACTCATCCCTCACCACATATTTGCCTTAAAATACCCCCATGAGAGTGGTCGGCACCTCAAGTAGTGATATAGTGATTTACATCATTTTGGAATAAACAATTTTCTTTCGTCATTTGGTGACTTTCTTCTGGCAAACTTTTCAATTAAATACCTTTTGTCTAAATGTGTTTGTATCATAAATGTCCGTTTAAATGGTGATACCTGCTAATTTTAAACCTTCTTTAACTGCCGCGATACTGTTTCTACTTTTGCCTTACTTATAGTTATGTAAAGTTCCACAATTTCTTTGTCAATCTAGAAGGCTGCATTCTTTATATGGTCGAAGAATTTCAATATTTGTATCTTAACGTCAAGAGATCGATTCCTAATTATACACTATCTGAGTTCACCATAAGGATGTTGTTAACCGACTTCAGAGAAACAAGGAGGTTATACAAGTTGACCTGCGGCGATTTTCATCTTTTGGCAACGACTTTTGTTAGCAAAGTTTTCAAGTCTTAATGTATGTCAGTGTATATCTCTATTTATTTATCACTGTTCTTATTACTAATTAAGATAATGACAAATAGTAACTAAAGTATGGTTTTCAGAAGATGTGTGAACAGAGGAAAAGTTGAGTAGACTAATAATTACCCAAATTGCTAGTTAAATTGGATTTACCACAGAAAACGGAAGGATTTTCTGGGTCTTTAACTAATTTTAGAAAATTAAGTAATAATTTGAGTTAAAGGTAAAGGTAAAGTTTGTCTTGTTTAACGAGGCGTAGTTACGACTACAAAGTCCTCTCTACCACTCAACCTCGACCTTTACCTAGCGTTACCGTATTAGTCACATTACAAATTGTAAGTGGTGACTGCGGAATCAACGCGCACCAGTGATGAGCTCCGGAGTCGCGCGCGATACCAATCCGCCACAGGTCCGCTTATCATTGGATGGTGTTCATATTTTACTGATCAGGAATCTCGAGTTGGAGGAGCTCTAAGTTGGCGCGTATGAAAATCATCACATAATAATTAGCCTCAAAGTGCATTCACTGCATAAAAGGTAAAGGTAAAGTTTGTCCTGTTTAACGAGGCGAAGTTACGACTACAAGTCCTCTCTACCACTCAACCTCGACCTTTACCTAGCGTTACCGTATTAGTCACATTACAAATTGTAAGTGGTGACTGCAAGGATCGAACCCGCGCCACCGGAGTGATGAGCTCCAGAGTCGAACGCGATACCAATCCGCCACGAGCTCTAAGTTGGTGCGTATGAAAATCATCACATAATTATTAGCCTCAAAGTGCATTCACTGCATAAACCACAATCAGAAACCAGTTAGGACTCATACCACCGGTTCAATTCTTCCATTAGCACGAATTCCTCTGCGACAATTCGGTTGTGATCTACCACGGCGGCCCGCAGTGTTCTATATTACACCATTCCACTTTCTACAGCCTGTGTTGTGTGTCGTGACACAGTGACTGACGAACGCTCACTTTCATATCTACTATTGAGGAACAGAACAACACCAACACTTTCACTGTTGGTACGAGAGTGTGCGTGTGAAAGTAGAGTCCGCCCACTACACGCGTACAAACACCAACACCGCCGCACCTGCTGGTCTTCATTCCACATAGGTTCGACCGACCAAGGAACACACGACGCCGAGCACGTGACCAGTGGATGAACAACGGGCCTTCTTTCAACTGATGCGGCCAAACTGTCAAATCAAGCGCTTGCCAGTTGCAAGAGTTGACGACGGGCAGTTTTTCTTTTTTCAAAATAATTTTACGTTAGAGGTGGTATGTTTCGAAAATGTGTGTTTTCCGTCACATGTATTGAGCTCGATTTCTAATGCCACCATTTCGGATGATGAAAGAAAAGGTCTGATAATGAAAAACTGCACCCTTCACATCTTGGAGTAAAAGAATTTTCCAGACTACATAAAGTACGTCATTCAAGATTTCATCAATTTTTCATCAACTGTGTTTAAAAGTTTTGAATTTTCCATGTGAACTTTGTAAGCTCTTAGGTAATACTATTAATAATTCATACACAGTGTATATTACAAGCGGATTTAGAAGATCACTTAAAGGTTGGTGTATGCGAAATGAAACTATTAAAGGATAATATATAGGCTATATTGTATTTTCTTTTTAATTATACCAGTTGACCAGTTCTAATAACACGTAAGGCGAATAAGTACATTTTGACATGCTTTTTGAACTGCCATCGCATTTTCAAGCTCTATACCAACGTTCTCCGTTTATAAGCAATTTTGTTCATGTTTCAATAAATAAGAAGCTTAAGGTCAGAGGATGTTGGCTCACAAACTTTGCAGTTTCTCTGAAATTTCCTTTTAAACATGATCATTATTAGCTTATTTTTAAAAATATTTATGCTTGACACGAAAAGCGAATTTAGAATTTTCTGTTAACGTTCCCAAGCGCCTCTCAAATTTAGGTGTTAAAATTGATCTATGGTTGTCCAAATCTTTCTATGTTCTTTTTTGACCCCATAAAAATATTTTTTAACAAATAATTTTGGCAGATAGAAGTGTAGCTAATTTTTCTTCGTCTGCGTATACAATTTGTTTGAACAATGAAGTAAAGTGGGTAATACACTACGAGTATGTATTATGAACAAACATTTGTTTTGCAATGTTGAACAGTTTTCAAAACATAATACACATAATTAATTAAATACTAGTGTACATCCCATCCCAAAAACTTACAAAACTACTTTACAAAAAATCCCCATCTTTACGAGTTTTCCCCAACTTTCGTTCTTCAACTTAAAGTCCTCGCCACCAAGAAATCTCACGATAAACGCTTTTTATACGTTCAACTTCTGGCTTCTTCCTAAGCTGATAACTTTGGCAAACTCTGCTTTACTCTTCTCCCTCTCTAACATCATTGAGAATATACGTTATAGAGGGCAAACGAATGTCCGTCTTTTTTACATAGTTTGATCTTGCCTGTACGTAAAGCCTTAAGTTAGTTTGACATCCGGTCATTGTAATTGCCTAAGTTCTCTATTTACCAAATATTCAAAAATTCCTTCAGATGTTGTCGACAGAGTGCGGGCAAACACAACGAACAAGAGTCCCGTTTTAGCACTACGATGTACAGAGTGGCCCATAAGTCAGTTGACAAACATGCATTTCATTGAGTGCATCCTTGTCAACTGACTTATGGGCCACCCTGTATACTCTTGAGGCTGCACAGTATGAGCGGGATAAGTTATGATGCAGAGGGTCGCTTTGCTGTCCAACAAACCACGCCGTTGAATATAGTGAGTTGTTACAGTGAGTTTTAAAATATTAAAAAGGTCAATATATTCTTAAAACGGATTGGAAATCAATTTTTATTTTAATTTTGAGCAAAATCCATTTTAAACACTTAACACTTCAGTACTTTAGTGTTCTGGAAACCAATTTATAAGTGACATTTCAAAAATGAGGCTCTGATCTGCCCTAGACAAATTAATTGACGTCATACACAAATAATGAAAATTTCCGTGGTTTGGAAGTCACGCTAAGCCGGTGGTCCATTCCATTGGTCGTTGGGCTATTAATTAATGATCAATCTGGGGAACAGTCGCCCTAGTTTGTAACAAGACTACACCTCATCACCCATCAAAACACTCATCACACTCAACATCATTCGCTTAAAATATTCACCTTAAAATACCATCTAAGAGTGGTCGGTGTCATACATGCAGAAAGGAGTCACTATCACTATTTGAGATGCCGACCACTCTCATGAGGGTATTTTAAGGCAAATATGTGGTGAAGGATGAGTGTGATGAGTGGTAGTAATGAGTTATGAGGTGTAGTCTTGTTACAAACTAAGGCCGACTCTTCCTTAGAATGGGTCATTAATTAATAGCCCAATGACCAATGGAAATACAAGGACCAACGACTTACTGTAACTTCCGAACCACACAGGTGATGGTCTGATATGTCTAAACGATGGTGGGAGTTGATGCGGGTATCATCAGATGATCACTGAGACTATCTGAGCCGCTTTAGACCTATATCATCCTCAAAACCTGACCTCCATGAAGCTGGATTACAGGACCACGCCACGAGTCCCAGTCGCAAAGGCACTAAAAAACGCTCGGTCAAAGTTGACGCAAAGTTTCGCAGTTTCTAGCCGCTCGCAAACATACAATTCTTTCACGCTCGTTGGATGTTCATCTAACTTATAACTCCCCGGCTACCAGCGTTTAAATCCACCACTCCCACACGCAGCCAGATCAAGATCGCACCTCAACAGGGCGTCTGCCCATTAGTTGCGCCCACGGGCGTATATATACACGTCGTGTACATCAGATATGTGCGCGCACAGCAGCCGCGCAGGCACGTCACCTTGTGCTTATCTCATATCAGCAGTTGACAAGTACCTCGTCAGCAAGTGAGGACGTTATGTTGTAGTTCATATCGGGATATTGTCCACTATCGATACGATTTATCGCCAAAGATAAACGAACGATATTGCTTCATTGGGGCGGATTTACGGCGGCTCATATGAGCTACGTGATTTAGGAGAGGTGTGAAGTAGATATAATTTTGTTGATGTAGTAAATCGACAATTTATTGTCCATCATCTTAGGTTAATAGTTCGGAATTTGCAATAAAAAATAAAGTTTGTCTCGTTTAATGAGGCATAGTAAGTATTATTCCTCTCTTCCACTTGACCTTGACATTGACCCTTACCGCTTAGTTTTAAGAAAATTGTTAGTGGTGACTGCATCAACTTTAGGGAGGGGTTTCAACAAAAAGCTGTTTTAATAATCTAAACACAGTAAATCTCATACGATTTTCTTTACATTTGAAATAATTATGTATTCTAATGCTATCCCTCAATATATCAAAAGTTATTTCAAAAATTCAAATACTAATTTCAAAGTGGTGGCAAAAAATTAATTTCACGCTGTACAAAAAAAATAATAGTGCGATTTTATTGAAATTTAAAATTTGTTTTCTTCCTTTATATGTTGTAGAATCTTGCATTGAAAGACCACGGTATGTCTCAGGCCGAAGCGAGGCTGTGAGCGTAGCAAACTAGAGTTACATATGGCGGATCATGATCATGGTCGGATCATACGTTTCACAATGGTGGTTATTCAAAGTTTTTATTTCCCAATAAAATTGTAGCGATGCCATAATTGAAAATGAAGTTCACCCTGTATAATACTCTCTGAATATATCAAAACAACTCCCATTGCTCTAAACCCTACCGTTTTAAAGTAATTTCTGTTTGATTATTTAATCCGAATTTCTGCACTTTGACATTCAGAGCACTGGGCATAAATTAAGCTGTAATATAATCAACTAGCCTATGTTTCCTCGGATACAGAAAGTAAAAAGGTTAAGTTTGTCTTGTTTAACAAGGTGAAGTTAGGACTACAAGTCCTCTCTACCACCCAACCTCGACCTTTACCTAGCGTTACCGTGAAGTCACATTACAAAGTGGTGATTGCGGGGATCGAACCCGCGCAACCGGAGTGATGAGCTCCGGATCTGCAAAATCCTCACCACTCAAAATACGATCAATATTATTTAAATTTCACTCTAGATAATTAATTATTTACCCGATATCGCCACTATCGCTAATGAAGAAGCAGTGCCGACAGTTAACCGAGGCACGAGTTGGGTTTAAGCACCGGTTTACAGCTTCGGTTCAACGGGTTTATTGTACATTAGAGCAGTAAACTCGGCACCGACGCTGACCGGCGGCCGTCTAACTTTATAGCCTCTAGTCTGTCTAATATCGCAGGTATTTGCTAGCGTTTATAGCCGCTACAAATCGCCAACTCTTTCACAACCGACTTCTCTCTCTTGATTATTTGGAAACTGGACTTTTTTTAATGCGTGCAGGTTGGTTTTAAAATTTTAATTGTTATTGTTTAAGTTTAGGCCCAATCGGACCTCGTGAATGCTTTCTTGGAAAGTTGGCTTTTCTTTGTTTCCAGACTAATTTCGTTCTTTCAAAATCAGCTCTTTTTCTTATCAGTACTGGCTACTCCTACTCCTTTAGTAACTTCTCTTTGTATAAATTTCCCATCAAACACTTTTTGTCTAAATATCTTTTTATCATAAATGCCCGTTTGTGTGATACCTACTGCTTTCAAATCTTCCTTAAGAGTGCATAGTACCTGCATTAGTACATTTGTAATGTGACTAATACGGTGACGCTAGGTAAAGGTCGAGGTTGAGTGGTAGAGAGGGACTTTGTAGTCCTAACTTCGCCTCGTTTAACAAGACAAACTTTACCTTTTACCTGTCAGCCATTGTTTTATGTCTTATAAGAACAATGTAAAAACCAACATTTTCTTGAGACACTTCATGCCCACAGCTTTCGTCAGATCCTTTTGAAATAAGTTTCTTTAGATGGTAAATGTACTGCAGTGTCTCCGCTGACCACCTTTTGAAAATTTTATTAGTTTGAACGTAAAACAAGAAATTTAAATAGAAAAGTAAAGTTTGTCTTGTTTAACGAGGCGAAGTTAGGACTACAAAGTCCTCTCTACCACTCAACCTCGACCTTTACCTAGCGTTACCGTATAGTCACATTACAAATGTAAAAGGTGACTGCTGGGATCGAACCCGCGCAACCAGATGATGAGCTCCGGAGTCGCGCGCGATAACAATCCACCACGGGTCCGCTAAATACAACGTTTCTTTATTTTTAGATTTATGTTATGGTTTGTTTATTGAGAAAATGGAAATTCAGCTCAGCGGAGCCACTAAAGTATTTAATGCACTTTAAAACATAGGTTATTTAATAAAATCCGACAAAAACTGTAGGCGTGAGGTGTCCCAAGAAAATGCATGTTTAACATTGCTTTTAAGGGACGAAACTCAGGTCACAATACTACTGAATGTTTATCTGAAACATGTGACTGTCAAACGAGTGAAACAAATGACTTTGCTGGCGATCTATTTGATTGTTTTTAACTAACTTCGAGTTTCAAGCCATTCAAAATTTACTTTGTTAACCTACAGGGCTGGACTCTTTTTATATGGCCGTGATATTTCAATTTTCGTTTCTGGATGTCTGTGTAGAGATTGAGTTCTTATTATAAACGTTCTGAATTAATCTACGTAAAGGCTGCTGTCATCATTTGGCAACGTCTTAAGTTTGCAGTTGTTTAAAATCTTGGATAATTTTCAAAGAACTTAAATTAATACAAACTGTTCTGAATAATTTGGGTGAGCCGTTGTGTTTAGTTGAAGGAGAAGTGGACCGCTAGCGTAGTGTGGTTCCAGGCCACTCTCGCCATTGTATTACCCATTGTTCCAGTCAATTTGGGGAATTATCTCTGAGATTTCTAAACTGGAAATTATTTCCTTAAATTCTCATGAGAATGTGCAAACCCTCTTGGATAGGGAAGTCGATAAGCCAACACAAAAGACTCTTTGGTTTAGTAATCATTTTATTTTTTAAATGTACAATAAAAATAAGTAATCATAATATTTAGACTTCGTTTTCAAACATTACTGTACAGTGAATAGGTTTAAAATGGTTTAACCAACCGGAAATGGTTTCGTTTTATGGTTATCTAAAACTGCAACAGTGGAGTTACTGATGGTAATGTTTCGTGCAGGACCTATACCTTGCAAGCTTCTTATGTTTCAGCGGATGTGTGGCGGGTTGGTATCGCGCGCTACTCCGTAGCTCATCACTTCGTTGCCACGGGTTCGATCCCCGTAGTCACCACTTACTATTGGTAATGTGACTATACGGTGACGCTAGGTAAAGGTCAGGTTGAGTGGTAGACAGGACTGTATTCCTAACTTCACCTCGTAAACAAGACAAACTTTACCTCTCCCCTCAAGGGGTAAATTTAACGAGAGCGTATGTATAAAAAGGTAAATATTAGGTTTGTCTTGATAAAGAAGCGAAGTTAGGACTACAAAATCCTCTCTACCACTCAACCTCGATCTTTACCTAGCGTCACCTTCGCAAATTGTAAGCGGTGACTCCAGGGATCGAACCAGTGCCACCAGAGTGATGAGCTCCGGAGTCGCGCGCGATACCGAACTACGCGCGTGTCCGATAGGAGCCAAATCCCTGGTTGTACTTGGGGCACCAACCACATCTAGAGGGTAAGCTGAATATGGGATGAATAGTGGTGAGTGTGCTGAGGTTGTTGAGGTTACAAACTAGGGCCGACTGTTTCCCAGATTGTGTAACAACGCACAATATTCGGGCTAATTGTTAATCAGTGCCAGTTGCGTGCTGGAGTCACGACTACAGGTGACTTCCTACGTTACTGTTACTGTCACTGTATCTAGACCGGTGACAAAGACAACGCTTTACTTGGAGTGTTACGTAGCGCGACTACGCAACAAGCTCTATACTGCGTTGCACGCTTGGTTGACGGCCGCGATCTTCTGGGACAGTTGTAGGTATAGTTGTTAAGTTTAGCGGACACGTGGCTGATTGGTATCGTGCGCGACTCAAGTTCATCATTCAGGTGGCGCGGGTTCGATCCCAGCAGTCACCACTGACAAATTTTAAGTGGCTTTACAGTGAAGCTAGGTGAAGGTGAAGGTAAAGTGGTAGAAGTGACTTTGTAGTTTTAACTCTGCCTTGTTAAACATGTCAAAATTTATTTTTACGTTTCAAATTTTACACTAATTATTGTATTTAATCCATTGGAGAAAAGAATGTACGAGTTCCTTAATATTTCGATTTTATTATTCTGTTACATATTGCTTCAGTAAAGTTGAAAGATTAAAACTAATGTAAGATTTCTAAACTGTAAATTCTAAATTCAACTGTATGTATTTTTTCTACGGTTATGATCAATAATGATATAATTGAAAAAGTTATATGTACTGAATTTCCGGGCAATAAAATTTATTGAGCCATTGAACAGATTGTAATAGGTATACATACATAACAAATAGAGTAAACGTTTATTTAGATAGCAATTTTTCATGGGGCAGGATTTGGTAAAGGATTTCCTTTGGAACTTTCTTCAAGAAACCTCTGCCAACACTGTAAGCTAGATACTCTGAGAACGGCTTACTTCGGGCCTAATCCAACCATAAATTAACTGAAGTTATAATTTAGTCGATTAATTACTAAATTACTATTTGAGATGCCGACCACTCTCATGAGGGTATTTTAAGGCAAATACGTGGTGAAGGATGAGTGTGATGAGTGGTAGTAACGAGTTATTAGCTAGTCTTGTTACAAACTAAGGCCGACTCTTTCTTAAAATGGGTCATTAATTAATAGCCCAATGATTAATAGAAATACAAGGACCAACGGCTTATCGTGACTTCCGAACCACGCAGGTGATGGTCTGATATGTCTAAACGATGGTGGGAGTTGATGCGGGTATCATCAGATGATCACTGAGACTATCTGAGCCGCTTTAGACCTATATCATCCTCAAAACCTGACCTCCATTCCATGGAGCTGGATTACAGGACCACGCCACGAGTCCCAGTAGATTTATTTAGTCGATTTTGTTCTTATAAATTCCTTAGAATATTTACTCTCTAAAAGAGAGCAATTCTAGTTATTATAAAACTTGGGTATAGAGATGGTTGTAGAGACACATTCAAAGGACTGGAAAGTTTATCCTTAGATTAAGTTTATAAATCCATATTATACTGTTGTCAATATTACCATCTATTTAGATACTGTGATTTATAAAAACTACTAGAAATATTTGTCAATATTGAATAGAAAACCTTAGAGCAAATATTTCAATTATTACCTAGTCAAACGAGACCCTAAGTGTACAATAAACTGCCAGAAAATTCAAAAACTACACACAAAAACATTGAAATCTAGGTTAAAATATGTGTTAGCCAAATTCGCCAACACATTTAAAACCCCAGAATGAACCAATGAACCAAACACCAATATACGCGGGATAAAGCTAACGAACTCCTACACAATCTAACTCAATTTATTATCAATCATTCGGTTTATTTCAGCAAACGTCAATCTTAATTTAGTTTGAAATGTATGGGTAAAACGTGGAACGCACAACGTAGAAAGAAAAATAGCAAAGATCAGAAATATTACCTTAAAATCTATGGACTTGTCTATCAGTTCTATGTTTAAAAACTACACAACGTTTCGGGAGGTCCGGAAACTTATCTCGTCATCAAGCAACCTAACCTAATTCATATTCTAGTCCTAACTACTAGTAGCCTAAAATATACCACTGAAACAATTCAAAATAATAAACCTATACCTGTAAGCTGTATTTATTAGGACTAGAGTATGATTTAAATAATGATTTCGGTTTAACTTGATAACGATTAGTTTAACTACGTAGAGTCCGTGCGTTTCTTCGTGGCGCTTGACCTTGACGACTAAAACCAGTTAAAACTGGGGTTTCGAGGGTGGGGGTAACCAACTGTTCAGTCTTTTCATGGCACTCGTACTGTGAGGGCTATTACTGTACTTTTTAAAAACATCGATTTGTTCCCCCACTCTGTCCCCTCACTTCCCCTCAACAAGTGCCACGAAGAAACGCACGGACTCTAGTTTATAAAGGGTATCGAATAAGCAGCACTCACCAAAGCTACGAAATGTGTTCAAACATAAGAGTTCATTACCTGAAAGCATAAAACAAAGATTAAATTAAATTAATGAATAATTATTTCAAAGTAATGTACACAGCTATATAAAATATGTATCAAGTCATATGTATCATTAAAGCAAAGACAATGTTATGGTAAGAAGATTGCGCAAAGGTGCCAAATGGCTGCAGCGGGAGAATCAACAAAGTTGCGGCAGCCCAAGCACAGATAGCGCTGCGGGAGAATTCTTTTAAGAGTCTTAAGTAGAGCTCCTGACGCAAGCGCAAGTTTGTTCATTATCAAAAATCACACAATTTGGCTATATTTAAGTCATTGTCATCAGACAAACTCAAGTACAGTATGTGGAACCGAGGGGGGAGAAAGACGGCGAGAGATGGCAGCGCTATCTGTGTTCGGGCTGTCGCAACTATGTTGATTCTCCTGCCTCAACCATGTGGCCATGCGCAATCTACTTATTATCTTTGATACCACTAAACTATGGCCACCCCCAATTGAAACACTACAGGCACGTTCTTTGTTTAAAGTTTATTGTTGACAATGGGAGAATTTCAGAGTTTAAACTATTATTTCGGACATGTTCCATCGTTAGTAAGCAAGATGATCACGACGTTTCGGGATCTTCAATCTTGTCCCGTCTTCAGGTGAAAGGTAACCTAAAATATAACACAGAACATTAGAAAACGAGGTAACCTAAAGTAATCAGCATAAGCTGACCAGTCAAACACAACCAAACAACATGTAGCTGTTAAAGTCAAAATACAGTACTAAAACTTAAAAACTAGCTTACACTTAAGCTTTAGTATTTTGACTTCAACTACTACATGTTGTTTGGTTGTGTTTGACTGGTCAGCTTATGCTGATTACCTTAGGCTAGCTCATTTTCTAATGTTCTGTGTTACGTTTTAAGTTACCTTTCACCTGAAGACGTGATCAGATTGCAGATCCCGAAACGTCGTTATCAGCTAGCTCACTGACGATGGAAAATGTCCGCAATACTAGTTTATACAGGCGAGTGATATCAACTTATGTCGGAATGAACTATAGTTGTCCAGCTCAGGCTTCTGGTCGTCTCTCCTCTCTCTACAGAAGTAGAAAGTGGCCGCGTCACAACATTCACTATCACTGGTCACACTCGACATTCTTGCCTTGCCTCCACAAACCAACAACACACGACCAGGAAAATACTGCTTTATATACTAATAAATCAGAATAGCTACTCGAGGATTTTTTTCTTTGTTTCTTTAAAAAGTTGAGGACTGCGAGTAATGAAGATGTATTACAACAGAAAACTCTAGTTACTGTTTCACTCTAAAGTTCTCCCTGTACTATCGCAGGTGTTTTTAGTTCTCAGCGCTACAAAACTAATCTGTAACAGAAAAGTTAATCTTTTCCTCCACACTTTTCGATTTGACAACTGGTTGACTGAAAGCTCAAAGGGACAGAAACCAAACACCCGATAAAACCCATAAGCTGAAAATAAAATACTAACCAAAAATAAAAAACCAGAAAACTCAACCGATAAGTCGAAGAAGTCATCACTATCTATATAAATAAAACAAGTTTTTGTCTGTACATTGCAATGAATCCATCGGTTTTGGGTTATTTAGTCTTTTAAACTTTGCAAAAGCCGAAAAATCCTGTATGTCTGTCTGTTTGTAACGTTTTAAGGAATATTGGACCGCTTATAACTGAACATCGGCTGAAGCTTTGGTAGTAAAACTTCGTTTTAGGGTTTTTACCATTACGCAGTGTGTCTTTAGATATGCAATTTAATATCCATTCAACATCCGCAAAATAAATGGCAAAGGACCAAACTTGGCTCTGAAACGCTGGAATGGAGGAGCCCCGCCTCTATGACTATCGCTAGCCTTCTTGGTCCAATATGATTTAAAAGACTATTTTTGTCCTACTATACCGCTACACCACTATTTGAGATGCCGACCACTCTCATGAGGGTATTTTAAGGCAAATATGTGGTGAAGGATGAGTGTGATGAGTGGTAGTAATGAGTTATGAGGTGTAGTCGGGTTACAAACTAAGGCCGACTCTTCCTTAGAATAGGTCATTAATTAATAGCCCAATGGCCAATGGAAATACGAGTACAAGGACCAACGGCTTAACGTGACTTCCGAACCACACAGGTGATGGTCTGATATGTCTAAACGATGGTGGGGGTTGATTCGGGTATCATCAGATGATCAATGAGACTATCCGAGCCGTTTTAGACCTATATCATCCTCAAAACCTGACCTCCATGGAGCTGGATTACAGGACCACGCCACGAGTCCCAGTCAAAGAACAACTAAAACAAAGTAATCTAACCAACAACCTTTCCGTAATTCTTTCCTCTTTCTTCAAGCCAACGTATGACTATTACAAAACAAAAATAACACAAACACACCAAACAATACTCCATTAACGAGGATCCGTTAAGGAGCAGACAATTAATGATAGAAGAATCATAAGTAGGTCGTATATACTCACAGGCCGGGCCGGCCTTAGGCAATCTATTGTAACAATAACAATCATCACAGCGGCCATTGTTATTGGGAAAACTGGGCCACGGTTCAATAACAATTATCCTGCACAATAACTGAGGTGTCTTTCAAATCGGCTTTGATTGTGGGGAAAACTGTAATGCGGCAACTGGGAATCGAAACCACAACTGTTGTTTTAATTAAACATGACTGGACAAGAATTACAGCAGGTAGTTTTTGCTGTTGTTTAGATTCATTTTAGGGTTTTAAGTTATGTTATCCAGCTTCATGGAGGTCAGGTTTTGAGGTTGATATAGGTCTAAAGGGGTCAGATAGTCTCAGTGATCATCTGATGATACCCGCATCAACTACACCATCGTTTAGACATATCAGACCATCACCTGCGTGGTTCTGAAGGCACGTTAAGCCGTTGGTGCTTGTATTTCCATTGGTCATTGGGCTATTAATTAATGACCCATTCTAAGGATGAGTCGGCCTTAGTTTATAACGGTACTACACCTCATAACTCATTACTACCACTCATCCTTCACCACATATTTGCCTTAAAATACCCTCATGAAAATGGTCGGCATCTCAAATAGTGATTTATTTGAGGTCTTTGTGCTCATTTTGAAAAACCCCATTTTGGACAACATTTTTTAGATGGATGTTACCGACCCTAACATGTGTACCGACCTTAGCAAAATCTTATCAGACCGACAAGGATGGCAACGAGAAAACAATTTTTCACCGACATTTTGGTTTAACTTAACAGATATTTTGTTAATTTTGGTACACTAGTTAGGTTTTTAAAACCTAAAACCCCACTCTTGTGCAAAAACCACTCTTATATCTCCCTCCTTCCCCTCACTCAGGAGCATTATCAATGGATTGATTTTGCTGGTTAACAGACTTGCCTAAAGTAAGTTAAGGCCTTACAAAAAGTTAAAAGCTTGTATTGGTTTTAAGTATTTTAAAATGGTTAATTTTATTTTATTTTGATAATTACGAAAGAAATACAGGTTGTGAATTTCGTGAACATCGGAAGAATAATGCAATAATTGGGAGAGTAATCTAGTAGTAAAATAGCACACTTCCGTTGTAAATTTACCCCTATTCAAGTCTTGCCCAGCCACGTTCAAAAAATAACAAAGAAAGTACTTTATATTAGTTTTACATAGTCTTCCCGCTATAAATCATATATATTTTATCAAAAAACAAAACAAAACTTTTGAGCTAATTCATCCAAAGAAAAACACAATCATATATTCTGCTCTGGAACAAAGGAAACTAAGTTTCAACTACTGAAGTCAGACTCGACCTGGAGGGCTGGAGGGGTGGGATAAGCTACGGGATTTACAGGGTGTTAATTTCTCCCTAATGAGCCTCCCCTTTCCTCACACCTGCGCAGTTGTTTCCTTTCTTCTGTTGCTTAATTTCACGGACTGAGCTTCTGTCAAGTAAATACTGCGCTGTTGTTCAACCTTCGTTGAAAAATAGTTATAGTTGACTTACTTTTAATGGAGACAAATTCACTTGAAAAGTTAAGTTGTATTATGCCTCCCTTTAGTATTGATCTAGTATCTAACGTTAAATATTAAAGTTTTTTATCGTCTTTATTTAGTTTTTAATGTGTAAATACATTTTTAGCATAGTGAAAATTATTTAATTCAGTTTCATATGTATGGGTTCTTATGAAGAGGTTCGGCAATGTGTCTTTGGTTATGATTTATGCTAAGTTTCATAAGTAACAAAAATCTAACTATGATTACCCAAATAAACATTTTAAATACTATAAGAAATCCACATTAAAACACATATAATAAGAGTATTTTCGTGTATTCTTTTTTGTTTTAGGTGGATTTCCAGAGAGGTTCACAGCCTTTTTGAGAAATTCTATACCAAAATTACAACTGCATAAGAAGTAGTCCCAGTAGATTCAATCAAACGTTACAACTTCAATGGGTTAAATGAATAAGGTTGATGTTCAATCAGAGCAAATCACTTTAGAATAAATCCTTTTTAATCTAAGAGCAAGAACGGCTGAACTACTTGGATTAAGGTCTTCAGTGTACTAACGCGTTTGAGTCTAATTCTTACACATCTCTAGACCAACGACACGACACTCGTGAGAATACTGAATACTTCATATGTGTGTTGTTTGTAGTCTATAGAAAATACAACGAAAACATAAAAACTAAGTATATTTTTAAGAATATACCTCAGCTGAAAAGGTGCCAAGACAGTTCTGCGTCAAACACCATCAGAACTACTTTTTGAAGAAAAACCGTCAGCTAAAGACAAAATTATACACGTTTTAATTTAAAACAGAAATTTAAGTACTTTGTTTCAATTTTGTTATTGACGATAGTAGAGATTCTGGGGTTGAATTATTGCATTAAAGGAAGCGAGAACACGACGTTTCTGGATCTGGAATCTGTTCCCATCTTCAGGTGAAAAGTAAACTAAACATAACACAAGATTGACTGGGCCTCGTGGCGTGATACTGTAATCCAGCTTCATGGAGTTCAGGTTTTGAGGATGATATAGGTCTAAAACGGTTCAGGTAGTCTCAGTGATCATCTGATCCCGCATCAACTCCACCATCGTTTAGACATATCAGACCATCACCTGCGTGGTTCAGAAGTCACGTTAAGCCGTTGGTCCTTGTATTGCCATTGGTCATTGGGCTATTAATTAATGACCCATTCTAAGAAAGTCGGCCTTAGTTTGTAACAAAACTACACCTCATAACTCATTACTACCACTCATCACACTCATCCCTCTCCACATATTTGCCTTAAAATATCCTCATGAGAGTGGTCGGCATCTCAATGATTTAGTGAATACATACAAAAACACACACACATTTTGTTTGGTGTGTGGCTTACGCGGATTATTTTAGGCTAGCTATGTTCTAATGTTATGTTTTAGACTACTTTCCACCTGGAGACGAGATCAGATTTCACATCCCGAAACGTCGATCTCTTTTTGTTCACGAAATTTAAACTTAAACCCAACATTTTGAATTGAACAAATCTACAACATAGTTTAGCGGTATGATGATCTTGGCGAATATGAATTCATTGTACAAATATTTAGCGGCTTCTCATCTTCTTGTAATAAATTACACAGTTTTCAAAGTAATGCACTAACTGATGAAGTTAATTGGCAACAAGACAATACTGCGAGCTTGTAGGTTTAATGGGTTATGTGTCAGACTCTTGTAGTACATTATACAGTGTACACATCACTGTCATGTGCAGTTAGGTAATCATTATCACTCATTGTATACGAGAAGATACACTTCCTCATATACCGCTCACAATGGGTAGTCTTCTTCGTGTTTAGGAGTTTATAGCGTAGATTAGTTTGTTTGGACTTTTCAGCGAATTTTATAGGAAATATAGCTATTTATTTCCATGGTCAAAGAGAACAAAACAACGTTGTGCAGTTTTGAGTGTCCCAACATTTCCTAAATCAAATGGCAAAACTTTAGGGTCCGCCTTGGAGAAAAGCAGAATTCATCCGCCCAAAGGAACACACTACACCGCACACTTAACAACTGGCTAAACAACGGGACTTCTTTCAACTGATGCGGCCTAACTGTCAAACTAAGCGCTTGCATGGGTTTAAGCCGACCCGTTTTTCACCTATCAAATAATTTGTATATTAATAAACCTGTGTATTAAGAAACTAGAGGAGATTTTTGACACGTGTATAGAGCCCGATTGTTTATAAGTGGGTTAATAGTTTCACAATTAACGATTGAATTTGTCCGAGTTTAAGTGTGTTCAACCATATTTTGTTCTCTTAAAAAGCATAGTTTCGGAAAAACGCTCTATACGCGTGTGAGAAAAATGCTCTAGTGTCCAAATAAAACATGTTTATTAACATATCTATTTTTTTTAATTTGAAAACGGGCCGTAATCTCTTACATTGAAGCGTCGCCGCGCAGTTGTGGGGGACTCTAAAGGATTCAACTACTGGTCGACTTATAGTCGAAGCACTTCGAGTTGCGACTTCAAGAAGTAGTCGACTTGCCATATGTGATACAATGTCGCCCGAGGAGTGCAAACAGTACGGCTCGAGAGCTCTTCAACCACTGGTCGACTTATAGTCGAAGCACTTCGAGTTGCACTTCGAGTAGTCGACTTGCCATATGTGATACAATGTCGCCCGAGGAGTGCAAACAGTACGGCTCGAGAGCTCTTCAACCACTGGTCGACTTATAGTCGAAGCACTTCGAGTTGCACTTCGAGAAGTAGTCGACTTGCCATATGTGATACAATGTCGCCCGAGGAGTGCAAACAGTACGGCTCGAGAGCTCTTCAAAGACAATACCGTTCTGATTGCCTCTTAGATATCTTATAGATGTTATCCCGCTGTGTGCTTTGAGAGCCGGCAGTCTGTTTCGTCATAGTTTCACTATACATCATTTTATTAATTGTTTAAAATTTATCATTAAATTTAATGAATGCAATGCAGAGGTTTGCAGTTCAACAAATGCAGCCGTTTTTTGAGTTATACAATTTTAAATGATAGGTCAATATGTTGTACGTCTTAAGGACTCATTGGAAGCCATTTTTTCGAACTTTTATTTTATTTTGAAAAATCCACTCTGAAAGCGCAAAAGTACAGTACTTTAGAGCTCCAAAACGTTTTTTATAAAGTGGAATAAAAGATTTGTCTCATACCGCTCTAGATAATTTTTTAACCTCATGTAAAAAATATGAACCAGAATTAAAGTGCGATTTTTTTAATACAAACCCATATAAAGCCACTAAAAGACACGTGTACAAAGTTGACGCGAGGTATCGTAGTTTCAAACTGGTCGAAACCCATTGTTTTTGTCCGTAGACTACAGTGATCGGTCAGAATACATCGACATAATCTGACGCCGCGTCATTATGTAGAATTTGTCAAAAGTTTGCGAGCAACTACGTATAAGAAACTATGAACGCGTCAACTTTGAACGAGCGTTTTTAACTGGCTTTGCAATCCGAAAAACGTAGTTCTTATGAGACGACTTCCTTTATGCATCATAATTTGTGTATAATGTCAAACAGGCCGATTAGGTCCACTTTTTTGAAATTACACTTTTATATGAGCTTTTCAGAACTCTTAAAGCACTATGTTTTCACATAAATCTTAGGCTTCTTATAATCTAGTTCTTCCGGTTCACACCGCGTCCAAATTTCATATAATTAGGTTGAGATATTTAGGCCTCGCTTTGGACCATCTTCAGTCACTGATCGGCTGAAACATCAGGGACTGAAGATGGTTTCAACCTGATGGTGAGCAACCTTAACTATTCGAAAAGAGGTAAGCACATTTAATTGTTCAGAGGATTTGGCACAAAGCATACATAAAATTTATTCAAACCCATCTCATCTGTCATTCTCGTAGTGGCGAAGTATGACAGGTTTGTAATTGCATATCCAAAACTTTGTTATTATTTTGTTTTGTTTAACTTTTATTTTTCCATTTTTTGTTTCTACGCTGAAAACTTACACAGAATGTTTATAATATAAAGTGGTCTATTGTTGTTTATATATTTTAAGAAATATCACATAGCTTATGCCCTCAGCGGGTTGGTATCGCGCGCGACTTCGAAGCTCATCACTCCGGTAGCACGTGGTGTTCGATCCCCGCGGTCACCGCTGACAAGTTTTAAATTGACTTTCCGGTGACGTTAGGTAAATATCGATATTGAGTGATATAAAGGACTTAATAACCTAACCTAACTTCACCTCGCTAAACAAGACAAATTTTACATTTTCCGTTGTTCATTAAAGTTACCCTATAGAGAACTTGAGCCATAATATTGGAATGAATTGCGCCATCTTGAAAATATTAAATAATTAAACATGTTAATAGCCTATGTGTTGGCCAGGTATATAAGCCACTTTTCAAATCAAAAGTAATACCATAAGAGGTACAGACGTACACTCTTATGAAACTAGAGGCAGGGACAACTACCGAACTGGGAGACACAGAACGGTAGTTCATGACCGTTTGCCTTCCCAGGCAGGAGTTCATTTCGTCAACAGACTACCAAATTCGTTCAAACATGCCCCTGAGCCTAAGGCGTTCAAAGCTCGTCTTAAAACAATTCTTATTTCTCAAGCATTTTATGATACAGACGAGTTTATGGCATTCAATTGGGAGACCGTATGATTAGCTAACTCATTAGGGGCTAGAGTGGTTACATTCGAATGTATGGGAAAGAGTGAGTGTAAAAACCTGTATGTTTGAATGGGATTTAGATGTAAGAATGAAAGGAAAGTTTTAGATACACAAAGATTGACGATTGCGATACATTTATTGTAAATGTCTGTAAGCAATAAAATATTTATTTATTTAAGCCAATATTGCAAGTTAAATGCTCGAAAGTATTGGCTTATGTTTTTATTTTCTCCAATTTTAAAGTTACCCTACATCACGTATTCGTTAAAGTAAACAAAGACAAACTCCCCACACGTTTTACAATATTAAAATCTCACACCGAATCAATTAAAACACTGCAAATTACTAGTGACAGTCTTTAATGAATAACAAGTTCCCGACTTGGAGCAATATTCTCATCAGAGAATAAATTAATTCGCCCTCACTGACGGCCAGAAACTTTGTTAAAAGTTGCTCAGGTTTGTTTATTAATTAGACATTATTGATCAGCTGGCCTGGTTACTGCACATGATGTCAACCTTGTTAGCGTAATTAGCCAATTAGCCTGATTGACTATTGCAATTATCATGCTAACATTCGTGTTGATGTTTTGCCGGGATTTGACTTTTCATGTGTGTGTGTTGTTTGGAGATTTGTTGTTTACGTGTTATTCTGATTTTATAGGACACGATGGACTTTGTCCTGTCCTCAAAAAGATTATTTTTATTCAAGTTATTTAATATTTACCAGCTGTATGCTTTGTTTACTAAATCGGTATAAGCTAAAATTTGCAAAATTAAATAATCAAAGTGTTCTACGGTTTTCAAATTTTCCTACGATTTTCCTCATTTTTTCCGTAGAACCACTGGACAAAAAACTAGGAAACTTAAAAATAAGGATTAAAGATTAAACTGGATTATATTTATTTTTGTCGATATACAATCAAAGAATTGGGTTGACAACAAAACTATATAACAATAATAAATACCACAAAATCTACCACCACTGGTAAGAAACAAAATCTTTGAAAAATCTTCAACTATAAAGTAAAAGGTATACAAATTTAAATTTAAACACCGTTTTCCATTAATTAATAATAATAATAATAAATCATTTATTTCCAATTGATATTTACAATAAAAATCTTTTAAATATCTTATAAATTAATATAGCCTAAATTACATTGTTTTAAATTTAAGATTATGGAAATAGCCTCCCTCATGGGTAAAATTACCTGTGTGAGGGAGGGTTTGTCAGTCTGTATTAAAATATAATTTTATAATTTTGATTGTGCAATTATTTTCTAAGGTTTCTAATTAAATAATGACAGTATATTTTATGTACAATTTGGATTTAACAAAAAGTGATATATGCAAAGCTATACATTACATTTTGGATATTAAATTTTGAATCAAGAGTATAAGTAGTTCGAATTAATATAATCATTGACAGTGTGTATGTCAACTTGTAATAACCATTGATTTATTTTCATTTTGTAAAGCTGAGGCCTTATATTGTGGGTGTTTTTTAGATCCGTTGGTAGTTTCGTGTATAAATGATGAGCAATGTAAAATGAATTAGTAGAATTGATAGTTTTGTAAGCCTGTGGCATATTAACTCCTACAAGCCTTGAATTCCTGGTATCGTACTTATGATTTATTTTTGAAAATATGTTGTCTTTATTTTTATGAATAAACATTGTTAAGACTCGTACATAAAGCTGTGTAATATTAAATACTAAAAATTCATCAAAAGGAGGTCTGTTGGAAATCTAATAGGTTTCTGTAATGCTGTCTTTATTATAATTTTTAAATTCTCCCACTGTATAAAATTAATTTGACAGTAAAAAGTTCTTTAGCTCGCAATTAAAAGTTTTAAAATTTTGAATGTGCCTGATGTTTTCTGGTAGTTTGTCAAACATCCTTTTCCAGCATTTATGGGAAAAGTATTGAACATTTCTAAATGGTGGCTATCAAAATTTAAGATGTTTGCACTACGGGTATCATACGACTTGACTCTACAAATTGAAATTTTGGAAAACAGAATAATAAATTGTTCAATACACGTGCTGTGACGTAATTGTAAGTACTCCGGTAGATTTGAAAGCATTTCGACAGGACTCTCTATGTTTTAGTTTTGCAATTGTTCAATATTTATTTGTATCATTTTATTATTCACATTTATATAGCACTAATAAGATAACACATAGCTTATACACTTAATTGACGGAGTATTTAAATAGTGAGAAATATGGGTCTCAAAAAATGACTCTATCGTCTGACCGATGACTGTTGTCTGCGGTCGTAAAAGAAATATATGTTTGCGAGCGGCTACAAACTACAAAACCTCGCGTCAACTTTGTACGAACGGTTTTAGCGCCTTTGCATGGGTTTGCGATTCGACAAACACTGTTCTTGGATGACTTTCTGTGTCATAATTTCTATATGATGACATATTTTCTAGGGTGGATTGAAGCCACTGCTTTGAAATTTTACTTTGAAGTTGAGTTTCCAATAGTACTGTATTTTCACAAGTTTCACGATGGATTTTTTTCTCGGAATGAAAATACATTTTGGAAAATGTGCGTCTCATCAATTTTGATGAGTACATTGATTTTTATTTACAATTTTAAAACTCACAGTCACACTATTTACCGCGACGGCTTTGTTGGACTTTAACACCCTGTGTCGCACCCGTGACGGGTTGGAATCGCGCGCGACTTCGGAGCTCATCACTCCGCTGGCGCGGGTTCGATCCCCGCAGTCACCACTTACATTTTAAAAGCGACTATCCAGTAACGCTAGGTAAAGGTCGAAGGCCTCCTCGTCAAACAAAACAAACTTCACTTTTCCCACCCTAATTGTTTTGAATTTACCTTGTGCGAAGACAGAGGACACGCAGAGGGCGGCGAGCGTGACTACGTAGAGCATGGTGAGGTGGATACACTGACACTACGCACTACGCACACTAGTCACTCATGTCACAACTACGCACACGTTACGTTCTACGCACACAACACTACGCACGACACTGGCTACGCGACGGGTGACCGTAGACTACTGCCGCTCCGTGGTGACCTGGCCGTCCGCCCCACGCGCCCACCTCCCTCCCACCTGTGCCGGGAGAATTTCCCGCCCGTCAGGGAGAATTACCCTGTTTATGTCCCGATATTTCTGTGAATACCCGTTTGATTATAAAATACGTGAAACATTGGTCATCGCGCAATGGATACTTTACTTTGCTTTGAGACACCGGCCTTAGAGCGTATTTTCAGGTGAAAATGGAATGATGGTGAGTGTTTTGATGGATGATGAGGTGTAGTCTTGTTACACACTTAGACCGACTGTTCCCCAGATTGAATCATTACTTAGTAGTCCAACGACCAATGGAATGAACCAATGACGTGTCTTCCGAACCACGGGACAAACGAACCAACATTAGCTCTAAGATACTAATATTTTCAAAATATCTTTAGTACGCAAAATATCAAAAATATTATGCAAGTACTATTTTCTAACATACATACCAATTATATAATGAATAGAAATATTAAAAAACTAAAAAACAAGGTTGAGTCCTTCCTTTTTAGTGTCCAACGATTTTCGTTTCTTTGTTCTTTATTTTTTCAGGATGAGCATTCAATTTAGTTGTACCGTAGAATTTTTACCATGCTTCTTAGTTTAGGTCTTAGATAAGTGTTTACTAAAATGTAGTGTTAGGTCAGGTCAGGTTAGGTTAGGCGAGGCCCTTGACAACGCGTGGTGGTTCCCAACTGCCCGCGAAACGTCGGAGATAGTTTTTCTCCTAAAGTGGCCGGAAAAGGCCAAGATACAATAAGAGTTAATTTGTTTTTTTTCAGACTTGTGACAAGTGTTGGCCAATTTGAATGACAAAGTGAATGCTTTGAAGTGCGAGCAACTGACTTCCCGCCTGATTACAAACAATGACACAAAGTTGCTGCTTGTAATCAACAGGACTTTCTCCAAATCCATTTTAAGAATGTTTTCCACATTTCAAGGTTTTGTCTTTTTTTATAAATCACTAAATCACTATTTGAGATGCCGACCACTCATGAGGGTATTTTAAGGCAAATATGTGGTGAAGGATGAGTGTGATGAGTGGTAGTAATGAGTTATGAGGTGTAGTATTGTTACAAACTAAGGCCGACTCTTCCTTAGATTGGTTCATTAATTAATAGGCCAATGGAGAATGGAAATACAAGGACCAACGGCTTAACGTGACTTCCGAACCACGTAGGTGATGGTCTGATATGTCTAAACGATTATGGGAGTTGATGCGGGTATCATCAGACGATCACTGAGACTATCTGAGCCGCTTTAGACCTATATCATCCTCAAAACCTGACCTCCATGAAGCTGGATTACAGGACCGCATACGATCGAGTCTGAGTCTGCAAATATTTTATCTTCCTTACAGATTTGATCGATTACTACATTCTAAGCATAGACTAACGGACTCTATAGAGTCTCTAGTCTGTGATTTAAGCTTTAGCTGTGTAGTCACTGAGGATGCCACATCACAGAATGGGCGAAACGTCTGACGTTTTTAGTGACGAACGTTTTTAGGGTTAGCCTAAACTGTAGTAATGCATGATATTATTAATTTTGGTTATGGTTTTAATTTAGTTATAGTCCCATTAGGACTAAGCGAATTATAAAGTTGAAATGGTCTCTATTCCTTTATCAGTCCAGGCCACACCTATTCTTTTAGTAACTTCCGATGAAACACTTTTGGTTATTAATTTTATCGTCCTTCGTTTTTAAATCTTCTTTAACTGCGGTCCATTTAATTACAGAACTGAATTCTACACACAAAAGGTTAGTCGAAATTGCCTTACAACATTTTTTTTATTTCGTCTTGATTTAACCGTAATCCGGCATTTTGAAAATTTTCGTAAATAATTAATAAATTCAAAATCCCTGTGAGATATTTTTTGAAACTTGGTATAAACCTTGTTTTCGTATAACATTTTCCAAAAAATATTTTTAATCCAACTTATTAAATTTTAAAATGGCGATGTTTAAAAATTTCAAAGTCAAATGGAATTAAATTGGAATTTGTCTTTGAAATGTTTAAATGTCCGCCATTTTAAAATGTTATAAGTTAGATAAAGAAATTTTGGGAGATGTTATTAGGAATACAATTAAGGTTTACATTAAGTTTCAGAAAAATATCTCAAAGGGTTTCGGAATAATTAATTATTTTCAAAATTTACAAAATGATGGATTACGGCAAAACTAAGCCGAAATGCAAAAAATGTCATAAGGCATTTTCAACTTACTTTTGTATCTAGAAACTGGTTATGCATAGCGTGCTACACATTCTTGTGACACCCTGTATATAGGATACTATGAAAATTGAACAAAAAACTGCTAATCCATGTCTTTTTACGCGCAACCAACAAATAACTACACCTGTACATGGTTCAATTTTCAAAACTCAAATACTGATAATATCACAACTAACAAAATGCACTGATGGTAAAAATGGATTGGCTTGAATTCAGTAGGTCTATGGAAGAATGCTAAAGTTGGTACGGCTGACAGCTAATGGCGAAGTTTGGGATTTATTGTTATTGATGTTGGCAGCACTGGATCCGACAGTTTGTCACTGAGGAATGATAGATGCGAACTAGACCTCTAGCACTGTCATTGGCTTGTAAGTTTCAAACAAGTTCAGAATCATACAACATGGTTTTACGCAAGGTTTTACGACGGCCCATATTCACCTCTAAAAATAATGTTTACATTAATAAACATGATATATTCGGAAACTAAACCAGTTTTCTGACACGAGTATAGAGAGTTTTTCCGAAATCATGCGTTTTAAGCGTGCAAATCTGAGTTGAAAGCACTGTAACTTGGACAATTTCATAGTTTATTTGTGAAGCTATTCAACCAAGGTATGAGAAATCGGGCTCTATAAAAGTGTCGGAAAACTCTTCTAGTGTCTAAAAATGTTTATTAATATAACAATTATTTTTAATAGTGAAAATCGAGCCGTAAACCACTGCAACCGACAGTTAGGCCGTATCTGTTGAAAGAAGGCCCGTTGTTTCGCCATTTGTTACGTGTGCGGTGTCGTGTATTCATTGGGCGGACGAATTCAGGCTTTCTCTAAGTTATTGTCTGTGGTTCAGCTATGGAAATCGTTAGATAAGAAAAACAGCATACTAGCTGTACTTTTTTTAAATATAACTTTATAACACATGTTCTTTTGCAGCTTTTAGGTTCGCTAAACAGCAAAAGTCGATCCACCGGAAGGAAATGGGGTTTCATGTTAAAAATGTGTCATTTATAAAGGTATTTTTGACAACATTTTCGTTTAGCTAGTTGGATCTTGTTAATGTTTAGCACAAACGTTGGGTACGATAACTTTAATGTATTTGCAACTCAGAACTCAAATCTCTTTATTTTCACAATAATAATAATATTGTATAATAACGTCAGTTTACACAAACAGTCTTATAATATAAGTACTAACTGATTAGCTACAACTTACTCGAATGGAAAATCAATAAATTCTTTGACACTATAAAATTAATGTTTCAACAATAGCTTCATGACCCCTTTCCAAAGCTCACATTTGTCTTTTCAATTTTGAGGTATTGCGAGCATTAATATAATGAAACACCATTATATTTCAAGTGCGTTCAAAGTTGTCTTGTGAGCAGGTATTTTAAATCATGTTTGTCTCTGAAAGGATATTTGTTCATATCGTGCAATTGAGAGTCTCGGAACAAATGAAAATTTTTATGCACAAATAGAAGAACCGCGTTTATGTAGATGCAAGGAAATGTCAAGATGTTGTTTTCTTTAAACAAGGTTTTACAGGTAAATCTAGAAGGTTTTTAAATATTGTTCTAGTTGCCCGTTTTTAAGTTTGAAAACAAATTTGGTTCTACTATTATTATGACCCACAGAGCTATCGCGTAGTTTAAAAATGGTACACGGTGCCATAGTAAGTCGTTAAGAGGTTAAGAGAACATCTGATTCTGCGATTTTAAAAGACTTTTCATTTTAAATATTGTTCTAGTTGCCCGTTTTTAAGTTTGAAAACAAATTTGGTTCTACTATTATTATGACCCACAGAGCTATCGCGTAGTTTAAAAATGGTACACGGTGCCATAGTAAGTCGTTAAGAGGTTAAGAGAACATCTGATTCTGCGATTTTAAAAGACTTTTCAATACAAAAATTCCCGTACTTACTTTTTGCAAACAGACTCTACATGGGCGTTAAACTTTAGCTGATAATCATTCAACATTTCTCTAAATCACCCTAGATTTTATAAATACTGTAGTCATTTTTATTTTGGAAAATTAACTGTAAGCACCTTCACCATAAAAACGTTATAACACTAAGACTGGCTTCCGGTTTCACCAGTCACGTTACTACAATGACTTCGACAGCGTGTCGAAACGTCTAGCAGTTGAATTTCAACTGTGACGCGGTGTAAACCGGAAGCCTCAACTTAGTGATGACACAGGCCGCGAAAGCCCAAGAGTTAACGTTATAACACTATTTGACTATTGTTATTTTCAAGCTCGATTTGGTGGCTTACCTTAGAATTTGTTTCACAGTCACAGGTTTGTTCAGTCCATGTGGAATAGAAATCTTTTGTGCCTCCTGAAAAAACAAGAAAATTATTTTCATAATAACTAATTATTGTAGAGGAACCGAACATTTAAGGAAAACAACCCTCTCGAAATTTTACTTTTTATGTTAGTTGTCCCATTTCCCCACAAGTTAAATGTGAGTTCCCAAACTACAAATTGTATCTAAAACAGTAAAATTCTTAACGAAATGTCCTATTGTCTGGGTGGTCTTTAGCAATTACCAAGCACTTTAGACCACACGGAAAGACACAGTGGAGAACAATACACTAATCAAAAGGCCAACTATGGATTGGATCCAGGTGTCATTTCGATCGCTTTTATTGGACCGACTTAATTGGTCGACTTGATTGGATCCACAGGACTATTGTGTTGTGCTAAACTGGAATGCAATTTCAATTAATGGTGAACCGAGCTGCTATCAATACCCTGCCTTTGCGGAATAGCGGTAGGTACAAACATAGCCGCAAGCGCTGACGTGAATCTTACCGAATTTTATGTATACAGGGGGATAATTTCGACCACAAGTGACCTTTGGGTGGGGGAAGGTGTTTCCTCAAAAATGTTTAAGGGATCGCGGCTAAATTGTATAACAAGCAGATATCACACAAACGGACATGTATGATAGAAACACATTTGGACAAAATGTGTTTGATGAAAAAAATGGCAAGAGAAAAGTTACAAAAGTGGAAAAGTAGCCTGGAATGATGAAAAGAAAAGAGCTCTTTCCGAAAGGATGAAGCCAGTTGGGCACAAAAAGCAAACTTTTCAAGACGCTGTTAATCTTACATCGCGTAGTATGACCACTATTCACTATTTGAGATGCCGACCACTCTCATGAGGGTATTTTAAGACAAATATGTGGTGAAGGATGAGTGTGATGAGTGGTAGTAATGAGTTATGAGGTGTAGTCTTGTTACAAACTAAGGCCGACTCTTCCTTAGAATGAGTCATTAATTAATAGCCCAATGGCCGATGGAAATACAAGGACCAACATCTTAACGTGACATCCGAACCACGCAGGTGATGGTCTGATATGTCAAAACGATGGTGGGAGTTGATGCGGGTATCATCAGATGATCACTGAGACTACCTGAGCCGCTTAAGACCTATATCATCCTCAAAACCTATATATAGGGGACCATGCCCAAACGGATGACCTGGATTTGACTATTGAAGTGGAGTACAAATTAAAAAAGGAAATGATAGTCTTGTTCAACGAGGTGAAGTTAGGACTTCAAAGTCCTTTCTACTACTCAACCTCGACCTTTACCTAGCGTCACCGTATACATTACAAATGTAAGTGGTGACTGCGGGGATCGAACCCGCGCCAGCGAAGTGATGAGCTTTAAAGTCGTGCACGATTCTAACCCACCACGGGTCCGCCAATACAATAGTATATATTCCTATACCAATTATACAGTTTCATATTTTTCTTTGACGGTATAATTCCTTCAAAATAAATGGCGCCTAAAGAGAAGTTAGTATTAAACCGTGTTTGTTTTTATAATTATATTTATAGTTTATACTTATTTTGTATCTAAAAGCAATTTTATACACGTTTGATAAGTTTAATGCAAAATTTCGAAGCCCCTTCTGATCGAAATTCCACGAAATTCTGCAATATTTTCAGACAAGCAAAATCAGAACTACCAAGCACTCTATAAAACTTCATTTGATATACTCCTAGACCGAAATATGGCACGTAAACATTGTGCGATCTACAGAAAGTTACGTTGACATTAAGAGCAAACAGACAATTAAGTTACATCACAGGCCGTAACAAAACTTACTTCTGAAGTAACTTGATATTTTACAACCCAACTCTCCTGACAAGGTTTTAATTTACAACGCAATTTTCTGTTTTTAATCTGTCAGGAAAGGTTCACGTTTACAAGTCAAACATAAAGTAATCAGAAAAAGTGGCTCCTCGTTGCAAAAACATTTAAGTATACAACGCCGTCAACTGTCGGATTTACACTAATTATCAAAACATAGCCGACACGCAGCCAGAAGCGCTACGGTGAATCTTAGCGAATTTCCAATGTGCTGTGTGACTATACGGTAACGTTAGGTAAAGGTCGAGGTTGTGTGGTAGAGAGGACTTTGTGGTCCTAACTCGCCCTAGTCAAACAAGACAAACTTTACCTTCTTACTTTCTGTATTTTAAAGAAACGTAGGCTAGTACATTACATAACAGCTTAATTTATGCCCAGTGCTCTGAATGTCAAATTGCAGAAATTCGGATTAAATAACAAAACAGAAATTACTTTAAAACGGTAGGGTCCTGCATATTTTGTTGTGTGACTATACGGTGACGCTAGGTAAAGGTCGAGTTTGAATGGTAGAGAGGACTTTGTAATTTTAACTTCGCCTAGTCAAACAAGACAAACTTTACCTTTTACTTTCTGTATTTTAAAGAAACGTACACATTGTAGTATAACAGCTTAATTTATGCCCAGTTCTCTGAATGTCAAGGTGCAGAAATTCGGATTAAATAAAAAACAGAAATTTTAAATCAGTAGGGTCTTGAGCAACGTGAGATATTTTTATCGATTGGGAGAGTAAAACTATTATACAGCTTGAATTTCGTGTCCGTTTAAGATATCGCTACATTTTTATAGGGAAATCTAAATGGCCACCATTTTGAAACGTATGATCCGACCAAGCTGGTTAAAGGTAGATTTGCGAAAGGAACATTTGTTCCAAATTTCGTTGAACAAAAAATGCGACCTGTAGAGTGGTCACATATGTATAAGTTAACTGAATGTGTTTATATAAATCTCAATATCGACTTGTATATAAAACCGACAGTTTACAAATTGTGTCATCGAACTATAGATGAAGTCATATTTTCAGAAGTTAGAGACGAACGAAAGTAAAGCAAACACAGCGCGTTTTTACACCATAATAAAGGCGATTTACGAATTAGTAAGCCAAACAGTAAGGACGAACTTTAAGAGCTTTCGGTAGCTAATTTTATCCTCGTTACTGTTACAGTTAATTAAGACAATTCGTATAACAATTATATGCCTATCCATTAGTTTGAGCCATTTGAGAAAAAAAATTCGGCGAGTTAAGTATTACAGTATTTTGAAAAATTGGGGCATGTGTTCGAATCACGGTTGTTAACCGAGAAAGATTTATTATCACCATGATGTTTTTACTTCATATGGGTGTGTGGTGTGAGTGGCACTTTTACGGAAATTGTATAAAACTTTAATGTAGAAATCTAAAGACTCCCGATATGAAATCTGCTATCTTTCGAGCCTTTCTGATTATCTTACGAGAATCTGTTATCCAGTTTTGGAACTGACTACCAACATTGACGGTGCCTGATTACATGGACCAAGATCCTGTGAACATAAGGCTAAAACATTCAATACCGAGAAACGACCGAATGAGTGAAAAAGGACTAGTATATCCGGGTTTCCGGTTTTATCTAGTGGGGAGTGTTTCCGGATCATGATCCCAATGTTTTAGTTCTTGGGCGTTTTTCTAAAGTCTACAGGTTTTAGTCCTGAAAATAGACACCAAACATTTCAAAAATATTTGGAAAATTATTAATTTGAAAATTTGACAAATGGAAAACACAATACTACATTTTGTAGCTGTATCAAACTTAACAGAAAGTTGAGTGTAATTCTAAACCCTATTTAAGCACAATTATTCCCAACACCAAAGAATCTGAACATATTTTATCTACTCAAAATGTTAAGAAATGTAGGTTCTACCAGAGTGTTTTTTTTTAACAAAACGCCTGATCATAAAATCGTGTATGGTTATATTTGTACAAAACCAACGTATTAAACAGTTTAGTTTTAGACAAAACTTTTCACCGAAAATGCCTCAAAAGTCATCATTTTGCATCAAAATGTACAACGTCTGGTACTTCACGCTTAGAAAGGACCTCATGGTCATTCAACGCAAATATTCAATTCCAAACTTTTGGCTACGCTCTTGGCTTATATGTGTCATGAAGTAAGAATGTAAACGTGATTGTGATGTTATACTCTACTCGATTCTACCCTTGTTGATGAAGCTATGAGCTGTCAGTTCCAAGCCTGTTGCTGATAGGTTTCAAACCACTCACGCCTTTCTAGATTCAATCAATACAATTCAAACTAGTGTACTGTAGGTCACTGACGAACACAACCAGTAAATATCTGACGAATTTAGGATAAGGCTTTGGCATACCGGATGTCTAAGATTAGAATAGAATAACATTTATTACACAACTTTGAGTAATGTAATAATTATTAAGTACTGTTGTATGGCTTAAATACAAATTTTATGACTACTAATAATTTCGAATTTAAATCTAAAGATGGCAGATAGGTTGGTTATTTACTGTCCAATTTTCTTCGACAGCGTTCTTCGTATTCTTTGATAGTGTAGATGGGGTCTTGAATTAGCCATTCTTTAAGCCTTTTTCTTAGGGTAAAATCTCCCTTTTTACACTACACGGCAGCTTCAATCCCATGTATAGGGGCTTCTTTGAAAACTGTTCTGTTTTATGGACAGGCAAGAAATAATCGAAAGCGTTTCTAGTTTGATACGAATGAGTATCTTGCAGTCGATTGGATTGATTAGAAGAAGCATACATGATGACTTCAAGTATGTAAGTTGAAGTGACTGTTAACAGTTGGAGGTTTTTAAACACTAGTCTGCAACTTTCACGAGGATTTAAGCCAACCAATACTTTCAAAACACGTTTGTAGTACGAGAACTCGCTGCAGATTGCTTGTAGACGAGATTCCCCAAAGCAGGAAGCCATATTTAAGTCTAGATTCAAATAATGCGTGAATTTAGTAGACCGTGAGTCGAAAATAGATTGTCGAAAAATGTTTTCGAGGTATTAATCACTAAATCACTATTTGAGATGCCGACCACTCTCATGAGGGTATTTTGAGGCAAATATGTGGTGAAGGATGAGTGTTATGAGTGGTAGTAATGAGTTATGGGGTGTAGTCTTGTTACAAACCAAGGCCGACTGTTCCTTAGAATGGGTAATTAATTAATAGCCCAATGACCAATGGAAATACAAGGACCAACGGCTTAACGTGACTTCCGAACCACGCAGGAGATGATTTATTGAATGTTACGCCCTTTAAAATGATGGTTTGTAAACTAAAGATTCACATGGCTATGATGGTACGCACCTTTACCCCTAAAGTCCCCTTGGGGTTACGGTGTGGGAGGCGTAACCCCAGACAATATCGAAAAGTACGGATATACACTTTCATAACATGGGACAAAGCTTGTAAAAAGATTTTCGACAGTTCAAAACTAAAGAGATTTGGTTTTGAAACACCCTGTTAAAATAAAAGTGGGCCTTTTCAGTCACGAGTCACGACTCCGCATAAGCTCCTCCAATTTATATAAAAGCGGTTTAAACAGTGTTTCATAATTCCCAAGCAATCAAAATGTTATAAAGGCAAAAAAGAGTGAAACATGTTCAAAGGAAATTCTACAAAGAGAAGCTGAGAAAGTAGCTTGATTAGAGAGAAGCCATTTTTCCCAGTGTTTGAAATCAGGCGAGTCGCCAAGTTGTAATTAAGTTGTTCTTTTCAAAGCTTTCAGCACTTGGCCGCGACATTCTTTTAGCGGGAATATTCTAATTTTGAGCGGTATTAAGTTACATTTTATTTTAAGTAAAAGTTAAATGAAATATTCGCTATTTATGTCGTCAGCGTAGTAACGCCCAGACTCAGGACTTTTACACATATATAAACTTTGATTTAAGACACTGACCACTCCTAGAGGGATTTTAAGGTGAATATGGGGTGATTAGTGTGTGTGATGAGTGTTTGGGTGGATTATGAGGTAAAAATCTAAGGCCGACTGTTCCCCAGATTGGGTCGTTAATTAATAGCCCAACGATCAATGGATCAAGTCTGGACTACAAATTCCTCTCAACCACTCAACCTATCCTTTACCTAGCGCTACCGTAAAGTCACTTGTTAATGATGACTGCGAGAAACAACTTAAACTTGAACTTAATGGTCTTAATCCACGTTCCTAGAGAACAAAAAGTCTTCTTCTCATTTTACGTCCGTTCCAGGTATTCCTCAATGGAGTAAAATTCCTGGAGCGGACGTAAAATCAGAAGAAGACTTTCAACAAACCCGCGCCAACGGAGTGATGAGCTCCGGAGTCGCGCGCGATACCAATCCGCCACGGGTTCTCTAACGATCGGAAAAGTCCTCTTTTAAAATGGAGTGTTTGCTAAAAAAAGTTTTAATTATCTGAAAATAGTTATAATCATCAGATTTTAGTCCAACTTGGAATAAAATGTGAATATATCTCATCAATATCATCTAACACGCAGCTGAGCGCTAAAACACCGCAGGTGTGAATAAAGCGAATTTCTTTGCACTTTGTTGCTCTAATTGGCTAAGATCACAGCCTCACTTCGGCCTTAGGCGTCATCCTTTCGTGGTCTACTATCACGGGCGTTTTCTTGCTCTATTGAGCACAGACCTTCCGCCTCAGCTTTTCTTCCTGTACTATCTGCTGTGGTGAGTTGTTACCAGGCAGTTCGCTACTCTCACACCACGTATTCGGTCCTCGCTTTATGGTATGGGTCTAACCATTCTGACGGCATGAATATCTCATTTTGCCTAAGGAAGTTCGCTAACAACTGCTCAGAACAATGTTTAGTAACCTTATTGTCCATCCAACTAAATTAAATTATTCAAGCGTCCCATGCAAAATGAGTTTTATTCTCACTACGCACCTTGCAAAATAACACTTGATAAATGTACAAACAAATACAACGTTGCTCTTTCAGAAGAAATTAACCACACATCCATATCTAATAATATATCATATTAATGTTGCCAAGGTTTTATAAAAACTACCTATATTTATTTATTAACACCATTGATTTCATTTTTTTGCATAGACAGAATACTTTGTGACAAGTTTCGACTATTTTCTTTATAAAC
Organism: Matsumurasca onukii; assembly: GCA_018831715.1. Lineage (NCBI taxonomy): Eukaryota > Metazoa > Arthropoda > Insecta > Hemiptera > Cicadellidae > Matsumurasca > Matsumurasca onukii. Next base: position 14,295,334 of record CM032058.1, read on the forward strand.
AAATCGATCAATTATTTTTAACCAATTAAACTCCAAATGTGAGCTACGCGTCTAGACAAGAAGTTCCAATATATTTTCACTCAATATACTTTATAGAGGAGTGGGAGGATTAGAAGGGGAGAGGAAATATTTTCGATATTGGAATTTCTGCCAAGAATAAACCGACGGTGGATTTTTGCTAGAGTGATGAGTCCATTCTTCGCGTTCCAGGTCGCAGAGTGCAGTGGCCAGAAATGAGAAATTCATTTACACTTTACACTCCTCCAAATGCAGCACAGTACCTGTCAGCCATTTTGTTTTTGTCCCATAAGAGCAATGAAAAAACAGGCATTTTCTTGAGACTTTTCACGCCTACAATATCTATCATGGACAATAGACTCCGCTTACCACATTTTTAAAAATCGTATTAGTTTACTCGCTGAGAGTACCCGCGCTTCTCCTCGGGGATTTATTAACATAACAACATAACATATTTTAAGAAAATTCCAAATTTAAAATAAAAAACCAAAATAGTTTCCTATACATCCTTAGAAAACCATTTATGCTTGTTAATTCACCATCCTCTCCTTATAAGTGTTGCCATTTATTTTGTGGATGTTTATGGATATGAAATATAGCTAAAGATACACTGCGTGGTGGGCTTAACCCTTAAACATCGTTTGACCACCATAGTTTTAGCCAATTTTGACTTAGTGGTCCGAAACGCCTAAAAACGTGTTCAGTCCCCGCTTTGATCCCTCGCCATTTATTTTTTGGATGATTTATGGGTATAAAATATAGCTAAAGACACTCTGCGTAATGGGGCTTAACCCTTAACGAAGTTTCGCCACTATAGCTTCAGTCGATTCTGAGTTATAAGCGGTCCAAGATGCCTTAAAAACGTTACAGACAGACCGACAGACAGGAATTTTTTGACGTCAGTTTCGGTCTATGCAAAGTATATGAACACCAAATATCCAAACAATGATGGATTCTTACAATGTACAGACACAAGTCTTATTTTATTTATATAGATGAGTATAAACATGAAATTCAAATACTAAATTTCTTCATTTTTAAATTTATGTCACAGTTTGATAAACGTAAAATGGAAATTCAGCTCAGCGGAGTCACTAAAACAATTAGTGCACTTTAAAACAAAGTTTGTTTCACGAAAACCTGATGAAAACTGTACGCATGAGGTGTCCCAGGAAAATGCATGTTTTTAGATTGCTCTTATTGGACGAAACTCAAGGTCACAGCCACTACTGCGCATGAGTGAACTATGAGTGGATCCGTGGCGGATTGGTATCGCGTGCTACTCCGAAGCTCATCACTTTGATCGATCCCCGCAGTCACCACTAACAATTAGTAATGTGACTGTAAGGTGACGCTAGGTAAAGGTCGAGGTTGAGTGGTAGAGAAGACTTTGTAGGCCTAACTTCGCCTCGTTAAACAAGACGAACTTTAACTTTACATTTAAATGAATAAGCGCTAGACCGACACGCAGCTAAGGTCTTAAGCGTCGCTGGCATGAATGAAGCGAATTTCTTTTGCAAATTGTTACTCTATTTCGCTAATTATTGTATCTCTAGTTCGCTACGCTCGACCTTCGGTCTCAGACTTGCGTGGTATTTTACTTGAGATTTTACTACGTAACATGGGAGGAAAACGCGTTTCATATTTCATAAAAATCGGACCACTTATTCCGGTGTAGTTAAAAATAACTTTTTGCCCACCATTATGATACGACTTGATGGATACTTTTATAATGTTTTATATAAAAACAAAAACTTTAAGGCTATATCTTGGCAATGCCTTTTTCAACTGTAAATAAAACAATAATGTTTTATTTATTGATAAATTACATTAAAATATATACTTAGTTCAAATTTCATCAAATGAATAAAATTTAATGTTTTAGATTATTAAAACCACTTTTTTGAAAACTACCCCTCAAGGTACTTCCAGTAGTTCGATTTTGCTGGCTAAGAAACTCGACCAAAATATGTAAAAAAGGAATATTTGTACCAAATTTTACGAAATCGGACAAAAAATTTGATTTGTATAGCATACATAGGCTACATATGTATACAAATTTTTGTATTACCCCTCAAAACGTTGTCTGGGGGTCAGGATTGGTGCTCATGGTCCTGGACTTGGGTCCTACCATGCTGACGGCATGAATATCTCATTCTTCCGAAGGAAATTTGTAATTAAATAAACATAACACATAGCCGATACGTAGCTACATGCACTACCGTGAATCCTAGCGAATTCACAATAACGGGAGGTACAGTTTACTCCAAAAATTATGGGTAAGGGCGTCGGCCAAACCCATCCAGAAAAAACTATTCCCCACCGTTGTCTTGGTATGGTTCAACGGATTCTAGTGATTATTAGTCACATGTTGGTTTTGATACCATAAAAGTTTCTATCAAGTTTCCTTGAAATCTAGTAGTAAATACAGTTGTTAAAAAATCCCCATTTGTTTATCTAGCGGACCCGTAGCGGAATGGTATCACGCGCGAATCCGGAGCTTATCACTCCGCTTGCGTGGGTTCGATCCCCGCAGTCACCGTAATATGTTATGTTACTTTGCGGTAACGCTAGGTTAAGGTCGAAGTTGAATTATAGAGAGGACTTCGTAGTCCAAAATTCACCTCGTTATAATAGAAGGGGCCTCTTTAGCTTTTTTACAGAACTAACGAGTTGGAAAAACAAATTATTTTGAATCCTTACTGAATTGCAACCTTACAGTAAATCAGTAATCCTGTCCGATATTAATCACAATTTGTTGTTGTGTTGTTTAGACTTTAATATCGTGTAGCTAAAATAATTTATAACGAAAGCATAGTTAATCTTATGAGTTAAATTCCCGAGTTGCATTTCGCTACGGTACACAACTAGTTACTAACATGTTATAGATGGATTGGAGCTGGTATAGATTGGGTTGGACACGGAATAGTTTCGCATACCAGGTGATTTATCTCAGTCCAACTAACAATGTTTGAATAAGAGATTAGCTAACTAAGGGACAACTGGGTGGGTGGGACAAACATAACCAGCCCACTAGTGTAAAGAATACAACCACACAAGTCACTAAATCACTATTTGAGTTGTCGACCACTCTCATGAGGGTATTTTAAGGCAAATATGTGGTGAAGGATGAGAGTGTGATGAGTAGTAGTAATGAGTTATGAGGTGTAGTCTTGTACAAACTAAGGCCGACTCTTCCTTAGAATGGGCCATTAATTAATAGCCCAATGACCAATGGAAATACAAGGACCGACGGCTTAACGTGACTTCGAACCACGCAGGTGATGGTCTGATATGTCTAAACGTTGGTGCGGGTATCATCAGATGATCACTGAGACTATCTGAGCCGCTTTAGACCTATATCATCCTCAAAACCTGCCCTCCATGAAGCTGGATTACAGGACCACGCCACGAGTCCCAGTCAAAGACTAAATAAATCAAATGTTAGCCGACAAGTAGCCACAAGCGCTGTCGTGAACATGTAGATTAACTGTAACGAGGGCATAATTTAACCGCAAAGTGCCTTTTGGGGAAAGGGGTTACCTTTAAAAGGAGTAGTGCACAGTACCTGTCAGCCATTTTATTTCTTGTCTTTTAACAACACTGTAAAAAGAATCATTTTCTTAAAACACCTCACGCCTACCATTTTCTTTTGGATCTTTTTGAAATAAGTTTTATTTGAAAGATGGCTATGTACTTCAGCCCCTCCACTGACCACTTTTTAGATCATTCTATTCCTTAATAGTAAAAACAAAACATTAAAATGCAACGTTTCTTTAACTGTTGGATTTATACCACGGTGTTATTAATGAGAAAATTAATTCGGCTCAGCAGAGACTAAAACCTTAAATCCATCTTAAAACAAAGTTTATTTTATAAATATCCCATACAAACAGTAGGCGTGAGGTGTCCCAAGAAAATGCATGTTTTAAAAATTTAACATTATTTTGATTAGACTCAATTCAAGGTCACAGCCACTACTGCACTCTCATAGGCTACACAATACTTCTATGAACCCAATCCCCGTCTAGCAGGGGCGGGGTTACGGCCCTTGCCCCTATTGTAGGCCTAAATTGGAAAATTCTAATAAAATAAGTTTTCAGGTCATTGCTAACAACAGTTCAATTCAACGTTTAGTATACGATGCTTGCGTCCCAAGACCTAGAAGCTACCATAGCATATAGACTAATGACCCAATCTGGGGAACAGTCGGCCCTAGTTTGTAACAAGACTACACATTACATAATCCATAAAAACACTCATCACACTCACCATCATTCACCTTGAAATACTCTCTAAGAGTGGTCGGTCTCTCAAGCAAAAGCAAAAGGTAGGTGCTTCAATAGTGCAAAAGTCATGATTCAGCAAAACTTTAACTTTGGTTATAATAGAAGGGGCCTCTTTAGCTTTTTACAGAACTAACGAGTTGGAAAAACAAATTATTTTGAATCCTTACTGAATTGCAACCTTACAGTAAATCAGTAATCCTGTCCGATATTAATCACAATTTGTTGTTGTGTTGTTTAGACTTTAATATCGTGTAGCTAAAATAATTTATAACGAAAGCATAGTTAATCTTATGAGTTAAATTCCCGAGTTGCATTTCGCTACGGTACACAACTAGTTACTAACATGTTATATTTGTTATAGATGGATTGGAGCTGGTATAGATTGGGTTCGACACGGAATAGTTTCGCATACCAGGTGATTTATCTCAGTCCAACTAACAATGTTTGAATAAGAGATTAGCTAACTAAGGGACAACTGGGTGGGTGGGACAAACATAACCAGCCCACTAGTGTAAAGTACAACCACACAAGTCACTAAATCACTATTTGAGTTGTCGACCACTCTCATGAGGGTATTTTAAGGCAAATATGTGGTGAAGGATGAGAGTGTGATGAGTAGTAGTAATGAGTTATGAGGTGTAGTCTTGTACAAACTAAGGCCGACTCTTCCTTAGAATGGGCCATTAATTAATAGCCCAATGACCAATGGAAATACAAGGACCGACGGCTTAACGTGACTTCGAACCACGCAGGTGATGGTCTGATATGTCTAAACGTTGGTGCGGGTATCATCAGATGATCACTGAGACTATCTGAGCCGCTTTAGACCTATATCATCCTCAAAACCTGCCCTCCATGAAGCTGGATTACAGGACCACGCCACGAGTCCCAGTCAAAGACTAAATAAATCAAATGTTAGCCGACAAGTAGCCACAAGCGCTGTCGTGAACATGTAGATTAACTGTAACGAGGGCATAATTTAACCGCAAAGTGCCTTTTGGGGAAAGGGGTTACCTTTAAAAGGAGTAGTGCACAGTACCTGTCAGCCATTTTATTTCTTGTCTTTTAACAACACTGTAAAAGAATCATTTTCTTAAAACACCTCACGCCTACCATTTTCTTTTGAGATCTTTTTTGAAATAAGTTTTATTTGAAAGATGGCTATGTACTTCAGCCCCTCCACTGACCACTTTTTAGATCATTCTATTCCTTAATAGTAAAAACAAAACATTAAAATGCAACGTTTCTTTAACTGTTGGTTATACCACGGTGTTATTAATGAGAAAATTAATTCGGCTCAGCAGAGACTAAAACCTTAAATCCATCTTAAAACAAAGTTTATTTTATAAATATCCCATACAAACAGTAGGCGTGAGGTGTCCCAGAAAACATGTTTTAAAAATTTAACATTATTTTGATTAGACTCAATTCAAGGTCACAGCCACTACTGCACTCTCATAGGCTACACAATACTTCTATGAACCCAATCCCCGTCTAGCAGGGGCGGGGTTACGGCCCTTGCCCTATTGTAGGCCTAAATTGGAAAATTCTAATAAAATAAGTTTTCAGGTCATTGCTAACAACAGTTCAATTCAACGTTTAGTATACGATGCTTGCGTCCCAAGACCCTAGAAGCTACCATAGCATATAGACTAATGACCCAATCTGGGGAACAGTCGGCCCTAGTTTGTAACAAGACTACACATTACATAATCCATAAAAACACTCATCACACTCACCATCATTCACCTTGAAATACTCTCTAAGAGTGGTCGGTCTCTCAAGCAAAAGCAAAAGGTAGGTGCTTCAATAGTGCAAAAGTCATGATTCAGCAAAACTTTAACTTTGGTTATCAAAGGTTATGGCACGATTGTTACTTTGCTTATGTTCAAACTTAAAACGCCTAACCAATTTCAAAGTTTGGAATTCCCTATGAATACCTTAGCCTAAAATCCAAACTCCAAACAATTGGTGGTATACGGATATTATAGTTATAGAAAGGAAAACGGACTCACCAAACTGTATGATTCTCATAGCCCAGGAAATGAAAAAGTTTCGAAAACACAAACACTCACGAGACACCACAACGCACCGCACTTGCAACGTTTTCATAACCTCACTTTGCGACTACACTGAAGTTGAAGAAAAAAATCAATACACAAAGAGAAACTCTATTTGCAAATAATCGAATAACCTTTCGACTACAACAAGTCGATAAAACGAAATAAGATTGACTTAACTGATGAAATAGTGTTTAAAAAGTAAAAACGTGCCGGCAAAAGAATCCGTAGAAAGATGGCGAATTAAAGTAACAATTCCTCCTTTGCTACAGAAAGTAAACAGCTGATAGTTTTGAAGCCAATCGGAAAAAGTGTTATGAATGTCTTTGGTTTAGACAAATAATATTGTATATAATATTTATAATATTGTATAAAATATAAAACAATTAATACAGAGTTTATTTTCACGTTTTTAACTGTTGATAAACGAAAGTAATTTAATAGCAAGATACTCAGTTACATATTTGAATATTAAGCTATTAAGGAATATTATATAATTGTATGTACGAGTATGTAGGTACGTATGAAAGTGATTTTTTTAATGATTTCAAAACTATTATAGATTGACGCCAATGCTAACCTTAAAGATTATGAAAATAAAGATATTTTGACTATTTATTCGGGGCATCACATACCTAGATAGACGTTTAATATAATTAAAATAAGCCTTTTGTCTGTACATTGCAATGAATCCTTCGGTTTTTGGTTATTTGGGGTTTATATACTTTGCATAGACCGAAACTAGGGTCAAACAAATTCCTGTCGGTCTGTCTGTAACGTTTTAAGGCATCTTGGACCGCTTATAACTCAAAATCGGCTGGAGCTATGGCGGTGAAACTTCGTTTATGGGTTTAGCCTATTACGCAGTGTGTCTTTAGCTATACTTTATACCCATACAACATCTACAAAATAAATGACGAAGGACCAAAATGGGCACTAAACACGATTTTAAGGCATATTGGACCGCTTATAACTGAAAAACGACTGAAGCTACAGTAGTGAAACTTTATTTAAGGGTTTAACCCATTACGCAGTGTGTTTTAAGTTTGTAGGAGCTGTAGTTTGATGCCAGTACTCGAGCTACAGCCTGCCTTTGTACAAAAATACTTTTAAGTCATGATATTATATTTTATCCGTGGCGAAGCACGGGTACACAGCTAGTACTTAATACAAATTTGTTATGAAAGATGGTCGTATTTTAATTTTATTCAATATTTATAATAATTGAATTATATTCATATATTACAAAGTGCAAAACAATAATTGTTATTACTTTGTTTAAGCTGGGCTATATTACACTGGATTGATCGGTTTCTCTAGGTTTGGTTTTCGTGTATAATATAAATTTATGTTGCATAAATTAAACACGTTCTCGTTGATACTTTACTTTGATTTGAGACACCGACCACTCCTAGAGGGTGTTTTAAGGTGAATATGAGGTGAAGGGTGAATGTGTTGAGTGTTTTTATGGATAATGAGGTATAGTATTGTTACAAATTAGGGCTGACTAATTGGGTCATTAAATAATAGCCCAACGACTAATGAAATGTACCAACGGCTTAACGTGACTTCCAAACCACGGGGAGTGGACATCGTGAAAAGTTATCACTCCGCTTGGGAATCGAACCCGGGCTAATTTGGTGCGAAACACGCACTGTACCACTGAGCTATGACCCCTCCCATTGGTTTATAGGGTTCGTTCAATCTAAACAATGTTTTTGTAAATTTCTATTACCAAACCGATCAACACGTACCGTGATTTTTATTATTTTAGTACATTCTTTTCGGTTGTATCGTTTTTTGTTACTTCCTTTGTGTAGTATAACTTGCAGTTAAACAGCCTGTAAATCTGAGGCTTAAGCATAACTGTGAACGTAGCGAAAAGCCCGCCCGTTAATAGAACACGACAGGCTGAAGCCAAAGCGAGGTTGTGTGCGTAGTGAACTAGACTTAAAATTAGTGATTTAGTGTAACACATTGCAGAGAAAATTCGTTTTCATACCAGCGACGCTTTACCGCTAAGCTGCGTGTCGGCCTGGTTATGTACTAAAACTATAAATTGGCGAACTGACAGTAAAACAGTATGATAAACATTGATTTTTTTACACAATTAAGTAAATATAATCACAAATATCCAATATTGAAATCCGGTAGCGTAGCACAGATACTGTCAGCTAGTTTTTTTTATATTACTCGTATTTTAATTATATACTTATATTACGTAGTGCAAAAGGGTAGGTACAGTAATTAAACTAATTTTCCAACCCTGGAATTTGTAAATGCAATTAAGCTAGCATAGATGCAAACAAACGGTCGTCAGAAATTGAAGGCGCTATGTTTAAAAAAACTAATGTCATGCATTGTTACAAATAAATTACTACGATTACTTTATCATGTTTTTATTTAATAATTCAATTTAGATGTTACAGGCTAACTCTTAACTAGCTTTTACACCAAATTTTTCATGTAAATATTATACTTTAGAAATAGTGTTAAAACAATAATAAATAACCTTTAGAAAATAATTTTTAGGTCTTAGGATATCAACATTGTTACATCACTTACATTGACGATGCTGCACATAAAAATACTGTCATAAATTTTAACCATTTGCAAGAATCTAAAAAACATAGACACTGGAATAGTTTCTATTTCCCTCCATCACAATTAAATGTTTTATTTCAGAAAACCCTGACTAAATTTTACGTTTAAAAAAACGTTCTTACATTTGTATGACTGTTAGAGGAGTTATCTACATACGACTTTATGAGGCCTAAGAAACATTTTAGCAAGGTTTAATGACTACAAAAAACTAAATTGGTTTATAAATAAATAACATATAGAGCGACAATACGACAAATAAAGGCATTTTTATTTATTTATTTATTTACACTTACACTGTTTATGCACTTGTCACCTGACATAAGAGGTTTTCACAATAAATGTTCCTAAATACTTATTCCAACAAGCCAGTTTACAATTAATTGTTCTATTTCAAAAGAATTTCAATCAAATTAACACAGTACTGAAATTTTAACACAAACCAAATTCAGTACTCCCATGTTTGGTGCAGTTGAGGGGTTTTACTTTTTTCTGTAAATGAATATTTTATACTCAAAATAATAAGAATAAAAGCAATGCAGATGGAGAGTTTCTGTACTAAACTATAGGAAACTGTATAGAAAGAGTTAAAAATTTATTATAATGAAATTATTTTAATAAAGTCTCTTCCCTTTCTTATCAGTGGCTTGTATCCACAGTACATTAGTCCCAAATGTATTCTACAATCATTCATTTCACCACCTTTTGTATCATTTTCACCTTCTTTTTGTCAACATAGTTTTGTATTGTCTAATGATAAATACATAAATAGTGTGTGTCTGCGTTTTTTGTGTGTGGCTCTGTACAAGGCAGTTATACTGGTTGAAATATAAGCTTTGCACATTTCTTTTTCTCTCCCTTTTAAAATAAAGAAAATTTATATTTAAAACAATTTTCAGAAAAAAAACACTTTTTTTAAAATCAAGTACATAGTTTGAGGGTTTCTGAAATAAACAAATAAATTATAATTTAATGAAATCAGAAGATAAAATGTTTGGATCATGGGACTTGATCATGGGTCTCTCGCTTGCGGGCGATTATGCTGACCACTACACCATCCGGCCCAACTATTTATGCCTTCAAATTTGGAGAAGTTATTTGAGAATTAGACAAGTAGTTCTCTAAATTTGAAGACATAAAGGAGAGAAGTAACTTGAGAGTTAGAGAAGTAATTCTTTAAATTTAAAGGCATAAAGTAGCAGAGATGTAACTTGAGGATTAGAGAAGTAATTCTTTAAATTTGAAGACATAAATAGTTGGGCCGGATGGTGTAGTGGCCAGCATAATCGCTTGGCAAGCAAGAGGCCCGGGTTCAAGTCTCAGTTCGGTCAAAACATGACATATATTTAGTAATAAATTAACTTTTTAGCATTTATACAAATCCAGATCAAATAAATTATAATTCAAATTTGAACAAAACAAACTTTGGTCAACAAAACCGCATAGAATTAAGTTTAGAATCGAACGGACAACGCATGGATGGTCTCTGAGGTCTGCAAATAACGCAAGTTGGCCGTGTATTGTTGGCTGGTCAAGCTGTATTGTTGTTCAGTGCTCACTGGTTGATATTCAAAGTTTAATTTGTGCACTGTCCCGAGATAATGTTCAGTCAACTGTGAGACTAACTGCAATTTGCATGATATTAACTATCAACTGTGGTATTAACTAATAACAGGTACGCGAGAAGATTCTTTTCCAATATTCGAATATTTAAAAATATTTTGTTATTGTTTGTTTTTAAAGGACTAACTCGCCCTTCAGGCTAGCTTTTGGGGGCATTCGCAACTGTTTTGTACATCGGCTAAGTACAAGTAAATTAAGTAAAACGTATGACTATAAATAGAAAGCATAATTTTAAATTAAAATGTGTATGGAAACCTTTGACTAGCTATAGGCAGTTTTTAAAACCCGGTTATATTGTGGACTTTTTGAACAGCCTCCTCTTAATTTGTTTCTTAAGCTATGAAATGTTGCCTACTTGGTTTAGAAAATGTCATGTTACAGTATTTCCCTGCCCTATATACCTCCAGGCACCAACACATTTACACAAATCAATCACATTACTCAATTCAAACGAATAAACACTGTTCAACTCTTAAAATAGAAAGGAAAATGTCACAAACAAAATGACGAATTGCAAGTCAAAATGTACTGTGCAGTCCATCCTTTCGCATAAATATTAATAGGATAATTTCTTTTTTGTTCTGGTATCGGTAATTCTATAAAACTTTTTTCCTTTTTCTTTCTATAAAAATTCCCTCTTAAGCTGCATGCACCCAGCGCCCCCCACCCCAAAATGCCACCCTCCTTGCGCGACTGGGCGGCCGCCTCTGCAGACCCCCACTTGGCCTGTGGTTTCGTATTTTGGGGACATTCGTTACGCTTATGATTGAGAAAAATTTACTTCACCCACTGGTTTTATAGGACAAATAATTTTGGAAGATGTAGCTGTAATAACCAGGGCAAAAATATTAGAAAATTGATTAAAGTTTGAACTTTAGATTCCAAATAATGAACATTTTATTTAATATTGTGATTTTCAGTAAGTTTTCCCAATTAAAACACTTTATACCACACATACATTTTATATGTCTGGGGGGTTGATAAGTCCCAAACACAGCGAAAAGTTGAATTTTGGACAATTTAACTTCAAACTGATTTAGCAACAAAACCGTCAGAGGTGGGAAAACCGAAAAAGTGTTAAATACGAGTACAAAAGTTGTAGGAAATTTATTTCCACACGAACGATTTTTCATCAGATTGAAGATCCGAGCAACTGTTTTGCTGCTATGATGCAAAATATCAGCTAAGTACAACAAAAATAAGAATATTTATTTTTCAAGGTATATGTACAATATTTTTGTTGGAAATACTAGCCATTGTGTCTAGTAATGATGGCTGGCACAAACTAAAACAATAACAAAGGCAAATTTTCAGAATTTTCCCGAAGGTTTCACACCTAGAGCTTCAAAAATACTATTAGTTAGAAGCTTATGCGGGAAAAGCCTAAACATTTCTCGTTCAGTCACCAGTCATCTGAACAACCGGCTTTTATATTATTATATTGGTTAATACTATCAATCTGATTTTAATAAATTCCCTTTGTAATAGAGGATATCCTGATAAACTTCTAAAAATCAAATAGCAAATTAAAAAAAATCATAGCCAAAACTGATAACAACGATCTATTCGTCACAAATTCTACCCCGGACTTCATAAAATTAACGAAACTCAAAATATCATACCCAATTTTAGAAACTAATCAGGAAACCAAACATCTATTTACAAAACTTCCAAAATTTATCTTCGGCAAACCACCAAATCTAAAAAATATATTATCTCGATCCAAATTCAACTACAAAGACCCTATTTGTGAATTATTAGTTCAATAACAATTCAGACGGTCAGTCTAAAATTATATCAACTTTTAATGACAACAAAACTTATGTACAATGTCAACAAATCGTAATAATATAACATATGGTTTGAAAGTTTAAACAAATACAATTAATTTGTAGACAGACTTTGGAGAAAATAATATTAGTCATTAACATCTTTCCCTCCTCAGGTAACACAGCAACTTTCGTTAGTGGACGACGGAAGGTTCCTGATGTAGTCTGGATATCAACTACTCTTATTTGATTGTCTCGGGGGTAGACTGCGGAGATACGTCCAAGAGGCCAGCTGTTTCTTGGATTGTCTTCTTCGACGATGATTGCCAAATCTCCGATGTTAGGTGGTGTAGGTGACTTATGCCACTTGCAGCGTCTCGTTAAGCAGGGAAGGTACTCGGATCCATCTTCCAAAATTGTCCAGAAGACTTCTGATTTTTGTTAACTGCTTCTTGCTTAGTTTGTCATCGTTTAGTGTTATTTTAAACCCTTCAAGCAAGAAATGGTTTGGGGTAAGTGGTTCAGGATCAGAGGGGTCTACAGACACATGAGTTAAGGGACGGCAGTTAATTATGTATTCCACTCTAGTTAGAAAGGTCCTCAGCTCCTCGTCTTTAGGGTATTGTGATCGCATGACAAACTTCAGGGCTGTTTTGACTGATCTGATGAGTCGTTCCCAACATCCTCCCATGTGAGGGGCTTTAGGGGGGTTAAAGTTCCATTTAATACCTTGTCTGGATGTGGCTCTCTGAATTTGAGTATGGTTAAGGTTCATAACTGAGTTACGAAGTTCTTTGTCGCTTGCTACAAAATTTGTACCATTGTCGGAAAACATTTCAGTAGGGCAGGATCTGCGGCTAATAAACCGCTGTATTGCCATGATACAACTTTGTGCGTCTAGAGAATGGGCGACTTCCAGATGAACTGCTCTGGTCGATAAACAAGTGAATAACACTCCATAGCGCTTCTCATGTCTTCTTCCGACGGTCACCTCGATGGGTCCAAAATAGTCTACACCAGTGTAGAAGAATGGGTGGCTGACTTTAGTCACTCTGCATTCTGGCAGGGTGCCATCTGGGGAGGTATCGGCTTTGCATTTTCTATTTTGCATCTCATGCATTCACGCTTAATTTTCTTTACCAGTGAACGTAGGTTGACAATCCAAAACGCTCCCTGATCTTGCATATTACTGTTTCTAGTCCTTGATGAAAGCATTCTTCGTGGTGATATTTTGCTATAAGTCTTGCTGCATGGCTTTTACTATCAATATGATTGGATTTTTCTGATCTCCTTGTAGTTCTGGGGAGTTAACAGTTCTTGACGACATTCGCATGATGTTATTTCCATCTAGAAAAGGTGAAATTAATACGACTTGACTTTGGTGTTGTCTTTTTGTTAGACAAAAGGCTTCTCTCTTCACTAAAGGTTTCCTTTTGTGAGGCTATTAACAGAAGGTTTTCGGCTTTTTTCAGTTCTTCGGGCTGAAGCTCTGCAATGTTTTTGTAGTTTGTTGTTTGAACTTGAAGTTTGTGTTTGACGTCTGTTTTGTAACGACGTTGCAATTTTTCGATGTATCTTAAGACCCACGCTGTAGTTCGAGTTGCTTTCTCCCAGGAGGAAAACTTTTGTATGTCAATCAGTTGTGATTGTGTGTCTTCATGAACACCAACAAAGTGTTGCTTCATTTCTGGATCTTCTTTTGATTGAAGTGTAGGTGGTTGCTCTGGCCAGTAGTCCGGGGCACTAGACTGGGTCCATAAATCCAGTCATGATATGAAGAAAGGTTGAATTTTGTGTTTGATCGTGTAGCTGCATCCGCTGGGTTCTGTTTGGTTGGAACCCACTTCCATTCTTCAGGCTTGGACAGTGTTTGTATCTCACCTATTCTGTTTGATACAAATTGTTTGTAGACTTTGGGTTCTGATTTAAGCCAATGCAGGACAATGACTGAGTCAGACCAAAATGTTCGTTGAGCAATAGGGATTCCAATGTCGTTATGTACAGTTTGAGCTAGTCTGCTTCCCAGGACGGCTGCCTGAAGTTCCAGTCGGGGAATGGTAGTTGGTTTGAGAGGAGCAACTTTTGCCCGCGCTGTCACTAGCATTGTTCTGAATGAGTCGTGTATTTTCTGGACAAGATAAATAACAGCAGAAAAGGCTTCTTGGCTTGCGTCTACGAAAATGTGGAGACTGTAGTTTTGGTTAGGGTTTGTTTGTTCAAAGTAGCAGCGTGGAATCTTGAAGTCTCGAAGGTTCTTGACTTCTTCAAGCCATGTTTGCCATTTGTCACAGAGATCTTGGGGTAGTACTTCATCCCATGATACTTTGATCCTCAAACATCTTGAACAAGAAGACGTCCTTTATAGTCGTCGGACAGACAAAACCTAAAGGGTCAAAATTGACATAGCTGCTCTCAGGATTTCCCTTTTGTAGGATATATAATTTCAGAAAAAGTAATTCGCTCAGTGCTGTGATGAAAATCAAAGTTGTCTGATTCGGCATTCCACCACAAACCCAGCACTCTTTCTGTAGGCAACTGTGTGTCACTCTTTAATTGTTTAGTTGAGTTGGCTTTGGTTTTCGGGTACCTCTTTTAAAACTTCTTTTGAGTTTGAGAGCCAGTTACAAATTTGGAATCCACCGGATTTGTGAATTTCTGTAATTTCTTTTATTCGACGACGGGCTTCTTCGGTATCTGTTGAGTCTAGAAGGTCATCCATGTACTCTTTTGTTAAGATCGATTTGCTTGCCTCAGGGTAAATTGTCTCAAATTGTTTAGCATTATGGTTTACTACATACAGTGCCGTGCTTGGCGAACATGTGGCACCGAATGTCATAGCTTTCATTAGATATACATCAGGTTTTTGTTTTACATTTCCATTGCGCCATAGGAATCTTTGGGCGTCAACGTCTTCGTCTCTGATCTTTACTTGGTGAAACATCTCTTTGATGTCCCCAACCATGGCGTATTTCCCCAAACGAAACTTCAGAAGGACTGATGGTAGTGGATTTAAATAGTCTGGTCCACTTAGCAAAGCATCATTAAATGATACGCCACTTGACTTAGCTGCCGCATCAAATACAAGTCTTAGTTTGTCAGGTTTATTAGGGTTTGTAACGCCAAAATGAGGTAAGTAGTAAGTATGGTCGGTGACTACTTCAGCCTCTTTTTCAGTTAGTTTTCGAACATACCCTTTCTCAAGGTAGTCTTCAATTTTTGCAGTATATTTTTGATGAAAGTTCCGGTCTTTTTCCATTTTATTTTCTATTGTTTTCAGCCTTTTCACGGCATTTTCGTAGCTTGAAGGATACTTTACGTTATCTGATTTCCATAGCAAACCGGTTTCATAGTGATCACCCACTTTCTTTGTGGTCTGTTCTAATATATTTACAGCTCGTTTTACTTCGTTTGAATTTGTTTCAATTTCATTGAAGGGTACCGTAGTCATCAGTTTGGAACGACTCTTTCACTAAGTTGTGTAGTTTGTCGTATTCAAAAGTTGTCAAAGTGAAGTTTTCATCGACACGGTCATCAAATTTCGCACATTTTCCGTGCATAGTCCAGCCCAGATAACTCCATGAAAGAACTGGTGCCGGTCCTTCGATAACCTTTCTGGTTAGAATGAGGTTGATGTTGTCTTGGCCTATCAATATGGTGGGTTTGGAGTGAACTACTGGAAGAGGTTGAGTTATCGAGTTCAAGTGAGACCATTTCTCTCTTAGTTTCACTGTATCGATGTGTTGTAATGGCAAGTCCAATGACGACTGAGTACGAACATTTTCTAGATCGTATACTTCATCTTCATAAAGTCCTTTAATTTGCAGACTAACTTTGCGTGACGATGAGTCGTAATGACATGTCGAGTTTGACCAGCAGGTTGTTAGGGGTGTTGTCTTTCCTTCGACTCCTAGTTTATCAGCTGTGGTCGAGTCAAGTAGGGACACAGTCGAGCCATCATCTAAGAGAGCAAATGTATCGATTTGACATTTTGGTCCATATAGAGTGACGGGACATACTCTGAGCAGGACACTTTTGGTGACAGTTTGTTCGGTATGTTTATTGTTAACTTCTTTAGATTTCTCAGTAGAAGGTTCAACTCCTGTGCCAGAGTTAGAAGGCTTTTCTGATTTGTCTGAGTGAAGAAAACGGCTATGAAATAACTTACAATCATTTATACCACACACTTTCTTTACTTTACAAAACTTTATTGCGTGTTTCCGAAGGCAAAAGAAACACAACTTCTTCTCTGCAACCATCTTCCATCTCTCCGAGACACCAGCTTTCCTGAAAATCTTACATTGCACTCTCGTGCTTTTCATCACAAAACATACAACACCATTTGCTTTCATTTGTGGAACTAGTCAAAACAAGTTTTGGGTCATTTTTCTTACGAGCACTGGTTTCGGACTGGGGACGGAAGTATATGCTCATTATCGAGCATTGGTTTTCTAACCAATCGGAAGGTCTTTTAGGTCAGGTTTAGTAAGGGACAATGTGCTCACATGCTGAGCCCAGCTGTACTTTAAACTGTACGGTAACTTATCCAGCAACTCCGTCAAGAGTTGGGGATTAGTCATGTAGTTTGTCATTTCAAAGATTCTGCTGTAGTAGTAAAGTTTAAGACATTAGTAGAAAACTCTATCAGGCTATTTATGTCTTCCTCTTTGACGGGAGGTAACATTTTGGTTTTCTTTTGCATTGACTCTAATATTAATTCAGGCCTACCAAACCGCAATTGTAATGTTTTCAAGACAGCATTTAGGTTTTTACCCGAGATAAACAAAGGTTTCACCGTCTTAAATGCTTCTCCTTCTAGGCAATTCCTAAGTCTAATAAGGTTGTCATCCTCACTAAAGGAATTTTTTGTCTTTTCATACGCCGAGTAGAAGATAGGCCATTCTTCAGGCTTCCCACTAAAGGGAGGAAGATGTTGACGTTAGACTTGTCTAAATGAATCGCTTGTCTAAAAGAATCTGCTAACTTTTCAACGGCTGATGACACAATGGCAGACGGAGACAATTGAACAACATTAGACAACTGTTGTTTGTCACAGAGCCAATTTTCAACCTTGTTAACAGGTTCTTCAAAGTTATCATTTAAACCTAAACTAGAGCCTACCTCAGAGACTGAGTCATTTCTACTACTGACAGATGCAGATTTCAACTCAGCCCTCTTTTCGAGCAGCCGTTTCTGGCGCTGCAGCTCACGATGTTCCAATTCTGTTTGACGTTCCATCTCCTTCCTCTGACGTTCCATCTCCTTCCTCTGACGTTCTATCTCATGTTCCTTCCTCTGACGCTCCATCTCATGTTCCTTCCTCTGACGCTCCATCTCATGTTCCATATCGTCAATCTTCCTCTGACGTTCGATTTTCCTTAAGTCCATTTCCTTTTCCAGTCTGGCAGCTTCTTCCAATTTTTCCAATTCAATTTGTAATTGACTACGTCGACTTCTTCTTGAAGATGTGGTTTGAGCAGAGACATTTGTCCTATTTTCCTTGTCATCCATTTTTCCCATCTGGGTATCATTGTTTATGTCCTCATCATAATTTGTATTACTTTGATTTTCTTGAGTTGGGGTATACCTGACAGGTAGTTTTTTAACTCTAGAGGATCTTCTGGTAGACATTTAAAAGGGGTTTCGGCACCAATATTTGTGAATTATTAGTTCAATAACAATTCAGACGGTCAGTCTAAAATTATATCAACTTTTAATGACAACAAAACTTATGTGTACAATGTCAACAAATCGTAATAATATAACATATGGTTTGAAAGTTTAAACAAATACAATTAATTTGTAGACAGACTTTGGAGAAAATAATATTAGTCATTAACAGACCCCTTTCCATCTGAGTAAAACCATGCAACACCCCCAGATGTGGAACATGCAAAATTCTACAACCATCTAAGTCATTCATCAGCAGTTCGACTAAATTAGAGTATCCTATTCGAGGTGAAATTAATTTACCTTCAGCGAACGTGATCTATCAATTAACAATAAAAAATTGTCCCAAAGACTATATTGGAAAACCATAATAATGCCCTCAGATTTCGCATAACAAATGTCATCTGACTATTTCATCAAAAGCCGAGACCTCTCTGTCATCCCACCCACTGGAGCACAATTTCAAGTCGTTGGAAGAAGGATTCACTTTAAAAGGCTGTATGTGGAAAACCCGAACGTGAAAATCTAGTCGTCTCACAGATATGAAATTGAGGAATGTTGAAATTGCTCAACAACTGGTTTTAAGGTCACGACAACCAGATGGGCTTAATATTAGATAAAGCATGTGACATTATTTTGTATACATAAGCATTTGAAAAGTGTTTATTTTTGTTGTTTTTCATTATGACTATGTTATGAGAATAACAAAATATAAGCCAGTTAGTAGACTTGCTCTTTTTCATGTGTAATTTTAAAGTAGTTAATACTAAGGACTACTATATACTATATTCTACTTGGACAAATCAAAGTACGCTCGGCTAATGTACACAGCCTGGCTACAAGGAATAACATCAATGTTATTACCGGTGCTTTGTGTCATCTCAATAAAGCTAAACTTGTCCGCTTTTGGTACACACAGCACTGGCAAGATGCAACAACTAGCTAAACAAAGGCCTGCATTCAACTGATGTGGTTCAATTCAATAAAACCTACCGCCCGCAAGAGTTTACGCGGAGTTTTACACCTTTCAAAATTAATTTAACATTAATAAACATGAAATATTTGGAAACTATAGGAGTTTTACAACACTTGTATAGAGCCCCCCATTTTCTCATAAATAATTGTTCAATAGCCAAAACAAACTTCCAAACTGTCCAAATTTCCTAGATCCCTAATTTAAATAGCGCTTGCACGCTGCGTATAGGTAAGCTTCCAGATGTAATAATGCACGTTCAGTAAATACTTTCTTAACTTTTTATAGTGTCACTTATTTCGGATTATTGGAGAATGGCTCACGCAAGCAGCTGTATGAGAAGGACCCTAATGCCAGTGATGTATTCCATCTTTCACAGTAAAAACGATAATTTTGAGAAAATATTTATAAACGCTGTTTGAAACGGGTCAGAAATTTTCATTGAAGCGCCAAGATGCAGCAAAGCTACCTTTAAGTATTCAAAGTACTTGTCAGCCATTTGTTTTTGTCCCATAAGAACAAAGCTAAAACAAGGATTTTCTTGAAACATTCCACGCTACTATTTTGTATTTGATCTTATTGAAATAGGTTTTATTAAAGATAACAATGTACTGCAATGACTCCGGCTAACTAACTTTTTTGACAATATTAACTTTTATCATAAAAATTTAAAAGAATTAATACTGAGATTCTTTAATGTTTGAATGTATGGTAATAATCATATTAATGGCAAAATGGAAATATTGCTCAGCTTAAACCATTGAAACATCTTACGAAGCAATTCACTTTAAACAAAGCTTATTAAATAAAATCCAAATGAAAACGGTTTTAGGGTCACCCAAGAATTTCATGTTTTTACATTTTTATGGGACAAAATTCAAGGTCAAGCCACAATGTCTACTGAGGCGCAAATAAACCTTAGCCTATAGGCGCATGAACTTAAACGCCGGTTACAACTGGTAAACTTACCAAGGTAATAAAATTAAAAAATAAGAGCTGTTTTTTTAGTAAAAGTTACTCATTTGGACGGCTTATTTAAATATACTACTATCACCAAGAGACTGAAGCCAAACAACCAACTGTCCCAAGATAAAACCGTAGTAGTGTGAGACACTTAACCAATGACTTTTAATTTTCTCAATTTTTTCCACAAAAAGGGGTTTTGTGTTATAAAATCTGTTTTATGATATAATTTCAATCACTTAGTCACTATTTGAGATGCGTGCCACTCTCATGAGGGTATTTAAGGCAATATGTGGTGAAGGATGAGTGTGATGAGTGGTAGTAATGAGTTATGAGGTGTAGTCTTGTTACAAACTAAGGCAGACTCTTCTTAGAATAGGTCATTAATTAATGCCCAATGATATAATTACAAAAAGGACCAACGGCTTACGTGACCAAAACCACGCAGATGATGGTCATAAGTCTAAACGATGGGGGAGATGATGGGTATCATCAGATGATCACTGAGACTATCTGAGCCGCTTTATACCTATATCATCCTCAAAATATGACCCCATGAAGCTGGATTACAGGACCACGCCACGAGTCTAGTCAAACATTTATGACACCGTACCTAACATGTTTACCAAAAATCAACAAAATCCAATCAGCCAGATCAAGATGGCAGCTGTGTAACGGATTGTGCTGATTTTTGTTACAAATGTTACATACTGTACTGCTTTCTGTTTTCTTCTGTACCATTACATTCTATATGGTGATAGAAACGAATAGCTCTATTTCCTATAAACTTATGCTACTAAAGGTTATACTATAAACTGTAAAGGCTGATTAATATTTATGTTTGATGCAGTCAAATCGAACCGCTCAACTTAAAAGCCCACAGAGCTAATTGTCCGCCCGTCTTGATTCAACCAAGTCTCGAAAGACACCAACCCTCATTTACACACCTTCATCCAAACTTGACCCGCGCCCTTTCTTGTCCAAGACTAAAAGAGTGCTTGTAAGTAAATCTTCATTTTAGTTTTGTAAAAATATGAGTATTTATCTTGTTGTTGCTTAACTCTTTCTTATTCTTAGTGCTGTAGTAATGAATTGCAATTTTGATAATTCTGGTATTTTGACAATAATTCAGACGCTGTATCTGGTGCATTCTAAGCTAAAACATTGCTGTTTGCACTGTGGGTTCATTGAAATTTGCATTGGAGTTGAAACAAGTTCTATCATCTTTGTAGAGTACCGTGTCAGACTTTACGTACTTGTGTAACTAACTAATACTAATCAGAAAGAGAAGAGGTCCTTGGACAGACCCCTGTGGGACACCATGTTTTGCTCCAAACTCCCTTGACCATTTACCAAAACTTTTCATCTGTCACTTCATTACTGGCAGAGATTTAGGTTTTGGAATTCTACTGTATGAAGTTCATTCAATAGAAGTCTAAAAAATTCTAGAGGTCTTGTGGCAGGAGATCAAACTTCACACACCCACAAAACGTGTTCCATCTTTTCCTAGAGGTTGCCACATCTATGGAAGGTTTGATCTTTATGTAAACAAACTTGTGTGAAGAGTAGGGTTTTGTTATTTTCATCAAATCACTCCAGGGACTCTTTTAAACCTTCTTTATTTTGCAAGGACACTACTAAAACGTCCCAAGGCCTTGCCACAACAAAAACCCACATCATCGCACCGAAAGAAACTCTCCGAGGTCAGCATGTCGCCCCTCGAGGCCTTCAGGGGTGGGAGTTACACCCTAGTGCCGTGTACGTCTTGCCAGCGCAGCTTCGCCTCCGACAGAATTCAAGCGCACGTAAAAATCTGCGCAAAGATCAACCGCAAGAAGCGAAAACCTTTCGACTCCAGCAAACACCGTACGCAAGACACAGAGATGGAACCATTCGTGCGGAAAGGACAGCCAAGTCAGCTTACACCAGTAAGTCCAGTTAAAATAGTAACAACAGTTATTATTAATTGATTAGAAATAGTATGAAGAGAAAACCCCAGTTTAAATTTGTTATGGAATAAAAAGACATCTATCATGAAATACCGCAAAGGGTTAAGGGAGAGTGATTGCCTAGTTTAACACCAAACCAGCAGAGTGGTTTGACAAAGTTTCAGATTTACAGGTAGATCAGTCTTCAAATATGTTTGTACGTAATAATTTGTAAATTTAAGCAAATTTTTGAACAAAACTTTCTCTAAAGTAAAAAAAATGTTAAGGAAACGTTTGTCTTGTTCAACGAGGCGAAGTTAGAACTACAAAGTCCTCTCTACCACTCAACCTCAACCATAACCTAGTATTACCGTAGACTCTTAACAAATTGTTAGTGGTAGCTGCAGTGATCAAAGGTATCGGATCAAAGCTCCAGATTTGCACGTGAAACCAATCCACTACAGCTCAGTCTGAAACCGTTCAGGTTTCTTCTTGGTGTAACAGAAATTGTTACAGAAATCAATTAAAAGTTTAAAACTGTTCAAACCCAATAAAATATAACTATTTTAATAATTATAATATTTACTGTAGATCTTAATTTGTATATACGCTAAATAGCTAATAAGGCAAAATACTTGGCCCGATGGTGTAGTGGTCAGCATAATCGCCCGACAAGCGAGACCTGGTTCAAGTCTGGTTCGGTCCAAAGATTTTGTCATCATATTTCTTCAGTAACTAAAATTTTACTTTTA
This sequence comes from Matsumurasca onukii, assembly GCA_018831715.1. Classification (NCBI taxonomy): domain Eukaryota; kingdom Metazoa; phylum Arthropoda; class Insecta; order Hemiptera; family Cicadellidae; genus Matsumurasca; species Matsumurasca onukii. The sequence goes on from CM032058.1 coordinate 14,317,977, forward strand.
ATGTAATCATGTGGGATTCAGCCATATTAATACCATTGCAAACAAAAGCATTGTCATATTAACATTGTAAAAAGCAGCCATCGCTATCCTAGGAAACCATGGCTTTCACTACAAGGTTACAACTGGTAAACTTACCAAGGTAATAAAATTAAAATGAGCTTTTTGGTAAAGTTACTTTTTGGACGGCTTATTTAAATACACTACTATCACCAAGAGACTGAAGCCAAACAACCAACTGTCCCAAGATAAAACCGTAGTAGTGTGAGACACTTAACCAATGACTTTTAATTTTCTCAAAACTTGTGCTTACAACAACCCCAAAGGAATTTTTCCACAAAAAGGGGTTTTGTGTTATAAAATCTGTTTTATGATATAATTTCAATCACTTAGTCACTATTTGAGATGCCCACCACTCTCATGAGGGTATTTAAGGCAAATATGTGGTGAAGGATGAGTGTGTATGAGTGGTAGTAATGAGTTATGAGGTGTAGTCTTGTTACAAACTAAAGACTCTTCCTTAGAATAGGTCATTAATTAATAGCCCAATGACCAATGGAAATACAGGACCAGCGACGCGTGACTTCAAAACCAGCAGATGATGGTCTGTAAGTCTAGCGATGGTGGGAGATGATGCGGTATCATCAGATGATCACTGAGACTATCTGAGCCGCTTTATACCTATATCATCCTCAAAATCTGACCCCATGACTGGATTACAGGACCATACGGTCTAGTCAAACATTTATGACACCGTACCTAACATGTTTACCAAAAATCAACAAATCCAATCAGCCAGATCAAGATGGCAGCTGTGTAGCGGTTGTGCTGATTTTTGTTACAAATGTATTACATACTGTACTGCTTTCTGTTTTCTTCTGTACCATTACATTCTATATGGTGATAGAAACGAATAGCTCTATTTCCTATAAACTTATGCTACTAAAGGTTATACTATAAACTGTAAAGGCTGATTAATATTTATGTTTGATGCAGTCAAATCGAACCGCTCAACTTAAAGCCCACCACAGAGCTAATTGTCCGGCCCGTCTTGATTCAACCAAGTCTCGAAGAAAGACACCAACCCTCATTTACACACCTTCATCCAAACTTGACCCGCGCCCTTTCTTGTCCAAGACTAAAGAGTGCTTGTAAGTAAATCTTTGTTTTGTAAAATATGAGTATTTATCTTGTTGTTGCTTAACTCTTTCTTATTCTTAGTGCTGTAGTAATGAATTGCAACTTTGATAATTCTGGTATTTTTGACAATAATTCAGACGCTGTATCTGGTGTATTCTAAGCTAAAACATTGCTGTTTGCACTGTGGGTTCATTGAAATTTGCATTGGAGTTGAAACAAGTTCTATCATCTTTGTAGAATACCGTGTCAGACTTTACACGTGTGGTGTACTAATCAGAAAAGAAGAGGTCTTTGATCAGACCCCTGTGGGACATGTTTTCCCAAACTCCCTTGATTTACCAAAACTTTTCATCTGTCATTCATTACTGGCAGGGATTTAGGTTTGGAATTCTACTGTATGAAGTTCATTCAATAGAAGTCTAAAATTCTAGAAGTCTTGTGGCAGGAGATCAAACTTCACACACCCACAAAACGTGTTCCATCTTTTCCTAGAGGTTGCCACATCTATGGAAGGTTTGATCTTTATGTAAACAAACTTGTGTGAAGTGGGATTTTGTTATTGTTCATCAAATCACTCCAGGGACTCTTTTAAACCTTCTTTATTTTGCAAGGACACTACTAAAACGTCCCAAGGCCTTGCCACAACAAAACCCACATCATCGCACCGAAAGAAACTCTCGAGGTCAGCATGTCGCCCCTCGAGGCCTTCAGGGTGGGAGTTACACCCTAGTGCGTTAATGCGTCTTGCCAGCGCGCTTCGCTTCGACAGAATTGGCGCATAAAATCTGCGCCAAAGATCAACCGCAAGAAAACCTTTCGACTCCAGCAAACACCGTGCGCAAGACACAGAGATGGAACCATTCGTGCGAAAAGGACAGCCAAGTCAGCTTACACCAGTAAGTCCAGTTAAAATAGTAACAACAGTTATTATTAATTGAATAGAAATAGTATGAAGAGAAACCCCAGTTTAAATTTGTTATGGACTAAAAACATCTATCATGAAATACGCGAAGGGTTAAGGGAGAGAGTGAGTGCCTAGTTTAACACCAAACCAGCAGAGTGGTTTGACAAAGTTTCAGATTTACAGGTAGATCAGTCTTCAAATATGTTTGTACGTAATAATTTGTAAATTTAAGCAAATTTTAAAACAAAACTTTTCTAAATAAAAAAAAGATTGTTAAGGAAACGTTTGTCTTGTTCAACGAGGAAGTTAGAACTACAAAGTCCTCTCTACCACTCAACCTCAACCATAACCTAGTATTACCGTAAAGACTCTTAACAAATTGTTAGTGGTGACTGCAGTGATCAAAGGTATCGGATCAATGAGCTCCAGATTTGCACGTGAAACCAATCCACTACAACTCAGTCTGAAACCGTTCAAGGTTTCTTCTTGGTGTAAGTGTAACGAAATTGTTACAGAATAAACGCAATACTCCCAACCCAAGTCCGTAGACAATACAGATCCTCAAAAATTCTTAATAATTCTTCCAGCCATCTCTTTAATTTACGTTACAGTCCCTGCCTAAAACCAACTGGAGGAAGAAGCACGAGGAGTTTATCATCGGCAGCGAGGCAAGCCCAGAAGCGCCATGACAGGAAGCTATCAAACCTAACCCCTCCTCTACACCTACACACCTCGGAGCATACCCAGTGTCCACACTGCCAGCATAGGTTCAGCAAAGTGGCAGTCAAGAGAACTACACCCAAGAGTTCAACCGTGCTGCACGACAAACCCAAACCTAGTGTAATGGCCAAGCTTGGCATCATGTGGCGATGACATTTTGTGAGCAAATAAAGTCTTAATTATTTCAATTGATGACTAGTTACGAAAATAGCCAATTGTGTTTTACTTTTTTAGTGTAGTAGAGTTTTGCTTATCTGACCTAAACTGGCGAAATATCTCGCTTCTCTGACCTAAACTGGCGAGACAAGGTCGGATAACACAAAATAATACAAAGCTAAAATATTTTTCTCACTAGGTCATAAAGCAAAGCAATTTAACGTCCGAGTCCCAGCCGGGGTTCAAAAGGTTTAGTAACAAGTGGTGAACAATACTTTCTTTCATGATGCAGAGATAATATCAATAAATATATTTATTAAATAGAATTTTAACTTTAAATAATTCCAAAAAAACTCTTCAACTACACCAAATTGTCTGAGTTGTAATGTTTACTTAAAGAAACAGCTGTTGTTGTGCTAGTTCATCCTGACCAGTCCTCATCAGTTCGTGCTTAGTATCCGGTTTAGGATCAATTATTTCTCGGATAGTAAACCAAACCCCATTTGGATCGTTCTCGATAGTTAAGAGTAGTTCTATTTACAATAATTGTTCACTTCTTAACAATAGATCAGTGGTTGCGTTCAGCCGGCGTGGCTCAGTGAGCGGCTCTGGCTCACTGAATATTCACTGATCGATCGGCTAAGCGTCGTTGCTTCACCGTTCCGTTCACCAAAAGCGTGTATTTCGTTTATTTCACTTATCGACTGGCGTAGTTTTCTCCGATCACTCCACTCAGTTTACTGAGCGTAAACAACAAAGATGGCTGACTCGTAGTCTAAACCGGTAGAGGATAGCCATGTATGAATATAATCTGTATTACAATGTTAAAACGCGAATAAATAGCACTAGAACAAATAGCATAATATTAATAGTTTCATCGTGAGTTGAAATTTATATTATAGACTAAATTTTTATATAGACTATTAATAGTTATATTATAGACTGAATTATGTATTAATATATCTATAGTATTTATTTATCTGTAGTAATTTTTACAATAAAATTGTGTTGATTACTACCACTAAAACTACTAGGAGTTTATACTATTTACTTTCTTTTATTTGTTATTGTACCAACAAAATTTAATAATGTTTCTGTTAATAAATAGCGAATGTCCACAAATTACGGCGAACCATGTTAATAAGCAAACTCAGCAGCAGAGGATAAGCTAGGACTTGCTGTCAGTTCACTTATCTGTCAAATCAGCCTTCAAAAGCATTGCGACAAAATCAGTTTTTTTTTGTGATTGGTATTTATCTGTCCATTTAGCAAAAGAAGCCAATCACCTGTTCGCTCATGTCGGGTGAACGCAACCAATCACTCCAATCAAACAAAAACATTGGAACATCTGACCTCCATGCCACCTAAAGATAATCAAAACAAACCTTTATTTTTCTGGGAATTAAAGTGCAACTTTAGTTTGCCAAAAAATGTCTAAAGCAGCTGATAGAGCAAATTACAAAAAAAGTTACTTGCACATTTTATTATTACAACATATCTAAACGGGAGTAAAAAAGCTAGTGATTGTCTTTTGTTTGTGAAATTATAGTCCAATTTTATAATCTTTGACCACTTTAAATAAAATTTCACCATTATTGAGTCTGTTTAAAGCTTTAAGCTTTTCTTCCACTGAAACGACTGACCACCTTTTCCCATTTTGAAGCCATCACCACAAGATCCCATATTCACCTTAAAAATACCCTCTAGGAGTGGTCGGTGTCTGAGATCAAAGTATCAAAAGTATCAAAGATGAAAACAAATTAAGGTCACTCACCAACCTCAAAAAGAAGACTCAACAATCGACAGTGTTTTGTTGACTCGAGTGAAGGCCAACTTTCAGGCAAAGCTAGAAAAATCATTCAGGAAAAATCATTGGGTGTTATTTTCCACACATGAACTTTTCAGAAATGGCAACATACTTCCAAAGTTTTAATGTAATGAAATATAAAATTAAGTTTAATTTAAGACACAACCGGGCACTGGTTCTTTTAAAATCGTCAGGTACCCTTGTGCCACCTTATAAAATCTCTGTCTAATTAAAGGTCATGTTTTAGAAAAGATAATGTTATGGTAAGTAGATTGCGTATGGATGCCATATGGTTGAGGCAACAAAATCAATATAGTTCGGCAGCCCAAGCACAGATACCGCTGCCGTTTTCCTCCTGGACATGCTCGAGTTTGTCTGATGTCGAATACTTTAAACTTAGGACTTATAGCAAATTTTATCAGCTTTCATTTTGTATAAATTATTATGTTTACGTAGTTACAGCACATAGTTTTGTAGATGTAAGCAAAAACCAAAAAATGGTAAATTTTGACACTTTTTTCTCCACCGTCTCAAAGGCTACGCCAAGGACTTTTGATATGTTCACCTTCTAACTAGTCCAAATAAAGTTCCGAAGTCAAAAATTGTGATCCAAATTTCCTATATACCTTTTTGTTGGCTGGACGAGTATGTTACAGAAAACTTACTTCACCAGCTTAATTTTTTTTTAGACGTTCTTGATTACAATATGGTATAGAACTCTGGGGTGAGGCAAAAAAATTGCGTTTAACCCGTTAGAAATAACTTAGAAGCATTTACTCAGAATAAAGCTTTTAAGTCAAAATGAGAACCTTCTTTGCCACTTTTTAATTTGTACACAGTTTTACCTCTCGAGGTCTGTCCAATAAGTTGTGACGTAAAGCTCTGCCCACTATATCACGTAAATACTAGACAACTAAGGAAGCGTTCAGTACTCATTTGAAAGTCGAGCAGTGCCTATCAGGCTGCCAGTGTCAGTTTATATTTTATTTGTTTTGCTGTTCATCGAAAAATGAAGATCGATGAAATCACAAAGCAAAATCAACATCAAGTTTTAGTGAAACTCGGAAAAGTTCTCGAAATTACAGATAAGTTGAGGGCTGTTTACGGAGATAATGCCTTGAAGAAAATGTCCATTTTCAAGTGGATCAAACGTTTCAAAGATGACGCCAAGAGCGCTAAAGGTGATGCAATGCAGGGCGACCTTCAACCTCATGTGTGGATGAAAACATTGTTTGTGTCTGCGAGCTCTGGTGTCTGATGACCGCCGGAAAACTGTTTGAATGATTGCAGACAATCTTAATTTATGCAAGTCATCAGTTCATACCGTTTTAGTGGCACATTTGGGCTTAAGAAAATTCTGTGCAAAACAGAACAAAAAGTTGAAAAAGATTGAATGTGTGAATGATTGGAAGAATTGGAATGATTGGAAGACTGACGGAAACGAAGGTGAGTTCTTACAGAGAGTCATCACTGGTAATTAATCATGGTTTTTTGAGCAAAATGGAGGGCATCACTGGATCACTTGATGTTGATTCGTTGTTCAATGATTTCATCAATCACCATTTTTCAACGAACAGCAAAACAAATAAAATATAAACTGGCACTGGCAGCTTGATAGGCACTGCTCAACTTTAGATGTCTAGTATGGTTCCTTAGATGTCTAGTATTCACGATGTAGTGGGCAGAGCTACCAAGGCCATATTGCACCAGTTCGCGAACTTATTGCACAGACCTCGTAAGTATGTTTTCTTCTTTAAAACATTGAATTTTTTATGCTTGGAGTGGTAATGAATGTGCAGAACAATTTAAATTTAAACAGAAGCGGCTTCTAACAAGCTTTTTGTTAGGCTCTAAGTCCAAAAACCAAAATAAGTAAAAGAGTCAGTAAACCTAAAGACACTTGTTAAGTGTTATAATGAAGTGGAAAATAAAAAGAAGGCTTTTTAGGTATTTAAAAAGTTTAATTTTATTTACATTCATCTAAAAATTTAAAGTACAAATAAGTTTTTTAAGTATTCAACTAAACAAGTTTGCATTCACATATGCCTATAGCAATAATATATACAACGATTTTTAAAATGCACAAATAGTAAAACATAAAAAGTTACACAATTTTTGTCAAGACTAAAGTCATTTCTTTGATTTCATAAAAGTATGCTGTTGGTCAATAATACTTCCCTCTTAATCTTATTTTAAAATAAGAGTACAGTTAGTTTTATTAAACATATAAAAATATGATTAAGAAAGCGTATTGTATGTCCTTATTAAGTTAGTGATGATACATTTTACCTCTTGATTTTTTTGGAAACCAGAGAAGAAGTTCTAAACTAATTACAGAGCCTACATTGAGATTCATTAATACATTTGTAAAATTTACTTACTAGTTCTTGAAGGTACTGTGCTCTTATTATCATTGTTTACATGTCTTAAAAGTATTTTTTTTAAGTTCCAGGGAAACGGTTTAATTTAAATTTAAAACAAACGTAAAAAATATATCTTAACAAAAGTGAACTTTAGCATGGGTAAGTGCAGGCCTTTTGCACACCTTTGAATTAGGCTTTGAATTAGTTTAGGAGCAGACACTTGCAAACCGTTTAAACTGTCAGAAAAGTGTAAAATATTGCACTTATATTCTTAAATGGAATGGAACTTACACTGGATCACCACAATCGGCCCAACGGCAACGTTCTACACGATTCCAGTGCCTTTTCAACATGAGAAACCAACTCTTTGTTCAAAACCTCTTCTGTTTTATCCGAATCGATTTCCTGCAAATAATCCATATTTTAACCCAAATAAACCTTGCTTTTATTACTTACGGCACGTAAAATAAATATATGAGTCTATGCCATTTACAGGGTGGCCCATAAGTCAGTTGACAGGCATGCATTTCATTGAATGCATGTCGGTCAACTGACTTATGGGCCACCCTGTATATAGATTTGCCATGTAGTAAGGGGCATGCGCAGGATCTCGGGAGCAGTGCTTTACACAGTACTCGCTTATCATCTCTCTGTCACATGGGTTCACCGCGGAGAACGCTTACTAGGTGGCAGATATATGGTATTCGTTATAGTAAGAAATAGTAATTATTGCAAAGAATATTAATTCAAACACGTAAAAATCAACTCAGAAATTCAAACTTTGGTATTTTGAGTCTGTTTTTAACCTTTCTAGTCGGACAGGAAGTGAGTAATCTATTACTTGAGGGCCTGCCACACATTACGACTAGAATAGCAACGAATAGTCACCACATGTGACATGATAAGCTATAATTTGCCGGCAAGTTAAAATTTTTGTCGGGAAAGTTGGACATGTTTAACTTTTGGGCAATTAGTTAAAACTGCCTTGAAAGTCTTGTGATCCACTTGCCACAAGCAAGTCGCAATGAGCGACACATGTTTCTACTCGCTAATACAGTAGAACTCCAATTATCCGAACTCCGATCATCCGAATCGCCAGTTATCCGAATCGCTTTTAGAGAAAAGAAATTACGTCGAAGTTTTGTTACGTAATTTGAAGGGTGATTAGGAGCCGCTCGCTACGTTGTTTCTTCAAACTAGGACTCAAGTGACAGTACAAGACCCTACTAGTATTGGCAGTGACTGTACTAGACAGCTATCTGTCTGTCTATCTACTCTGCACCTGCTTTTGTTTGTTTACTCAGTCAGTCTATTGACGTCGTAGCATTGACTTACATCTGTCTGTGACGGTGTCTTGTGTTGCTTGCGTATTTTTTTTCATATTTATGATTGAGTTGTACTGTATCATCATATCATATGGCTTCTAAGAGGAAACGTATGGTTTTGTCGTTATCAGACAAAATTAAAATTTTAGAACAATTAGATAAAGCAGTGACGGGCAAAGTTTCAGCGGTAAAATACGGACTGGGACAAGCTACAATTTAAAGTCTGATGTGTGTATTTTTGTCTGATTGATTATTAAAAATTGCAATTTTTTTGTCCCTTATTTGAAGCAATACCTATTCTCAAAGTTCCTTAACTCAAATCAGCAACAAACTTTTGAAAGCCTCCCTTTTTAACTCCACAGACAACATTTTCCTCACCACTATTCCAGACAACTGAACTGAAGTAGCCGCTACAACTCGCGATGTGTGACTGCAAGTGTTTTCAGCGAGTAATGTAGCCGGCGAGTAGTAGCGGACAGCAAAGTCGCAATGTGTGACCGCAATTTACAATCCTGACTATCATTCCATCACATTATTCCGTTTAAGTAAGAGTCTACTGACCACTACAATGGAAGACAATTAATTTCAAGAAGTGTTGAAGGTTACCGTCCACGTAGAGTCCTGCATGTTCTTGAAAACCTTGGCTACTTTGGTTTGGATTTCATCCTTCTCATATCGCTCCTCCCCGAATCCTCCTCTTGCTTTCAAAGCTTCTGGCGAAAGATTCAGCAACAGCACTAAGTCTGGCTTGGGCAGCCCAGCATCTGGTGTTTTGCACCATTCCAAATCCATCCCCTGAAAAAACTCACTTTGCACTTTTTCAAATAAAATACTTCTACCTTACTCCTCAAACTATAGAATTCGAGTTTTAATCTTAGGCTATGTACACATGGTAGCGCCACACCGCACGGTGCGACATACATCCGAAATCATGGGAGTGTACACATGACAAGAGTTGGCGCGGCGTCCACCTCCACTTTACCAATGGAAGTTGAAAAGGTAACATGCATTTGGCACTTGTCTCGTACATATAAAGCAAGAAAACAAAGGCAAAACAAGTTTTGGGTTCACCACTTTACCCTATTTTTATAGAACTTCAAAGCATCTTCAAACCAACAACTGGTAATTCTTTCATTTGTTGAGCAAAATGTTCAATTCAGCATTTGAACCAGTTCAATCTCAATACAAAATCAACATTCATCCAATCTTGTTTGCTAACTGACTACAGGGCTAGTCAATTTGAATGAATGAGTGGTACAGTTTGAATGAATGAGAGAGAGTGAATGCCAAAAATATATGTCTGATTGGGATTTTGTTGTTAGAATGTTGCAATGAACGATTCGTTAATTTATAGACTAAGTTTTGTGTTTTATCTTGATTAAGCAAAACCCTTGGCAGAGAACCATGTTGAAGCCCCTTCAAGAGTATTACTAACCAGTTTGTTAAGATGTTCTAAGTTTGGACTTATGTTCAGGAATGTAGTGTCATCGGCATAAAGAACAATTTTTGATTTGACAGCTAATGGTAGATCATTTATATTGATTAGAAAAAGAAGTGGCCCCAGGACAGAACCCTGTGGAACACCCCACTACTAAAGCCTCATCTGAACAACAACCATTCACTGAGACTATTTGTCGTCTATTACTTAAATATGATTTGATGAACTGTAAAGGGGGGCCCTGAAGACCATAGTATCCTAGTTTTTTTATCAATTTACTTCCATCTACACAGTCAAAAGCCTTGCTCAGGTCACAGAAGGTAGCCTGAGCATAGGCTTTATCCTCGAAAGACTGAAGAATCTGTCTAACCAAATAATCCATAGCCAATGGTGGACCTTCCTCTTCTAAATCCATATTGGAATTCACTAAAAATATTATTTGAATCAAAATATTTAACAAGTTGGTCATTTACTATGATCTCTATTAATTTTCCTAAGACTGGGACTAGAGATATTGGGCTGTAACTCTGAGGTAGTTCTTTAGGCCCTTTTTTATAAATAGGGCAGACACGGAAATTTTTAAAGCATCAGGAAAAATTCTTCTTTAAACAAAGAATTTACACATTTTGCTAGAGGATAGGCTACACTTGGAATTATATTTTAAAAAGATCATTTGACATACCAAAATATCAGGACTCTTCGAATTGCTAAGCTTTTTAACTGAAGTAATAATATCGTCAGAGTTACATTTTTCCAAGTAAAATTATTATTATTAAATCTATTGTCTAACATATTCATATAAAAATTGAAATTCACATCAGTACTAGGGTGAGATGCTATTATTAATTTTAAGCTAATATCATTTACAGATTCAACAAAATATGCATTAAAACTAGGCTCAATATCAATATCTGCACATGGTTTTTGACAGTATTTTGCTTAATAATATTCCATGCAGCCCTGCATTTGTTACTGCTAGTCTCTATACACCTTACATTATTCATCATTTTGGCATTCTTAACAGAATCTGTATAGGACCTTTCAATAAATTATACTCAAACTTAATAATGCAGTGAGATAAGCATGGTCGTTAGTGTTATTGCCACATTTTAGTAGCTTATGTAGGAACAGTAATCTTTCTTTCTTATTGGCCAGATCTCTTGTATACCAATCATTATTGTGTTTTATTTTATTTAACATGCCATTATGTGAAGTTTTTACAATTTTAAAATAATCAATGTTATTTACTAAAATATTTAAAAAATGCTCAAACATTAATTCTGATTTCCTATTTTCTAAATAAATCATTACACTTTGCCAGTCATAAGTAGCTAACTTAATTTGAAGCTCTTTAATTTTTGTATCAGGAAAGTAAAGTTTAATTGGTCTTTTATTTAAGCTAGATTTGTTGGACATTATATTGTTACCTTGTACATTTTTACTGCAGTATTTATTATTTTGATTATTAAACCATCATGATCTGAATGAGGAAATACAAAGAGATGTACTGACAATATTTGAATTGATTGTTTTTAACAAATATGTTGTCACAATTATTTCCTCTGGTCGGCATACTATTTTGGTGGTAATAGTTAAATTGCTTGAAGAGGTTTATTGATTGTTTAACAGTCCCCTTATCTTTAGTCACATCAAAGTTAGCGTTAAAATCTCCACCGATAAATATACTGTAATTATTCCATGATGAAAGGAAATTTAAAAGATGTTCCAATAATTCCAAGAATCTAAGTGGATTCCGGATGGAGAGTGATATAGTGAAACAATTATAATTTTAAAATTTTCTATCAATATTGCACATACTTCAAAGTTAACCTCTTCACAAAATTGACTAACTTTTATCTCCCTAGCCTTCATGGAATTTTGATATAAAATAGCGGTCCCACCCTAACATGCTTATCCCTGCAATATGCATAAATTGATAGCCATCTGGGAAGGCTAATTTCATCTATCTTGAGCCAGTGTTCAATTAAACATACAATAGATATATTTTTATTTATTAGGAATGATTCTAATATAGCTATTTTATTTTTAGTGCCTTGTATATTTAAATATAATGTTTGCATTTCATTGAATGGCTGACTCAAGATATCACAAGAACTAAATACATTGTTGAATTCCAGACACTCACAATGCTCTGCTTTTTGTCACTTTCCACACTTGAAACTCTCACGGGTGATAAGGATGGACTGTCTCGGTGTCGCTGCATAGCTTCCAGGTGGTGCCCTCTCACTTTGGGTGTTGAATGTCCAGAGTTTGGTAGACCAAATTGCATTGGTTTGCTGTCACGGGTGAAGAAAGTCTCCGCTGTTCAGGGGTTTCCCAGCCTCTCCACGGTGAGCCGCTAACGGATGACAAGTCTGCTGGTGTTTTTGTGGTGTTGAGTGGATCAAGGCTGATTTTTGGCATTGTTCGGTCAGTTTTCAATTAGCTTCTTTATGAAGGCCTCGAGACAAACCCAATCTGAGCACTCTTGTAGAAGACTGGCGAGAATTTACAATTTTACAGGCGCATTGTAGAATGTTGAAAGTGAATAATTTGGTTTACAAAATGTTCAATGGGCACTTTGTCTCTAATACACCCCATTGGTGACACACCAACTCCTTCATCTTCTTCTGCTTAAAATCTCCTATTAGGTCATCAATGGCAAGGTTGTATTCACTTAACTTTGGTTTTTCAAAGTAGCGAAGCTTTGTGACCAGGCATAATGGCTGCTGCACCAGATGACTTCTGACAAGTCAGGCGAGGGGTGAAATCTGACCGAGTTGGTTTATTAAAGTGTTTTAAAGATTACAGCCACCCCGCTGACATTTGTTTGTAGCACTTCGACATCATTAGAGATGCGCTAACGCCACGCTTTGGATTGTTGCTGATTTTTATTTCTTCTGTCATATTTTCTTCAGTAACTGTAAATTTATTATTAATAATCCAGGTTTTGATTTTGGGTATGCAAGGCTGGTTGAGATGTACTGTTTTCTGTTGGGGTTTACGGTAGAACATTGCAGCATGGTGCCAAATTCCATTGAGCGGTGCATGTGAACGCCGTCATTAGTTCTAATGTATTTTAACACTGCACGGACCATCGCCTCAAACCAAGTCAGATGCTACCGTGTGTACATAGCCTTAGACCTGTAACTCTAATCACTTATTATTCTCCATCTAGTTATTTGATACTTCAGAAAAGGAGCAGCCTCAGGCTCGTGACGGACTACCTTACTGAACATGGTCAGTTCAGAAACCATCTTGCTAAGCTGGGTCTTGACGAAGCCTTTTGGATTGTACAATCTGTTTTGGTGAATAAAGTTATTTATTTATTCACTTTACGGAAAGGCGACGCTAGCTGCAGGCAATGTGAGCAGTTTGAGGAGACTGCCAGACAGTTACTCCTGAGAACCTTTAGAGCCTAGGAGAAGAGGAATATTTGGGATGCCAGATGCATGTTCAGGGGAGCAAATCCTAAGGCTTGATAAAGGCATAGGTATCCCCTAGCATATCATACTGGAGAAATAAACAACAATGATACAAGCGGGTTTGAGTCTATCTCCACTCCTAACTTAATCTAATCTACCCTATTCGGAGTAAGGCTAGCGCGGCTATTTCAAAATTTAAACGAACGGGGCTTATTAACCCTTTGCCGTGTCATTTTATTTTTAAATTTTCTAAAAGCCTCCTGTATGGGTTTCCCCAGTCCCTGTAAGCAAAATTTCAGCAAAACACCTCTCTGGTACATGCATTACCAATCATTGAATCACTCCTTTAAGCGGGGATAGCGCCTCCCTAAGCTCAAAAGTGCCACTCTCCGCCTCACTGGATTTGATGAGCCATTTTCTTCAGTGATCCTCAGCTGGTCATTGTGGCCCCGCACCCGGCGTGATCCTACAACTAGCATTGCACCGTACTAGAGCGACCGGGTGGGATTGAACCCACGCCAGACAGACAGGGGCCAGTCCGACACTATAACCACTAAACCACCGGGCTGTTTGTCGAGCGTGAAACTCACACTTGAGTTGCCGAGGAGGGAGGGAGTAGGTCTTTTCTCTGCTAGGGCGCAGGTTAGGTGAAGTCCTCGCATATCAGAGACGGTTTCAACCATCTCTTATACTGCATCAAATTCCATTCTCAAAGCGATCTTCATGGATCGCATCGCGTCGCGATCCTTTGAAAGGTTAAAATATCAAAGTTTATAATATATCAGCATGAGTTGGTAAAATTTAGTTTTTCTACTTGGGAAATCGGATAAAAGAAAATATCTAGTAATGTCCCGTTAATAAAAAACTAATGGTCGCCAAACTCACGGGTTTGATTGCAGAAAAAGCAACACCTGAATAAGCATAACGATCAATCACTACTGTAGTTCCTCTTCACGAAGATTTTCAATTTTTGCCTGAAAAATATAAAATTGATTTAGTTCCAAATTTTTAACAGAGGGAATGAAATAATTACAATAGTATTACACAATTTTCAAAGCTTGTTTTGAATCATAAAAAGTAAACTACAGTATGTCTATAAAAATAACTTACTTAAAACTACAGTACAGTCTCTATAATCCGCCGTTAGCCACCGAGATAAGTCCAGTAATCCCCGCTGTGACCGTGTTATTTAGGTCATGTTTCAAGTCTCTACTTGTCTGTAAAGCGGGCATTCTGCTAAACGATGCTTCCGTTCAGTAAAGGCCGTGAGATGTCGGTAAAACTTAATCATGTTACTACATAGATTAAAAGAACGATTTTAAAATGATTAGAAGGTGATGATAAGTAACATCGCCAGATCAAAAAATTCAGGACATAAGGAAGAATAAGAATGAAATTGAAACATTCTTTAAGAGTAGTGAATCGTCCTCTAACGTAAGAAATATTATTCCTGGCAAAGTGAATCTTTTTTAGTGAACCTCCACTAATCCGGCGTTTCCCAACCCGATATAGGGCCGGATTAGTGAGATAGTATTGTATAACTTCTTTTGCGCAGCAAAAGTTTAAAAAGGTTTAAGTTATTGCATCTAAATGATTGTTTTTAGACAATATAAATACAATTAACATTATTACACTTACGAAAGCTCCCATCTGTTGGCGGAAAACAGCAAATGAATTGTTTTATCGGAAAAGTCTTCTTTCTTTGTCAAAAAATCATTTATCAGTTTACCAACTGGGGTTTTTCTATTTAAACATTATTATATAATTTTATAAACAGTAAAACTAGGGTGTTTGGAAAAAAAACTTGCCAAAAGAAGTGCTAAATCTTTCTGTAGACAACTAAGTTTTGTGCCTGGGCGTAAAGTAGTCAAACCAAATATATATATATACATGCGGTTTTTAAGTTTTTTGTTTTATATTTATATGTTTATATATAAGTTGATGTTCATTGATCCAATCCAAATTTTAAAAACGCCAAATTAAAGGGTTAGAAAACATTTTAAAATCATCTAATTTCATCAACACAATCCTGGCAGAAGACCCTAGTTCCCGACAAGTGAAAACGTCAAGATTTGTTATGGATAGTCTACAACATTGACAAAATGTATTAATACCAGGAATATAATTTGGTAAGTAAACTAACAATTTAATAAATTTAAAATCAGTCAACCTGTCCAATAAATAAGTTTATTATGCCTAAAGCTTTTGTGAACTACGTTCACATCTTCAAAGTCCTTCCCTATCTGGTCATCTTTCCTACCGATACACTCATAAAAAAATTAACATGCTACAGTACCCCAAACTAAAAGTGCATTACTTACTCAAACCGGCTGGCACAACATAAAAGCATTACAAAAAAACCATATCATCTACAAACTAAATAATTGGTAAATGTATGCTTACCTGGAAAGTTCATGTATTCCGCATGGATGTTTTTAATTTTTAAAACTTCCACAACTTTTCTACATTGAGTAGTTTTACCCGATCGGTCACATCCTTCTATGACAACTAAAGCACCTCTTAACGATTTCATATTGCTTGGATATCTGCAAAACCGAGTTCAGAAGAACATTTTAAATTAAAACTCAATGAACTAATATTGGTTAATAGTACAATTAACCTATAATAAACCTGAATAAGTTTTATTTTAAGCACATAGTAATGTACTGTGCATCACAATGGTAAATTTTAAGCATAGTAAGTTGTCCATTCGCTTACTTCAAAGCACCATTCAAAGAATAAGTATTCCACTAAGCAATTATGCATTCAAATTATCTCACTACAACCTCGTGTCCAAGCTCTTTGTTGAGATCTCCTAGTTAAATGTTCCTTGCTTAATCTGCAGAAGGAGCAGCCTCAGGCTGCGTGGACGGACTACCTTACTGAACATGGTCAGTTCAGAAACCATCTTGCTAAGCTGGGTCTTGACGAAGCCTTTTGGATTGTACAATCTGTTTTGGTGAATAAAGTTATTTATTTATTCACTTCTGAAAGGCGGCGAGCTGCGAGCAATGTGAGCAGTTTGAGGAGACTGCCAGACAGTTACTCCTGGAGTGTGAACCTTTAGAGCCTAGGAGAAGAGGAATATTTGGGGGATTGTTGCCAGATGCATGTTCAGGGTAGCAAATCCTAAGGCTTGATAAAGGCATAGGTATCCCCTAGCATATCATACTCGGAGAGCAAAATAAGCCACACAAGGTTGATGTGCGGGGTTTAGAGTCTATCTCCACTCCTAACTTAATCTAATCTACCCTATTAGGAGTAAGCTAGCGGCGGCTATTTCAAAATTTAAACTGACGGGGCTTATTAACCCTTTGCCGTGTCATTTTATTTTTAAATTTTCGTAAAAAGCCTCCTGTATGGGTTTCCCCAGTCCCCTGTAAGCAAAATTTCAGCAAAACACCTCTCTGGTACGGTGCATTACCAATCATTGAATCACTCCTCTAAGCGCGGGGATTTAGCGCCTCCCTAAGCTCAAAAAGTGCCACTCTCCGCCTCACTGGATTTGATGAGCCATTTTCTCTTCAGTGATCCTCAGCGGGTCATTGTGGCCCCCGCACCCGGCGTGATCCAACAACTAGCATTGCACCGTGCAAGGCGCACCGGGTGGGATTGAACCGCGCCTGTGACAGACAGGGGCCAGCTGTCCGACACTATAACCACTAAACCACCGGGCTGTTTTTGTGGTGTGTGAAACTCACACTTGAGTTGCCGAGGAGGAGGGTGAGTTTCGCTCTTCTCTGCTAGGGGCCCGTTAGTGCGTGGTCCTATAGAGGCGGTTTCAACCATCTCTTATGCATCATTATTCCATTCTCAAAGCGATCTCGGCGGACGATCGCCCGTGTCGCGATCCTTTGAAAGGTTAAAATATCAAAAGTTTATGTTAATATCAGCATGAGTTGGTAAAATTTAGTTTTTCTACTTGGGAAATCGGATAAAAGAAAATATCTAGTAATGTCCCCGTTAATAAAAAACTAATGGTCGCCAAACTCACCGGTTTGATTGCAGAAAAAGCAACACCTGAATAAGCATAACGATCAATCACTACTGTAGTTCCCTCTTCTACGAGATTTTCAATTTTTTGCCTGAAAAATATAAAATTGATTTAGTTCCAAAATTTTAACAGAGGGAATGAAATAATTACAATAGTATTACACAATTTTCAAAGCTTGTTTTGAATCATAAAAAGTAAACTACAGTATGTCTATAAAAAATAACTTACTTAAAACTACAGTACAGTCTCTATAATCCGGTTAAGCCACTCCGATAAGTCCAGTAATCGGTATGTGACCGTGTTATTTAGGTCATGTTCAAGTCTACTTGTCTGTAAAGCGGGCATTCTTTATTGCTAACTTGATGCTTCCGTTCAGTAAAGGCCGTGAGATGTCGCAAAAACTTAATCATGTTACTTTCACATAGATTAAAGAACGTTGATTTTAAAATGATTAGAAGGTGATGATAAGTAACATCGCCAGATCAAAATTCACGGACATAAGGAAGAATAAGAATGAAATTGAAACATTCTTTAAGAGTAGTGAATCCTCTAACGTAAGAAATATTATTCCTGGCAAAGTGAATCTTTTTTAGTGAACCTCCACTAATGGCGTTTCCCAACCCGATATAGGGCGGATTAGTGAGATGTGTAATATAACTTCTTTTCTTGGCAAAAGTTTAAAAGGTTTAAGTTATTGCATCTAAATGATTGTTTTTAGACAATATAAATACAATTAACATTATTACACTTCTGACTCCCATCTGTTGAGGAAAACAGCAAATGAATTGTTTTTATCGAAAAAGTCTTCTTTCTTTGTCAAAAATCATTTATCAGTTTACCCACTGGGGTTTTTCTATCTGAAATTTAAACATTATTATAATTTTATAAACAGTAAAACTAGGGTGTTTGGAAAAAAAACTTGCCAAAAGAAGTGCTAAATCTTTCTGTAGACAAACTAAGTTTTGTGCCTGGGGCGATAAAGTAGTCAAACCAAATATATATATATATATCATGTTTTTTTAAGTTTTTGTTTTATATTTATATACGGCTATAAGCTTATATATAAGTTGATGTTCATTGGATCCAATCCAAATTTAAAAACCAAATTAAAGGGTTGGAAAACATTTTAAAATCATCTAGTTTCATCAACACAATCCCGGGGGAAGACCCCGGTTCCCTTGACAAGTGAAAACGCCAAGATTTGTTATGGATAGTCTACAACATTGACAAAATGTATTAATACCAGGAATAAATATATAATTTGGTAAGTAAACTAACACTTCAATAATTTAATGAATTTAAAATCAGTCAACCTGTCCAATAAATAAGTTTATTATCTATCTTTCGTTCATCTTCAGTCATACCTCATGTTTGTACAGTCAGGCAACTACTCAAACTGGCACAACATAAACAATATCATCTACAAAAATGTGTATGCTTACCTGGAAAGTTCATGTATTCATGGATGTTTTATTTTTAAAACTTCCACAACTTTTCTACATTGAGTAGTTTTACCCGATCGGTCACATCCTTCTATGACAACTAAAGCACCTCTTAGCGATTTCATATTGCTTGGATATCTGCAAAACCGGTTCAGAAGAACATTTTAAATTAAAACTCAATGAACTAATATTGGTTAATAGTACAATTAACCTATAATAAACCTGAATAAGTTTTTATTTTAAGCACATAGTAATGTACTGTGCATCACAATGGTAAATTTTAAGCAATAGTAAGTTGTCCATTAAACGCTTACTTCAAAGCACCATTCAAAGAATAAGTATTCCACTAAGCAATTATGCATTCAAATTATCTCACTACAACCGCGTGTCCAAGCTCTTTGTTACGAGATCTCCTAGTTAAATGTACCCTTGCTTAATCTGTAAAACGCTTTCCCTGAAGAATGACGACTTTGAATTTTGCAGTTTGTTGGCTAATTTGAATTCCTGCCTGTGAGGGCAAACTTGCATAAATTACTGTTCCGTGTCTCTTAAATCGGTGGCCTATCTCTTATGGTGTCACACTAAAATTTTATAAAGCAACAGGATTCCAAACTTTAAGGCACCTCTAAAAGAGATGAAAGATTACTGGAAAGAGTCACCAATTGAAATTGTTTTTTATGCTAGTCTAAGCAATTCTCTCCAGTCTCATCTAGTTATTCATAACAATGATATCATCTGGAAATAATGGTATTTGCTTAAATAAAAGTTACTTGTTTGTAGACCAACTATGAATGTTCTTGGTTTAAATACAATTTTGAATTGACACC
Organism: Matsumurasca onukii; assembly: GCA_018831715.1. Classification (NCBI taxonomy): domain Eukaryota; kingdom Metazoa; phylum Arthropoda; class Insecta; order Hemiptera; family Cicadellidae; genus Matsumurasca; species Matsumurasca onukii. The sequence continues at coordinate 14,337,515 of CM032058.1, forward strand.
GACAATCAGCCCAGATAGTTGCTACTTGTTAGTTGATGTTGACATTTCATTCGCATTCTTTGTTTTTTTTCTTCTTTATTGGCGGTCTCTTTTTTGTAATGTTGGGCGAAAAAACATTTCACAATTTCTAAACACAGACATCGAGTTTGTAACACATATATGAAATTGCTACCAAATAAATAAATAAATAAATAAATAAAATTTTAATGTTATTGAACTTTTACAAAACAATGGACAAAGTCAAACATATATCACAAAACATTTAAAGTAGAATAGACTAAATATAGTATTTAATCATCCAAACACATATTACATTATCTATAAATAACAACATATTAGGCATTTAATAATTAAGATGAGAAACATTTCCTTACAATTACCCACACAGCTATTTAAGTCTGGTTTCAAAATATTCTGATATTGAATAAAAGGACCCTGGCTAGTCTAGAGTACAATATTGATTTTTGAAAGTGTCTATAAGTAAACTACTTAGCTCATGAGGTAAAGTGTTGAACATTTTTAAACCTAAGATATGGTAACTATTTAATGATTTAGACAGCCTATTAAAAGGAATATTTACCTTTTTATAGTTCCTAGGATTATGATTACGGTATGCACTTCCCCATTTAATAGTAAGGTGTTTAAGTTTTGTTTAGTATGTATTTAGCAACGAGAAGTTCCTCCTAGAAGCAAACGTATTTCAAATATCCGATAATTTATTTCGGAATTGTGTATATTTTATGTGTGGAAATATACAATATCACTATTTTAGATGCCGTCCACTCTCATGCGGGTATTTTAAAGGCTAATATGTCGTGAAGGATGATTGTGATGAGTGGTAGTAATGAGTTATGAGGTGCAGTCTTGTTAAAAACTAAGGCCGACTCTTCCTTAGAATGGGTCATAATTAATAGCCCAATGACCAATAGAAATACAAGGACCAACGGCTTAACGACTTCCGAACCACGCAGGTGATGGTCTGATATGTCTAAACGATGGTGGGAGTTGATGCGGGTATCATCAGATGATCACTGAGACTATCTGAGCCGTTTTAGACCTATTACATCCTCAAACCCGACCTCCATGAAGCTGCATTACAGGACCACCAGGGGCGGCTCATGCATGCGTCCTTGGGTAGACTCAACGGCAGCGCCCTCCGCCCACCCATAGGGTCTGAGGGCTCCCCCGGAAGACTTTTGAAATTTCAAAGCTAAATAACGTGTTTTAAAGTTGGCATAGAGTTAACTCCCCTTGACAAAAATAAATTACTACACTACCAGTAATATTACTGTACTTTGAAGAGAAAGCATTATTTTTTAATATAAAAAAAAACCTTTTGACTAGCACTAGGCAATAAAAAACGGTTATTTTGTGGTGTTTTCCAGAACTTCTTCTCGTTACTTTTCAATCGCCCTTTTCCGAAATTTCACCCTAGTAGGTTTAGAAAAGCTCATGATACAGTATTTCCCTGCCCTATTCAACTCCAGGCACCAATACATTTAAACAACTCAATCAAAATTACTCAAACGAATAATCAATGCTCAACTCTTGAGATAGAAAGGAACACGTCACAAACAAAATGAGGATTTTTCGTGTTACAACCGTGGATGGACGGGCGGTAAGGAAGGTGGTTGGCCGGGCTTCGAGGCAGTTGTGTTTTGTGCGTCTGCGAGTTGTGTTTTGAGTGTTTTGACCGAAGTTAGTAGCTGCGCGCATTAACTCCCTTCACGCTTTGCACGAAAAATCTACTGTGCATTGTTGTAGTCCACCCTTTCGCATAGTTAATGAATAAAAATACAATTCCCTTTTTGTTCTGGGCATTGATTTTAAATGTATAGGATATTTAAAGTCAATGGTTCTGGGTATCGTTAATTTTTTACAAGTCTTTACCTCTTCTCTCTATAGGAGTTTTAGCTGCATGCACCTAGCGCCCCCCCTAAATATGCCGCCTTCCTTGCGCCCCTGGGTGGCCGCCCGGGTTGCCGGGTCCTCGAGCCGCCTTTGAGAACCACGCCACGAGTCCCAGTCATTATCGGTATGTGAGTTTTATAACTATGCGTAATCTGCATATACACAGCAGTATCACCGTAAGTTTTAATTGAAAACAGCTGTAGATCTGTAAGAGAGAAGGCATAGCTATAGAAAGCTAATCAAATGGCCAAAATTACGTTACGACTTGCGTGGGAAAGGAGGTTTCAGTTTGGCATCGCCATTGAATAAAAATAAGATGTGGCATCTATTAGAAAAGTATCTTTGGGTGGTATCTTTGACTTTAAATTTTAAGTCAACTATAGTATGCAATACAGTATAACTAAAACTAAGTATCCAGCAAGTATCATAAATACTAGTAAAGTAAGTAAGTATAAGTAGAAAGTAAAGTTAGTAAGTATCAAGTATCGGCAGAGTACAGTCGACACGAAAATCGAGTGTTCAAAGCTGCTCTATGGAATAAAATGGATTTTGTAATAACCAATCAAAAATAAATTTTAAATTTTTAAGTGAATAAAGGTCCATTATTGGTTTTAGTTTATTATACAATTTATTAGACATGACTATTTAGAGATTTACTGAGGCGACAAGGTTTAACTACAGCATTATTTTTATTAATGGTATTGTAGGTATGGACATCGAATTGAATTTAAGTAACTCCTCCTGTTTTTGAGAATACAAAAAAGATCATATATATATAAATTTATAATGGTTTGAATTTGCAGATTTGTAAAGAGTGGTTTACAGTGTTCCAAGAACTCTGCCTGGGCCATTGCTCTAATAACTTTTTGTAAAATTAAAATTTCCTCAACCCTTCTACTACCCCCACAAAATTAACCCATATCTAAATATTGACTCAAAATAAAATATGATGTTCTTACATTGTTTTGGAACTAAATGTGAAGACGATTCATCAGAAATATACCCTAGACAGTCTTGAACTGACGTATCTATGTGACTTTGACCACGTCAGTTCAGTGTCAACATGCAGACCTAAAAACTTTGTTGAATTGATATAGTTGTTAGTAGAGAGTTGTGCTGCATGCTTTAAACTAAAGACTAAGTTTTGTGTTTTATCTTGATTAAGCAAAAACCCAGAGAACCATGTTGAAGCCCCTTCAAGAGTATTACTAACCAGTTTGTTAAGATGTTCTAAGTTTGACTTATGTTTAGAATGTAGTGTCATCGCATAAAGAACAATTTTTGATTTGACAGCTAATGGTAGATCATTTATATTGATTAGAAAGAAGTGGCCCCAGGACAGAACCCTGGACACACCCACTCCACTAAAAGCCTCATCTGCAGTATAGCAAGTATAGCAAGTAGCAAGTTTAGCAAGTATAGCAATGCCCTATTGCATCAGATCCTACCTATTGAATGTTAGGCTATAGAGTCTACCATTGAATTAATTTAACTCTTAAGCTTCTGCGGCTGGTGTCACAACTATAACCTAGTTCTTTCGGTTCATACTGCGTCCAAACTTCATAATTATTAGGTTGAGATATTTGCCATCCAAACATTTTGCGGTTAGTATTAGCCTGGCGTTGGGCTTGATGGAACCGGATCTTTTTTTATATATACACTTTTAATGTAGTAGCAATGATACCTCTATTTGAAATATATGCTTTCTACCCTCATCTGTTATATGAATGATAGTACTTTTATTTTATTTAAAACCTAGATTTGATCAATGATATTATGTTTACAGTTTATTGTTTAAAATTATTGGTTCTTAGTTCTTACACCACATATATTTTTATCATGGGGTGTGAAATCTGACTAGCCTCGACTATTCTCAATATATACAGTTTGCATTTGACTCATTAGGTGTTGATGAGTTTAAAACTGCTTTCTGTTTTGTTCCATGTTTCATTTTTTATAGCAATGGAAATGCCTATAAAAATTAACAATAAATTCAAATTTTGGGACCCACGCTAGAAATAATAAAATACAAATCCTGTTACTTTTACATTTATTTTTCACATACCACTTTTTGCAATATTGTGCAATAGCATTATAGTGTACTGTAAAAAAGTGTGAATAAAGAAACTTTGTCCTGTCTTGTCTTGTGGTGTAGTATTTTAAAATTGTATTAGTCACAGTAAGCTAATTTAACTAGTTAACAACTTGAGAAAAACAAACATTTATTACATGATGTAAGAAAAAGAACAATTGTTTAAGAATGATGAATAACAAGTACTAACTAATTGAACTGACAATTGTGATGCAATAAGAATAGACTAGCTTCTTAACTACAAAAAAATATTGGAAATTTATACAAAGAAATAATGATTGTATGGCTAGGATAGAATTTACAATAGCATATATGACAATATTGTAAACATAAAAACTCCTGCCTTCCTAGGCGTTTAAATATGAAAAACCTGTTGGCCAGGTACACATAATCTCTTAATTGTTTTGTTCACTTTCCCTTCCATTGTCACTATTATTTTTATAATCAGATACATTCTCATTCTTATAAGATTCCTCAGAAATCATAATTTTATTGCCATTGATCCAGTTATACAAGAAATAGGCATTGTCATAATCACAATTTAAAATGTTACAGATTGAATAAAAACTCAAACCTATTCTGTTGGCTCATAAAAAGGCTGAAATATGACTTTTGCTTTAATGTAATCGTTTACAGTAATTTTAACGCAGATAATCTGTAGTTTGTATTCACAACAGACATTACATTTTTATCCTTATCCACATCTGGATTCAAGGGGTAAACAAATCTAAAAATAAATGGGAGCTACTAGCCTCTGGCAGCTGGGTTGGATTCTGTTTACCTCTGGTTTTGCCAAGATGCGCGGCAGTGTCCCTCCCAGCCAGCTATTCATGGATGTAAATAAACCAAACTACTCGTGTTGTCAAACGTAGTGCCAAGAGCTGCTCAGCTGAGTTCACTTCAGTTCAGAGCTGCCCGGGGTTTGTTGTCTGCTCGGCTTGTTTTCATCTCTTGCACTTTTCTAATTGCGGTAAGCTTTAGGCGTAAGCATGAATGACTGAATGAAACTAAGTGGCTGTTTACATGGGGAATAGTCAGTTTGTCGTTAGATTCTGACGTAAGGTTAACATCATGACCTCGAGTGTTACTTGCTACCTAGGGCGCTGGCTTGTCACTGTGTAAAAAGCACCTAAGAAAAATGTTGGCTTATTAACAAATCTCCATAGGAAATAGATCTATTCGTTTCTATTGCCAGAGAGAACGAAACGTCAAACAAAACGGTTTGCAGTTTTGTGCTTCCTAACACCTCCTAAGTCAAATGGCAAAACTTTATACATACAGGGTGCCCCATAAGTAAAGTACCAGACTTAAAAGGTGGGTTATTTAGGTAAAAAAAAAATTAAGAATAAAATGTTGTCCAAAAACGTTTAGTTAACCAGATATTTGCCATTTTATATTTTTCACTAATTATTTATTATCTCCCACACCGTTTATCAGATTTGACTCAAACTTAACATAAATTTGTATCTAAGTAAGACCATTTATGGAAAAAACTACCAGGATGATCTAACTTATCATTTTAAAATGGTGGCTATTTCATGGTAATTTAAGGGTATTTTTGGCGTTACACCTTAAATAGCGAATAAACAGTGAGTTTAACGATAAAATGTAAAGAATAGCGTTTTGTAGTGAATTGTATTACCTATCCATTGACACCAAGGTCATAAAAATCTATTGGGAAATAACGAAGCTTCAGGGGAAACTCTGGATGAAAACAGACAACTTTCCACCTTATTATCTTGATGTATGCCACGGGTTCCACTAAACTTTGTTGATTATGAATCGATTTTTTTACCTTAAAAGCAATAGATAGGAAATAAAATTTGCTAAAAACGGTATTCTTACATTTGTAAACTCACCGTTTATTCTTTATCTTAAGGCCTAATTACCATAAATATGCCTGAAATTAATGAAGTAACCTGTAAAAATTTTATAATTATATCATGCTGGTAATTTTTCCATAAATGGTCTTACTTAGATACAAATTTATGTTAAGTCAAATCCAATAAGTGGTGTGGAGATGATAAATAATTAGTGACAAATATAAAATGGCAAATATCTGGTTAACTAGGCGTTTTGGGAAAAATTCTTCTCTATTTTCTCTTTATTTTGACCCATATAACCTTCTCCTAGAGTCTGGCACTTTACTTATGGCACTTTATCCTGTACATGGTACAGTACCTAAATTGTTTACCATAAACAAACAGACCCGTTTAGCCAGACCGAGATGTCTGCTGAAAATAGTTTTTTCATGTTGGGTAAGGTGTCGTAAATGTTTATACTAGTTAAATATAATTAAAATCAAAATATAAATAGCATAAAACCCATTTTTTGGGAGGAAAGGGCACCCCAGCCTTTCTAATGAACCGATTTTGCTAGTTGACAAACTTAGCCTAGACATTTACGAAAGAAATATGTGTACCAAATTTCGTGAACATCAGACAAAAACACAACTTATGGTCAGTCAACAAGTGTCAAATTTTCGTGTAGTTTTATTTATAGGAAATTTGATAGGATTCATGATGGCTCTGCAGCTGTTATGTATATAAGAATAAAAACACATATATATTTTAATTTTACAAGTCATGATAACCAAAGTAAAGTTTTATAAACCGTTCCAAAGTTCGGCAGTTTTGTTAAAATTGTAAAAAAATCATTCCATAATCGAAAAAATCTTTATTTTAGTTTGGTTGATTTTAAATTTTCTGTTTTTATTTATGACATCACCTGTTGTATGGGTGAGGTGAGGAGAGTCAAGGTCAACGTTACTACTGTCAAGTCAGCTGTTTGTCACTTCAGCACGCCTTAGATCAGCTGTTTTGTCTGCCAGTCACGGCTTAACTCTTATCTCTCCACATGTGCCTTTAACTGCAAACTAACAACTCAGTTATCTGCGATTGACCTCACAAACTTATGACTCAGTTCTTTCTATTCTTAGGTCATGATCTTTTTCAAACTGATGTGTCATAATTGTGTTGTTTTCTTTAATTTATTTGTGGCTGAACACAATATATTTATTTGAAAATTTATGATAACTTTATAATAACATTTATAGATCATGTTAGTAAATTTGAAATTGTTAAACACTAATTTCATGTGAACCAAGTTTAATCACAAGGTGGGCGGTGTAAGCTTCCAGATAGCTAATAACAAACCGAAAAACTGAACAGTAAATTATGACTACTGATATTAAAGTTGTGTAAAAGAATTATTTGAATTTAGTCTTGGAAAAATTTATACCTTCCCGTTCTTTGTCAATATTTTTTTATAAAATAAATTTGTCAAAGAATTTTGATGGTGTGTTAGAAAAAGATTGTGTACAACAATTGTTCAGATACCAAGATTTTAAATAAGATAGGTTTGAGTTTTTATTCATAAAACATATTGGTTAGAGGTTTGAAGTGGCAAAGTAGTATTACGGGTACTAAAAAATTAAGTTTCAGTTTTTGACATAGGGTTAACATTATCATTTTTAATAACTCATCCCAGTTAATTTAATTCAGAAGTACAATGGGATAGAACAAGATAATGATTAGAGCTTTGCTTTTTCCCTTTACAGTTTAAAAACTCATATTTATCCATTCATGTATATTTTCATCCCCGTCAGTTCGTCACACACAGAACTCGTGAGTTGAGTTGTGTGTGTCAGTATTGTTGTGAAAGTAGGGCATTAGATCAGCTGAGCGTAGAGGTGCCTTGAACCAAACACAACTTTCACTTTCCCAGTCCCGTAACAGCAACAGCTGTTTCTGTCAGTTACACAGTATGGCGTGCGGCTGTTAAAACATTGGTAGTGTACAAGTCAACAAAACTCACCTGATAAGTGAATTGTGTGAATATTGACGTATGTATACAAAGTACATAAGGATAACAATGTGTCTTGTAAACATATGTGTTCGATTTTAAAGTGAAGGTCTCTTGTGTGGTCTTTTCTTTGTTGTGGTGCGGAGTGGGTGTTATCCAAGTTTTAACGACTTCAAAATTATATCTAGGTTAGACAGTAATTATCTTGTGAAGAAATTCTGTAGATTACAAAGGCTTTGTAATATATTTTCTGTGGGCAATTAAGAAATATATACACTGAGCAGGGCCAAAGTGTGAACTATATGTCGGTTTTAGATATTTAATATTTATGTCCTAATAATTTCCAGAAATATTGTGTACCATACCATACTTTACGGGTGTGATATTCCTGTCAATTAATTGTGTTTGAAAGGAGTATTTGTAACTTATAAAAAGAGTTGGTATAGTTAGATAATAGTAGATTCTTGGTTATTTGTCACAAACAGGCTGTCAGAAGGGTGGATAACCAAAAAGTTGAATAACAGGAAAATTTTAAAAAGTCCTTTAAACTTTAAATAGATGATATCTTAGCTTCTATTTGATAGGAACATTCTAATATTTAATGAAATGAAAATATGTAAACCAAAATTGAAAGAAAGATTTTACACAGTCCATACAAATTTTCAAGCAAATACGTGATTTTCTTTTTACTTTTTCATTGTTTTTGTCTTGGTTTGTTAAATGACGGACTTCAGAATGTTGGATAAGCGAAGGACAGATAGTTTTACTAAAAATACAACTTAATAATATAGAAAATACTAATAAATATAAAAAAATAACCATTATTTAAATTACTGAACAATATCAGGCCCGTTGTGTAAAAAAAACGGCTTTGTTTATAAACACAAGATGTTACACAACGGACACAGGATATGTAACAAAGTGAGGTTGAACGTCCGCAGATAACTGAGCGTTACTAATTGCTCAATGTCACAGACCAGCTGTTTCAATACTGACAGCTGGTAAGATACACCGACAACAACGTTCGTGTCAGCTGTCAGTCTCGGTCGGCTGCGCCTCCTCCAGCATGTTTTTCTCAGATTTGTTTTCATCCGAGGGATGTAACCACAGAAAGGTACATTGGAAGTGTTTAGTTTTAACTTTTATTGATGAGTGTGGGAAGTGTTAGTGTTGTATATTTTTGATGTATGAGTACAATCCCAATGGATTGTTGTTGGGTTATTAATTAAGGACACAATCTAGGGAACAGTCTGCCTAGTTTGTAACAAGAGTACATCATCCATCAAAACACTCATGACTCACCATTCATTTTATATTCACCAAAAAAATATTCTTAATGATTGGTTGGTGTCTGAGATCAAAGTATAAATATATGTATAAAATCTTAAAATAAAAATACTGAATTAACAATCAAAAGTTGTATATCCACAATGTGTTTTACATAAAATGTGCTTTTTGCAATTTTTTGTTGATTATAGTTCATAAAGAAACTCAATTAATTTCTGGTAGTTTTGACCAACATAGTGGCAATAAATAAAATCACTAGAGAGCGTATAATAAATTCAATTAAGGCAAGTAGTTTTGGCTGATTTTCGTGTTTAGATTTTAAATCTCTTTAGTTGTAGCTGGAAGTTTGGAGACTGATTATACAAGATGTTTATAGTCAAATAAATTCTACAAGACAGCATTTAAGGTCAAGCTATTGATTAATACAATGTCCTGAACAAGCAACAATACAATTGGCAAAAAGTAAAATAGTCCTTCCAAAATGCCATTCTAACAACTTTTCATCCAAACTTGATTAAAAAGTTTTGGAAGAAGACTAGGTTGATTTGGTGTAAAATTATAGTCATAACTAGTAGAGAACAATGCCCCAAATATATACTTTAAAAATTTTAAAGTTTAAAAATAGTTTAAAAGTACACATTTTTAAACACCTCCATTTATGATAAGCGCTATTAAATTGAATTTTTTGGTATTACAAGTAAATCTACCATACTAATGAAGACCTTTCTTTTGATATGCCAAATGGCCAATGTTATGATTAAAGATTTCCTTTAGCCTCCTTAAGGACCACTCACTTTGGGTGACTTCTGGTTACTGGCTCTCCTAAAAAGTAGTCAAATGTTCATTGCACTTTTTTCCAAAAAGTGAATTTGAAATTATTTTTTATTTTGATAAAAATATTAAGACATTTAACCCTATGATTTGTTAAATAAATGGAAACTACAAAGATAAGAACTAAATTATTTATCAAACATTATGACAACCAATATGGTATTACAGTAGAGTCTTGATTATCCGACCTAAAGGTGCATTAATATTGGTGCGTTGTTTATCAACTCAACGCCAGTCGTTGGATGTCAGATTTAGAGCCTGCTGTATTAGTTCTTATGGCTTCATTGTCACTCACGGCCGCCGCCAGAGTCGCTATTTTATAAGAAACAACACAAATCAGGCGCTTACGCCTGACGCCCAACACCGACGCTGAACATTAGACGCTCCAGCCGCACTTCAGTGACAATGCACCTTAAACCGCCGCAGGCAAGGTGGATTAGCAAAAGGTCGGATAACACGGAAATTGGTAAAAACGACAAAAATGTGTTAAAGTAATTTTATTTACACATAAGAATCTTTTAAAATACATATAGCGTACTAAAACAATGCGTACAGTCGGTAGGAAAGGGGCTGCATTGTGCAGGAATCTCAGCCGCGTACAGTCGGGTGTGATGAAAGGGGCTGTTTTCGCAACAGCCTTCTGCAAAAACTCGTTATAAATGACCCATAATTAATTGCCCCAGTAAGTCGGATAACTCGGAAGGTCGGATAACCGAGACTCTACTGTACTATTATAGAAGATTAGAAGGAAAGGCAGCAGAAGATGGGTTGTGATTGACCGAAACCGGTCCTGCCTAATTAAACTTTATATTGACATCTACAGGCAAGTACTAAGTACTGACTAATAACTATGGTTTTGTTGGATGATTTTATGTTACTGTATTTTGGTGTTGGTGTGTTGCAGATGGATTCGTTCCTGGGTCTGTTCGACCCGGGGGAGGAGACGCACCTGCCGCCCGAGCCTCAACTGGGCAACGTCGAGTACAAACTCAAGCTCGTCAGTCCGTCCAAGCTCAGGTTCGAGCATCTGGTCACACAGGTCAGTTGTGTTATTGTCTCACTAGCGATTATAATTGAATAGTTATATATCAAACCATTATTATATCATAATAAACCATTTAAAAGTCACTGTCAAAAGTAGAACGTAGAACATTCTGTAAACATTTTGATCCCGAGTTCTCACAAAACCGCTATAAAAAAGCACCTAATTGGCGGATGCGGTGCGTTACTGTAACCGATGTCGTCTTATGTGAGCGCAATAGCCACTTACTATAATGATTTATGCCTCTGGGGGTTAAACTAGACAACTTGACCTGTTTTGTTTACAGTTGAAATGGCGACTGAGAGAGGGTCACGGAGAGGCAATCTACGAGATCGGTGTGGAAGACAGTGGTCTGCTGACCGGACTGTCGGAAGATGAGATGGCGGACAGTCTGGAGACATTAGAGTTAATGGCAAACAGACTCGGAGCCTCGACCACTATTCTGCGAGAGAGGACGGTAGACACCGGGCGACAGGTGGCGGAGATACTTGTCAGGAAGGTAGGGGATTTTATACCGCTTTTACTTATTCGACAACAAAACTTAGCTGATTGGCTTCAGGTGCTTTGGACTAGTGGCGGTAGTCATTGTTTTGATACTTTTGTATTAAAGTGTAAAATAAATCAACAGATCCATGTACAATTAGTTTAGTAATCAATAATGGTTTAATGCAGTTTTTGCACATGGCTTCAGGTGGACAGAGTTTGCATCTTGGTATTTACAGTTTCCCTGGTGCCTTGTGACAAAGGTCAATTCAGAATTTGTTCAACACAGCTACCAAATAATCTACAAGCATCCTGTGTGTGTTAGGTGCCAGACGACCAACACACGATAGAGGTGAGGGTGGCCGTGATGGGCAGTGCGGATGCAGGCAAGTCTACTCTCCTAGGAGTGCTCACTCAAGGTGAACTGGACAACGGGAGGGGACGAGCAAGGCTGAACATGTTCAGGCATCTCCACGAAGTACAGTCCGGCGACAAGTTCCATCTCCCACGAGATACTTGGTTTCAACTCCCAGGTCAGTTTTGTTTCTTCAGCAAGTGACAAAGAGTTTTCATGTTGAAAAGGTTTTTGTAAGAACTCAAAAGTCACCGCTGGCCAATTCTATTGGTCATTGGGCTATCAATTAATGACCCAATATGGAACAGTTGGCCCTAGTTTGTAACAAGACTACACATCATCATCATCTATCAAATCACTCATCTCACTCACCATTCATCCCATATTCACCTTAAAATACCCTCTAGGAGTAGTTGGTGGTCTCAAATCAAAGTGTCAAAAGTATTTCACTTTGAGGTGCACTAGTCTTATTGAAAAAACCCCTTTAGGGTTCAAAATTTAAAAGTTTTGATTGGAGTCTTTCAGGGTGAACTTAAAGCTTCTTTTTGAGTCAGGGCTTAATGAGCTGGCTTATGTGCAGTTGCTTGATTGAGAGCTCCTTGGTAACGGTGGGTCTGTGGTTCTAGTGAGAGGCTCAAGGCTGGGTGTGCTCTGGTACAGTACAATGACCCACTTAGAATCAATGAAGTTCATGATTATCACTTAGAATCATTGAAGTTCATGATTCTCACTTAGAATCATTGAAGAGAAAATATGGTTTGTAAAATCCAATGAGGTGGCGAGCTTTTTCTTGGTATATATTTTGTTCTTTTGTATTGGCACCATACTTCCTTTTGTTTATATAATGCAATGGCTAATGAAATACTAGTGTGCAACATGTTGTATTATTAAATTATATTTCCACAAGTCAAATAATGTTAGATTGTGCTGTTTGCAGGGAGAAGTGATAAACTACAGTGAGTTGGTGACTGCTGAAGAGATCTGTGAGAACTCGACAAAGTTAATAACATTCTTGGACTTGGCCGGACATCGCTAGTACCTGAGGACGACGGTACAAGGACTGTCGGGCTACCGGCCACACTATGCTATGCTTGTACGTCAAACATTTCATTAGATTAAGTAACAAAGCTCAGGTGTCTGTATCCTTAGCTGATAGAACTGCGGCCTCCGGTAAAGACGCATATTTACATATTTGTGTAAAAGCACTTGTGCTCTCAAAAGATTCTAGGTTAATTTAAAATGCCTTGAGGATAGAAAGCCAAAAAAGATGTATTTTTGAAACAGTGTGGCTGTATTGTTGTCATGGCATGTGACCTTTGTATTTGGCTCAGCATTCTGGTAGAGTCAGGTTAGAACGAATCATAGAACAGAAGGCCCTCTCCCAGTAGATCCCTCTCCTTTGGCCGAGCTTGGTTCAACCGTCGGATGGTTAGGTTTGCCACCTGAGGCCTAAACATAGGCTACATCTACAAATTTTTATTAATTGTGCAGTTTATTTTGAAGTTAGTCCCAAATACTATGGTTTTGCTGAATCATATTTGTGTTCTTGACCATATTAATTCACTTAACTTAGGCCTAAAAGTAAACTACATCAGCTTTGAAGCTCTAAGGACCCCAAGTATTTTTTTTTGTTCAGTTCGGCCCCAAGTTCGGTCCCAAGGTGGTTGAGCAAGAGGGAGTCTACTGTACCAACTCTTCCTAATACCTTCGTTAAGCGTGTATAAACGATGCATGTAGGTAGAGTGCCAGAGGGAGTGTTGATGACAGAACATCTCGCATTAGCCATCGCTCTGGATGTCCCTCTCTTGTCACTATCACCAAGACTGACCTAGGCTCAGCATCTGAGACACTCAATAGTTTACAGGACATACTCACGTCTCCCGGTTGCCTGAGGGTGAGTGGTACTGTCATGTTGTATTCTGTTCAGGTTATATAGGATAATAGTGTATAAAAAACAAAGAAACGATCAAAAGAAGTAATAGCTCACTCTCTAGTGGCTAATTTAGATGCAATAAAATTGACTATATAAGTGGTAAATTACCTCGTCAAACAGTTTCAAATGAGTTGAGTTCCACTACATGTTTGGGACAACGGTCCCATCTTCAGGTGGTAGTACACATAACAAACATAGAAGAACACTGATGGTAGCTCCAGCTAGGGATTGTCGAAATTATGAAACACGTTACAAAGTACATGGTGACGAATATAACACCAAACAGGGAACGAAAAACTAACGAACTGTATAAGTAGGCCTACTACACGTCACGACCACGAGCCGGTAGTTGACAAATGAATTTCAATAAAATTGAATCAGTCTTTTATTTTTGTGAAGTTAGGACTATTATAAAAAGTAATTTCTTCCACTTAATTGCCATTTGGTAAACAATACTTTACGAGAATGTTCAATAACAGTTTTTTGAAGACAGCTTGTGCACTATTTGTGGCTTGATACAAGATGGGTTGGCAGGTACCGTTCGTAGTGAAGAACGAAGACGATGTGATGACAGCAGGCTCCAACCAGCTGGCTGACAACATAGTTCCTATCTTCCTAGTGTCTAGTGTGACGGGGCCGGATGGGGCTGCTCACTAACTTCCTCCACGTCATGTCTCCTGGCATCAGTCACAAGGAGCGCGAGAGGCTGGAGCAGGTGAGGTGCTTCTCCAGCATCAAATAAGGAGGAAATGAAGCACGTTCTTATCAGTGCTAAACTGGGGACATTTTTTAACTGAAGGAACATCACAAACAATCCTCAGCATGTTTCATTTGTTCTTAACCCCTTCATCAAATGTTGCAGTTAACTTTGTTTCACAATTTTAGATTTTGTTACACTCACACCCACATCTACGACAGACATTCTAGCACTTTAGGTTGCCTTTAATTAAAACTTAAAAAGATTCAATCAAAACTATTAACAACTCGCTGTGTTATTGTGTTGTTCTGAAGGATACTCATAAATTACTGGCAGTGATCTTAAGTCTCATGGTTATTGTTGCATTGGAACTCTGTGCTTGTAAGTTATCTAGTGTGTACATTTCATTACAGTAGCCATGTATTGTTATCATAGTCAAAGAAATTGTTACAACATCGTATTTCAGTGTTTTGGGATTATTTCCTTTTTCCATACAGGAGGAGTACAACAAATTACTTAGAACTTCCCTGTTCTAAAAAGAAATACTTGCGTGAACATATTTGCTCATTTGCAACAAACAATGTGAATCCATTATAAAGAATATTGTTGAACTTCTTGTTGCAGGAGCCGTGCGAGTTTCAAATAGACGAATGTTTCCGGGTTCCTGACATCGGACCAGTGGTGGGGGGCTTGCTAACACGAGGCATGGTTACCGAGGGAACTAAACTAGTCCTGGGTAAGTTAGAGTGTAAAGGGTCCTGGCTATTTCGTAATTGTTTGTCAAGGACTTTTCCGGCCACTTCAGGAGAAAAACACATCCGAAGTTTGTAGAACCACTCTAGTTTGTGTACAAACTAAAATTGCCTTTTGTCACGTTCACTACACTCATAGAGAGATCCAAAAACAAGAAAAGCCTGGAGTTAAAAACACTATGTCACTATTTTAGATGCCGACCACTCTCACGAGGGCATTTTAAGGCAAATATGTGGTGAAGGATGAGTGTGATGAGTGGTAGTAATGAGTTATGAGGTGTAGTCTTGTTACAAACTAAGGCCGACTCTTCCTTAGAATGAAGAGTCATTAAATAATCGCCCAACGACCAATGGAAATACAAGGACCAACGGCTTAACGCGCGGATCAACCACGCAGGTGATGGTCTGATATGTCTAAACGATGGTGGGAGTTAATGCGGGTAACACCTTGCAGTTGTAGAACTGTGAACTGTAACAAAAATTTCTTCTTCTATAAACTCCTGAATGGAGGGATAGGCATTGTTTACAAGACGAAGCTTGAGCCTGGACTTAAAACTGTCCCAAGTTGTCTATATCTTGACTCTTGAGGTAACTTGTTGAAAATTTTCACACAACAATGTTTTGATGCTTTCTTGTTGTCTTGCAATCATTCACACGTTGCACATTTTAGGTCCAACGGATGATGGAGAGTTTGTGCCGGTGGAGGTGCAGAGCATTCACAGGAACAAGGCACCTTGTCGGTCAGTGAGGGCGAGTCAGAGTGCGTCTCTCGGGCTAGACTCGGCACCGGTGACACTCCGCAGTGGCATGGTGCTCATCAGTGCAGAGGAGAAACCCACCGGCTGTCTGTTCTTCCAGGTACGCACTTGATCCCTCTCGGGAGTAGACCTTCGGCCAAACTAAAGAATGGTGGGACTATCCAAAAATATGAGGAATAAACTGACAAAGTTTACCTTTATGTCTATGTAAGTGAGTTTATATGGTCGAAAACACAAATATCATTAAAACCTTAGCATTTGGAGCTAATTTCAAAATAAACTGCTCAAATGAATATATACTTAACAAAATGTTGTAGATGTAGCTTACGTTAAGGCTTCAGGTGGCTGGCCGGACCAACCGAGGGCCGAACCAAGCGAGGTCAAACCAGATGGAGTTAACTGCCATGTTTTTGTCCAATCAAGTTTTTGTTTCTGTTAAAATATGCTTTAGGCTCTTGACTCGGTCAAAACTGAGATGAGAACTAGAAAGTACTATTTTAAATGAGGCTCTATCACTACAGTAGTCACAAAATTTAATATGCTTCTGCCTTCTAGTAGTCCTTGAAGAAAGATTTCCCTTTCGTATTTTGTTGCTGAAGATTTAAAATTGGACACAATGTTAAATTTTCATTATTTCATCACTATAATTTCTCCGACTAGCAGGTTGTGTTGTGTTTACAGGCCACTGTGTGTGTGCTGTTCCACTCGACAGCCATCCACCCCGGGTTCCAGACCACTGTACACATCGGCAACATCCGGCAGACTGCTGTGATAGAGGGCATCATGGCGACAGGAGGGATCCACACTAACGACAAGGCGAGTGTGCTGTTCCGCTTTGTGCGTCACCCGGAGTTTGTGCGCGTCGGCATCGCCTGCTGTTCCGTGAGGGCGCTACCAAGGGCATCGGCCAAGTTACACAGGTCTTCCCCTTCCAGGTCAACGCTGGGTAGACTGCACAGTCGTGCATGCGTCCGGTACGAGGGATGGTTAAGATTTCAGGAGGGAATCAAACGGGGAACGCATACTCCTGAATCTTTATAGAAATGTTTAATGGTGGGATACTATCTGGCAGGGATAACTGCCATCTGAGTGTTTTGTCGTAAGTATTATTACTATACAGAAGCAGAAGACTCCCTCTTGCTCTCGTTCAGCCCCCTCGGGTCAGACCCTTGGCGGACTATCTGAAAATACAAGGAAAAGTCGTCTTGGGGTAACCAAAACTGACGTAGTTTACCTTCAGGCATATGTTAAGTGAATTACTATAGCCAAAAACGTTAGTAGCATTCAGGACCTTAGGACTAATTTCAAAGTAAACCGTTGAAATTAATGTACACCTGCACAAAAAATGCAGATGTAGCCTCAGGTAACCGGTCAAACCAAGCAAGGCTGAACGAGGAGTCTACCGTAAGTTCTGTTCAAGCATATAACATTATAGACAACTTGTTTCTGACGATGTGCCGTCCTTGATTTTTGTTCATAATGCTTTGTATTTAAAAAATAGAAATCTCCGACTGCTACCAGTTGCAAAGGGAATTGTCTGTAACAAAACGCTTCCACATTTGAAAAGGATTCCCAAATAAATTTTAAACATTTAGAAGCATATAAAACGAATATTTTAAAACTGACCATCCCTACAAGTATTTATCTTTACTTCTATCAAGTTATATCTGATTCTTAAGCTTTTTGTAAAAATGTTCTATTGTGTTCATACACATTTGCAATTTTCGCTAGTCCTCGTCTTAGAGCGATATTTGTCGATGTGTGTTTATTCTTTTAAAGAAACAAATAAATATAATTATTGCTTTAAATTTAGCTTTTCCATGCACTCTATGATAATCAATGTTATACTTTTAATAATTTGACTCATAATTAAATGGAGTAGTAGGTATTCTGTCAACATTTTTGGACAGTTCAGATTTTACTAAGTTCAACATCATGTGATTAAAAGGTGAAACGTCAAAGATGCTATTTGCTACCAAACAAATTCAAAGCTACCGTATATACTTGAATCTAAGGCGCACTTTATTTACTATATTTTAGGCTCTAAATTATATGCGGGTGCCTTAGACTCGCACAATAGGATGAAAATATTGAATTAATTTGAGTTACAAAAACACTCAAAACATCGACAAAAACATTCAGATAGGTCATGAGAGAGGTAGGAAACACAAAAACCACAACAGGGCTGGTATTGCGTTGCCTGTTTTGAAGAGTGGAATGGAGGAGTAGTTGAAAAACAGAGAAAGTGACTAGGGGACTCAGAATTGCTTCTTATTGCATTCGTGTTCTCCTTCCTTCTCCACCACCCCCCTTGCCTGTAGGTTGGTTGAGGGGAAGAAAGAAGAGAAGGGATGCAGTAGCATAGAGAAGAGAGGGAGATGCATCTATTGCAAATCAAACACTAGAGCTTGGAAATATGGGTAAATCACCTGTGGCAAAAACCTGAACTAACTGACTACAGTTCGTCAGGTCTAGCATGGCTGGTGAGATGGGCTATAGGGCCATAAGCAGCCAGTAGGAAATCTCAAGGCCACCGCCCATGCTACACCCTAACGAATTGTACAAAGAATGGTTCCTCGGCACACCCCAGCCCCCAGGTGGTCCTTTATCTTTCTACCTATCTCCTCGCTGCTGAGCCTTGTTGCTAATTTGATAATGATTTCAAACCCAACATTTTTTGTGCTGTGGGAGGGGCAGTGGTGGACCTAGTAGGGCGGGGTTTGGGGATGGGAGAGGGAAGGCAAGCGTGATACATTCTTTGTTCTGCTTTTTCCTCTTAACAGCTGCAGCTGGCAATTATGTCACTGGTTGCTAAGGGGTCAGAGGCCTGACAAATCATAGCCCTCTAACTGTTGACATTATAAAAAAGGGGGTGCATCTTATACGAAGGTGTAGAGTTTTTTACTGTATATTCAGGGGCAATTTAAAGGTGCGTCTTAGATTCGCATGCGGCTTAGACTCGAGTATATACGGTATGTATGTTTAATTTGGTTTTAGAATTGCCATTACTTAATAGGATATTACAAAAAGTACAACTTAAGTACAATTATATAAAATGAAATGTATTTGTTCAGCATGAAGTATTTTGTTAGTAAGCGAGTAATTATAGTAACATTAATCCACGGTAGTTATTTAATTTTAACTAGTTCACATTTTTAGATTATTAAATTGTGTATTTATACTTTATTTAAGTATAGCCAATCACTCGTAACTGACCAGTTGTAGAAATATGTTTGAATACAACTGGCTTAAATATTAAATAAAAAGAGTTATCATTTTATGTTTATGTGTAGAAAGAACTAGATATTTAATTTGTTCATGTATATTTTGATATTTTAATGTGTTGTTTTAGTTGTATTGTTTATTCAGATTTAACTAACCCTGATCTTCAATTCACTTTCGATCTCAAACAATAGTAAATGTGTACCTGTAGATTTATAAAGGTACAAAAATTGTAATTAATTAATTCACTTTAAAAAATTATAATAGTAGATAATTTTATAGGACACGTAAAATTTGTAAGATATTTTTGAAGGTGTTTTATGAAAGTACTGAACGAATTTATTTGAATTAGATTAAAGTGTTTAAAAATTAAGTTACACTTTCTTCGTTGCTTGAAACCCAGTGATTGTCACAGTTGTAACAATTTTCCTTCTAAAAATGTTCATGCCAGTGGCGGCTCGTCAGGTGAAGGGAGTGAAGGGTCACTTCACCTATGTTTTAGAGAGGAAAAATTAAACTTTTAACATTTAACTCATCCGTTTCCAAAGTCCGTGGGATCACATATCAACGACGACAGTGAGTAAGATACAAGCTCGACAGCAATAATCGATGGTTGCCTCGATAGTCGCCACAGAGAGTTAGTATGCCTCTATGGTTGCCACTGGCTGCTTCGTGTAAGACCGGAATGCTTCGCTGTAGGTGAAGAGATTTGCTCGGGCCTTCCCTTGACGCTTACCTACGTGGTAGGGATAGACGCTGAGGGGCGAGGAAAGGGGCTCCGTTGCTATGGCAACGAGTGACGCTAGAAGTGTATATTCAAAGCCCGTCACTTGCGTAGCCCGCCAGACAGCAGACCAGTTGTTCAGCTATCATTAGACCCGCGTGGTGCAACTGCTCTGTTTGAGGCCTACTTTTGCAATCACACGACCTGATTATGTACATTGTTAAAGAACTAACAACTAATTTAAACAGTTGTATATTATTTTTTACTGATCTAATACTACAAAATAATGTTATGCAACAATTTCTATACGTTATTAGTGCTCCACTTAGTACGGTAGTATTTCAATGTTTCAATTCAACATATTATTTTTTGCAATATTACAATCATTAATTTTTAATTCCCTGCTAGAACTTGCAATCTGTGATGACTACGTTTTCAACTATTTATCAGTAGTTCCCTAGAAATACTCATATTATCGATAAACAATTAATGTATCCAGTATCTTGAATTTTCTGTCCACGTTTTAAGAATAAATATTTAAACATATTTTTCCTGTTAAATAGTGGAGTACTGATTTGCCCTTCACCTTCCTCTAGGCTCACGAGCCGCCACTGGTTCATGCAATGCAAAAATGTTGTTTGCAAATCATTTCTCGTCAGTTCTCTTGCATAGTTTTATGGTAATTTGTACTTTAGTTGAACAACTTTTAAGGTGGAAAGTGTACATATTCAAATGTGGCTGTGGTCTTGCTGTGTATTTATATACAGTTAGTTGAAGGATAGTTTGGATTGTACGATTAGAGTAATTTTTAAACAATGCGACAGATCATGTATCTTTTCTCTTGTGTTGTGTATTTTTCAATAAATTGTCCACTTCAGCAACTAAGCTTTAGACTGTACACCCTAACCGAGTAATTTACGCTAACTTTGTAAATCTAGGAGTATTTTAACTTAAAAATATTTTATCTTTAATTAAACGTATGTTTCTGACTATTTTGTGGTGTTATTGTTGTTAAATCCTAACACTTTTGATTTAGCAAAACTTGGATTTCTACTACAGTAGATTTGATTGAGTCTTGATCACAAACAATAGTTTAAGGAGAATAGAACTGGAAACTTTCGCAAGCTCGTACTACCAAAATCTACACAATATTTTATCTCAAGTCTTTTCCAGCCATTTCAGGTGAAAAACTATACTAGTCTTAAGTTTTTGTAATTGGAAAACGCCCCTAATTGTCAAGGGCCTGACCTAACCTGTCCTAGTCTAAGAAAATTCTCTATTCTTACTAATTGAATGAAGTGGGGGAAGGCATAGTCATATTTTATGAGGATATGCAGTATTAAGTCACCAGTAAGTCTAAATTCCAATTACAATTCTTATTTTACAAGAAAATAATACAAACTTTTCAGCCACTTTAGGAAAAAAGAAGAGTAATTAAAAAAAAAATGACTGAAAAGTGTGTATTGTTTCCTTGAAAAATAATCACTGCCACTATTATGACTTTTTACTCTACTACAATTCATAATTAAGATCCAATCATTTGATCAAAAATATTTTTTATGAGGCTCGGATTGAAATTTGTAATTCAAATCATCAAGACTTGACTGTATTTAAATTTATTCCCTCTGTCTGTATTCTTGTTTACTTGCATGACCGAACTAAACATGCTAATAAACAAGCGATACGTACGTTATACAACTCGGTTAGCATTGAATACTTAATGAAGTCTACGCAAGGTTATGTTTAGTGATAGTTCTTAGCACTTTACTCAGGAGCATTAAACATTTCCGCCACGTGTTATCCCTGTCCCGGCCTGTGATCACATGGACTTCTCTACTGTAAGTATAAAATGTATTTATTTAACTTGCAAAAGCATTAGTGCCTTTGGCGACAACATGCAAGGTGGATGTAACACAGAAATAATGTACTAATATTTTGTAATTTGATTTGAGACACCGACCAATCTTAGACAGTATTTTAAGGTGAATTTGGGATCGTGGTGAGTGTTTTGATGGATGTTGAGGTGTAGTCTTGTTACAAACTAGGGCCAACTATTCCCCAGATTAGGTTATTATTTAATAGCCCAAAGATTAATGGATTAGTGTACTTCCGATCTAAGGAGAATGGCCATTATGAAAAGTTGTTACAGAACCGAGAGTTGAACCCAGGCCAATTTGGTGCGAAGCACACACTATACCACTGAGCTATGGCCACCCTGGACCTTAGCTGGCGTAAATCCACCATGAGCAAAGTAATTCTTGGCTGAGGCGGGGTTAGAACCTGGCTTCATAATTTGTGGCGGGCAAATATTGTCTGTTCTAACCAGGAATGTCCGGCGTGAGTGTGGTTTCCTACACCTGATTTGTCTGATAGTCCGCTTATGTCCAACAAACTAATTTCCCAGATTTTTGAACGCGGGAATATAAGTTTTATGCGTATTAATTTAGTATGAATGTTGTAGCACTCGCGTTATTGTTGGAGGAGGAAGCAAATGAGAGTTTGTTGTTCACCAGAGAATGCGAACATAAAATGTACAAAAACAGAAGGACAGGGGTGCTTATAAGATTATGATTTGTATATATTTTACGGCAATTGAAATTAAGTTCGGTGAATACTTTAGGGTTAGTAAAAAACTCTTTTGAGAAATCCTAGTCTAAATAATTAGTGACGATTTTACCAAAAAACCATACAACAGAGTCTCAAGGCCAATCTCAGCTACCGAAAAGCTATATTTAATTTTTAGGTAAAACATTGTTTTTAACCGTTTGGTCTTTGTAACCTCTGTTGTTTAAATAAAAAACCACCGGGTACTGACGAATCATCAGAGTGATGAACCAATTCCTTCTCGTCTTGGTCCACACTAAACACTTTTACTACATAATATCCTAGAATTACTAGCACGTTTACTGAGGCAGTGCGAATGTATGGCGTGAAATGACAAAATATCCGCTGGGTTGATATTGATCGACACGCCAAGACCTCACGCCAGACAGACTGCAGGTGCTGCAGAGCAAGTGGCAGAAACAGTGTGTTCGTGGACTCTGCCCTGTCCGGTACTTAGAAACCGCTACAAGCATAACAAAACATGGCTCAGACTCCAGCTTGATTACGTCATGTTCGATGTCTGCTCACGCTGTCCGTCCACCGTGATCTAGGAAACCCGGGCTTAACACCGCAAAAGTCTGAATTCATAATATTTGCTAATATAGAAATATTTTAAACAGTGGTGTATATATAGGAATAATAAAAACTGTGAGATTTGAATGAAACTAACAGTAGATTTATAGCGCATTATGTTAGGAAATAGAAATTATTTCTTAACAAAAATAGTGTTGCTACATTTACACTATAATGAAAGTAGCATTCTAAATTAGAGCATTACATCATATCACTAGCAGGAGAAAGTAGAATGACAGCTCAGCTGCTTCGTTAGACTTGTTTGTTCACTACTGACAAACACAAATGCCAAAACCATTATTGTCAACAGACTACAAACCCAGTTTTATGTTTTGCTACAGTCAAGCATTGAATTCACCTTGTTGAGTCGCTTCAGAAAATTCTTGGGTAAAATCTACTTCATACTCAAGTTTGAACTAGAAAAATAATTAATTGTAAACTACTCTTTAGAAAATCACACTGCTAATCAAGCTATTTATTAAGTATTTTATTTTCTGATTGTGTTTACCTTAAGATAATTTTATCTTACTATTTTATCTGTATTAAGAATTGTGTTGTGAGCATACGTTTAATGAGTGTTACTGTCAAGTTGATTACAATGAATCACGGTTCTCATATCATGTCATTGGGAGAGTAGATACGGTATTATGAAGACATTAATAACGACATTCAAAATAATATTAATCAGCCGCTAAAATATGATGGACACTTTTGTCTTTAGCTTTTTTTATTGGATGATTTAGATATTTAACAAAATCTGTATAAAATCATGATTTTTGTAGAGTATGAACTAAAGATTTTCACTATTTGTAGACCAAAGGAGTGTCAAACCATCCAGTCCAGTATTTGTGGGATTTTATCGCAGATTTTTCAATCAAATCATTATTTCAACTTCTTGTGAATTTCACTTTTAAGTACGCGGTTTAAACAATTCTAACCTTTTTATTACAAGCTTGTAAATGCCTTTTTATAGCCTTTTTGTATGCCTTTCAGGACACATCGTTGCATCAAAAAGCCTCACAATTGTAAACAAAGTTAACGAATTCAGCTGCTCATTGTTCTGTGAATGCTGAAGTTGACAAGTGGGCCAATGAAGCGAGCGAATGCCAACCGACAGTCAGCTGGTATTATTAGTCGGTCAAGTAACAACAGCTGCCAGCTTCAATGCTTTCTCTGAGTACCGGCACACAGAGGTACGTGAGTCTGTGTTCGTTTAGCTCTACATCGTTAAGGTTAATGTGAAAACAACAACAAAACATTTATTATGCTCAAATCTACTCTCATATATCTTATGGTTTGGCAGTTTATGGGGGGACATCAAAGAAAAATTTAGATAGCATTCTAATCCTTCAAAAAAAAGCTTTTAGAATTATGTTGAACTTAGAAGGGGATGCATCGGTGAAACATTGTTTTTCAGAATTAGCTATATTAACTGTGTACGATCAATATATTTTAGACTGTATTCTTTGGGCCAGAAATCAATTTTGTAATTTTTTTACGTGGTGATGTTTGTACATACAACACCAGGAGTAGAAATCAAATTGATATTCCTCACCACAAGCTCAGTTTTTACACTCAAAAGGCTTCATTCATGGGGATAAAGCTTTTCAATTACTTACCTGAGAACTTAAAAGATTTCATGAATGAGAAATCATTTAAAAATAAAATTAAAACAAATCTATTAAAAATAAATTGTTATTCATTGGAAGAATTCTTTTTAGAGTGAATATGTTAACTTTTTAATATATATAAAACATTCTGTATCCAACATTTTTTCCTGTTAAATATTTATACGCTAGTAAAAAATAATTTCAATAAGCATTATCTGAAATTTAAGTTTTAACTTTTTTTATTTGTTTAGTCAAATATTGTTTTAAATTGATTATTGTAATTCAAGATTGATATTTACTATTGTATAAAATATTTGTTGTAATGCTGTTTTGTCATGAACTAAAGTTTGGAACATTTATTTGAAACAAAAAAACTTAATTTAAGAACTGACACTATGTATATACAAAAGAACAAAACAAATAAAGATTTTATTGATTGATTGAACAAACTTAATTTAGAGGAACTTTGGGGATTCATGATTGTTTTTCACATTTCTAACGAAACAAACGGCTGTGAGCTTAATTGTCTGAATTAGACGTGAGCGTGGGTGGAATGCGTAGTTCAATGACTGCTCATCTTTAGTAGTCATTTTTAAATTTCTAATTTTCACACTTAGGAGTTGTAAATTTTAATTTTAATTTGATCACGATACAGTATTATCTGATGAGACCCTAATTTTGCAATATACTGAGTACATGTTAACTTTTTTTAGTGCCTAACCGTGTTAAAACATTGTGTAGCTTGTCAAAAGTATGTCATAAGTAAAATTCACATTTTTTTCTTCATATTGGTCTATATGTATACTCATTTAAACAAAAAATAAACACAATTCTAAAAAGAAACTAGTGCTTGAGAACTTATTCTAATATAAATGAAATAAGAGTTAATTATTTAAGAATTGAGGAAAATACTGGTAGTAAAAGTTTAGCAAGTGAACTTGAAATACCTACAGTTCTATGCCTTCAAAATAATATCAATAACAAAGACACTCCAAAAACAACAGGATAAACATGTGTTTGGTTGCTAGATTTTGTACACTTCTATTAAATTTAATAATTAACTTTACATGGTACGGTAAAATTATCTCACGCAAAATTGTTTTATTACTATAAAAATGGACAGAATTTGCCACAACGAAGACATAAATCAAACTTAAATCACTATATGTTCAATGCAAGTATGTTATAACCACAATATGGAATTGAAAACAGCTAACTAATATTGCGCCGAAAAAACTCTTATGTTTCCATAAATTTAGAATGAGTTGTTTAACCCAAGGTGAAACTTTGCTAATCTCTAAGGTGATGGCCACGGGCTATCATTTTTATTACATTTTTCTACATAATGAGGCATGTTTTGATAGAAGTTTATCAAAACCCAAGGTTAACAGACAAGATAGTGTGTTTGTAATTCAATATCAATGTTGTTGCATATTGTTTTGGCTAGTTAAAGCACCCAATTTAATTCAGATCATTCATAATCAGGACTGTTATAGACATTACAGGTATGAATCACTTTGTATTATTAATTGTTAGATGATGTCATTTTTATCTAGCATGGGGACACAATAATATATAGTTTATTAATATAAAGAAATTGGGCCAAACTATGACTTGGACCCGGATTTCTCAATTGTCGGGCAAGAATGCTACCGACTACACTATCCCACTCACCTGTTACAGTTCGTTAGGTATAGCATGGCCGGTGACCTTGAGATTTCCTGCTGGCCGCTTATGGCCCTATAGCCCATCTCACCGGCCATGCTAAACCTGACGAACTGTAATGTCTTCAAATTTAGAAGTACAAGTACTTAAACTGAATAATTGTGAAAGGCTTCCTAAGGAAGCTGGCAGGCAATTATATAATAAACCACCAACCAACATTAAAGATAAAAATTTAAAACAAATATTAAAAACTACTTCTTCAAAGTATGTTTTATAAATTACAAGAGTTTTTGGACAACTAAATTATTGTTGGGATGCATACCAATTTGTACAACTTTATTCAATGTAAAGCATTATTTCTATTTGAGTCCTACCTGTGGTAATAAGGGTTTTAAATTGTACGTTTATTTTTATGTCAAAACCAATTTGTATTGTAAAATTTAACAATAAATATGTTATATTATCCAAATCATGTGACTGTCAATAGTGACTTTAAATCAACATGCAGATTTAAGTACTTCTAAATTTGGAGACGTAAACTGCGATGCATCCATGGCGGAATGGTATCGCTACGGTGACTGAGCTCATCACTCTGGTGGAGCGGGTTCGATCCCCGCAGTCACCACTTACAATTTGTAAAGTGACTATACGGTGGTGCTAGGTAAAGGTCGAGGTTGAGTGGTAGAGAGGACTTTGTAGTTCTAACTTTGCCTCACTAAATCACTATTTGAAATGCCGACCACTCTCATGAGGGTATTTTAAGGCAAATATGTGGTGAAGGATGAGTGTGATGAGTGGTAGTAATGAGTTATGAGGTGTAGTCTTGTTACAAACTAAGGCCGATTCTTCCTTAGAATGGGTCATTAATTAATAGCCCAATGACCAATTGAAATGAAAGGACCAACGGCTTAACGCGGACTTCCGAACCACGCAGGTGATGGTCTGATATGTCTAAACGATGGTGGGAGTTGGTACGGGTATCATCAGATGATCACTGAGACTATCTGAGCCGCTTTAGACCTATATCATCCTCAAAACCTGACCTCCATGAGGCTGGATTACAGGACCACTATGACCACATTGCCTCGTTAAACAAGACAAACTTTACCTCTTTTATCCCTATAAATAGGTGTGTAGGAAACACGTAATTGGTGGCAATGTGTATAATTTCAAATAATATCATTCACCAGACGCGTGCCAAATAAAACACAAATTACATCACCCAGAGTTAGTCAGTATTGTAGGTTACCGAGAAACTCAACGGAAACACTCAAACTTATCTCCGTTGATAAATCAAGTTTCAAGACGGCCATTTTATTGTCTACAATTAAAAGTGGATTTGGCCCTTGAATTGTTACAACTTGCGGAGGTAAACAGATAACGCACAGTGCTTGATTAGTGTGTACTTCATCCCAGCTTAGAGGTGAGTGAGTTGATAAGTACTCGGTGAGTGTAAAGTGAGACCTATGCTAGTGTGTGAGAGATTACCCATTTATCTGCAGTTTGGAAATCTGTACTGTGCTGATAAGTTTAAGTACTAATTTTTTATTTTTTTATTTTGGGGTTAGTGGTAGATGAGACATTGACTTGGAATAGCCATGTGGAGAGCTCTAATTACTAAAATTTCTTCTGGCTATACGCCTTACGAAATTTTGCTAAACTGTGTTCAATTGATTTACTAAAAATGGTGTACTATGCTCATATACACTTTTATGGTATAGTGTTTAAGGAACTAATAATTATAACTTAAACAAGTTACTAATTTTACAGAAAAAGCTATAAAGATAATGTTAAAATTAAGTTTTGATGATTCTGTTAAGGAACTTTGGTGAATTAGAATATTAACTGTCTATGGACTTTATATTTTAGAAACAGTACGGGCAATCAGATGATGAACTTAAATTCCCAAATTGGGCTTAATCATGAATATTTAACTAGGAATAGAAACAAATTGGCTATTCCAAGTCACTCTCTTCTGGAAACACCTAAAACTGCAAGAATAAAATTCTATGACAAAATTCCTCAAAATATTAAAGAAATAAAAGTCTACCTTTGTTCAGAGAAAAATTAAAAAATACTTAACTTTGAGAGCCTTGTATTCATTGGAAGAACTTATATTATATTATTAATGTATAAATAACAATCACGGTATGTTAACTAATGTTTATTTAAACTTTAAAGTAATTGTTTGGTGACAAGTGTTGAATTTTGTATTTGTATTATTATGAATTACGTAATAACGCCATTCGGGAATTGTACATAGAAATGTCTGTATATTTTTGTGTTCAATTTGTTGAATAAAGATGATTTGATTTGATAAGTGAATGTGAAATTAACTACCTATGTGTAGTTAGGAATTGTACTTCAGAATTATATGATATTGAAACAATTAACGATATCGTCGGAGCTTTGAAAACTCGTTTTCACTTCTTGAAACTATGTTATCAAGTGTTTTTAAAACTAATTAAGTATGTTTGAAAATTAAGTAAACTAAAAGCTAAACATTTTCACCTCCCTTTTAAAATATAAAGCACAGACAAATCTTTTCTGTTAGTATTAGAATGGATGATTACAGTTTAAACATTATAAAGAAATATCTATAATATGTAAAGTTCAAACAATTTTAAAAATTACCAAATCAAAATACTTTTTCATAAATATAATAATAAACCTACTTATAGTTTATGAGATTAAAGTTTTATCAATCTACTTACCATATGGGTTTTCAAACGAATGAACCTCATTTGGAGCTAAGCAGAGGTTATACCTAAAAATTAAAAGTTGTATTTAGAAAACAAATTTTAAAATTTTCCTTAAAAACTTAACGCTTAAGGCTTTTACACAGTAACATACCATACATTCTCATTTGTATACTACGCTTTTCAAAATTTCCTGTTATTATATAAATTTACACTGCACATAGCATAGATTAGCTATGTAGCAAAGTCCAGCGATGTACATTGTATGAAAGCAATAAAATCATCACTGCCTCAATAAAAATCCAACCAGCCAAAAGCAAACAATTTTTAAATTAACAGCTGTCATATCATTTTTCTTAGACAAACTTTTTTATTTTACTTTCAATAATATACAGGGTCATCGAAAAAGGGGTACGGGATTTGAGGGTTTGAAAGTGAAATAAAAGTTTTAATATAATTGGTAGAATTTTGATTTTTACATCAAAAGACACAGCAAATCTTAAATTATTTTAATGTAATTGAAAAGTTTCAATGTGAGCTTCCCCCGCTGCACTACAGACATCTAGCCGATAGTCAACCTCCCGGCAGGTGTTTTGGAGCATTTCAGGAGTCACTGTTGAAATGGCTACGTTGATTCTTCTTCTCAGGTGCTGTAGATGAGTTAGATCACATATTTCCTCAGGTTGACTATCGGCTAGATGTCTGTCGTGCAATGGGAGGAGCTCACATTGAAACTTTTTAAATAACATATAAAAATTAAGATTTGCTGTGTCTTTTGATAGAAAAATCGACACTGTACCAATTATATTAAATTTTTATTTAACTTTCAAATCCTGTATACTTTTTTCGATGACCCTGTATATTAGCTACAGTTTTTCTATCTGTAAAATATACTACACACAAGTTTTAAGTAGAAGAATAGAAAAAATAAGTGTGCCTTGTACGGTAAAGAAAATGGGCACAGCATCTCACAGCAGTTCGGTAGAAGATATTTTGTTTGACTTAATAAAGGAATATTACAGGTAGTCTTGTTCATAAAACTTGGTGGGAGTGGTTTGGGAGTTAGAAATAAGCTTGCTGTAAATCGCAAGGTCAAAAAATATTGTGAAAAAATGTAGAAAAGTGTATTAAAAATTTAGATTTAAAATAGTTGTACAGACTAAAATCATTATTGTTGGTGTTTAAAATTTAAATTATTATTGTTGCAAAAATACATAACTATGTTGTCATTTTACATGGTTATATTAGGTCTAAAAAAATAAATTTTACATCAAATCTTTGTTTACGATACAATAATCATGCAAACTTTCAATGTTCTTTAGTTTCATAGTCGTTTAAGTGTCTATTTTATTAAAGACATTTTTATTTGTTCCAAACTTTACTAGTTTTTATAGGGCTTGAAACTACCATGATTTTAAACACATATGTGGAGAAATAAAAGAAAAGTCTTTCTCCTGCCTGTCCAGTAAATCTCATATTCCAGTTTCACATTCACAGAGGTTTCTTCCAACAAGAAAGCATTCTGGAAAGTTACAATTGTAGTCTGTTTAATCAATATAGTCCATGGATGTAAGACAATTATATGTTTTGAGCAGCTAGACACTAAAGAACATTGCATCATTTTGTACACATGCTATTTTAGTCTCTTTGCAAGGGTTTTTACGTAATGTCAAAACAATAATCTAGAATAATTGAAGCCTCATTTTTGACATTGTATTCCTAATTGGGCATTCCAAAGCTGCAAAAGTAACACACTGTATTTTCGCGTTTCTCAAAATAAAAATGAATTCCTAAAAATCAGCTTCTAATACGCCTAAACACTTATACCGAAACGTCGGTCTCACAGACTGCCGGACATTTAAGCAGAAATATAATTCCTATACTCTCATGCTTGTATTGTCCATCATTATAGTACCTTCTTCCGACCTCTTTCACTAGCTAGAGCCTAGAGATAATGCTTTATTTGTGACCTGACTGAACGATTTCATGAAGCGATGCACGTAGCGCACGTAGAGCTCTCCGGTCAAAGCTTATGGAGGTCTCTCAGATTGAAGGTTTCGGTTAGTGCTACTACTGAAAAACTCATTACGATTATATGGGGTCTATCAGACCGAGGGTTTTGGTTAGTGTTACGAGACTTTGGTTTTGGTATAAGTGTTAAAGGACAAATTGATCCTTGAGTTTAAAGTTTTAAACTCATAAATAAGGGCGGCTTTTTGTACTGAAGGCCTCTGCATCACCACATTTTCCCGCCTGCATTGCCCATGTTTCAATCTTAAATTTTCTTGTAATTGCAATTCTTTCCTCTAACAACTCATCTTCAATTCTAGGTTTCAATTCCAACACTCTTTCCGCAACCATGAGGAAACTGTTCTTGGCGCTGTTACTTCTAACGGGTGTCTCAGCTTGTTTGGGATCAAAAATACTGGCATTTCTCCCTTTCCCGATGAAGAGCCACCAGATAATGTTCAACTCTCTGCTGACAGAACTGGTGAAGAGAGATCATGATATCACAGTGTACAGCAGTGTTCCTCTCCGCACCAATGCTACCAACTACAAGCACATCCTGCACATCTCGCTGGAAAACTCTCTAGGTACTTGCGCCGGAGATGTTTTACTTATAATGTAATTTGTAATGTAATGCCTAGAGAATCATGTAGAGAGCTTTTAAACAGTTAAAAATACTTACCTTGCCTTCAATTTATATATTTGAAACTATTATGATGTATATATCTAAATGTGACTTAGTGCAAGATATAGTACACTACCAAATACAATATATAGATTAGTCAGTCATAGGTTGCAAATTCAAAAGATCCAATACAAGCTGGCACAAAATTTTTGAATCTTCTTCCAGTGGAAGTTAAAGTCTTTATATGACCATAAATTGTTCAAAAATAAATGAAAGCAATATTTGCTGTACTTGGCTCCTCTCTGTTGCAGAATTTATCAATTCCAGTTAATAGATTTTCAATAATGTTATAAACTGAATTCTATTTATTTTATATGGTCATTTTTCTTATCAGTGGTTAAAGTTACAATTGCTCTCATTTTTGTTATTCATCCCATCATTTTGTAAATAAATCACTTCATATTCATCAACATGTCAACACAATGTATTTTGTTTATACAAGTACTTTTAAAACAGACAAAAGGCCAATATAATGTGACAATTTACACAACAGCTAAGCTGTCATCTCTTGGCAAGCGAAGTTACATGAAAATTATTAACAATAAGTAATATTTACAAATATGTTCAATTGTTGAAAGCGCTTGTGAACAAACTGTCACATTATATTGGCCTTTTGTCTGTTTTAAAAGTACTTGTAATAACTACAATAATCTCTGCTTCAAGAATTTATTTTGATTATGACAATAAATGTTAAATGTTAAAATACAGAATAAGTAATAACTAGTTAAAAGTCAGCACAACAATAAAATGACAACTCTCAACATTTAGTAACACCACCCATATTTTTGCTACCCAATCAGTAGTACTGTATTTGAAATTTTAAAATAAAAAATTGGCAAAACCACTTCATTAATTAATTAAGAAAACCCTCTTAAGCACAGTATAACTATAGAATCGGCTATCATTGAATTGAAATATTACAGAAATTACCCTCACAGGCGGGAGTATTTTTTGTTCAATAAACTACCAAATCAAGTTCAATATATTCAGTGATCAAAATTATTTAAAAAAAATAACTAAAAGAAAATGAATCTGTGGCATTTTTATAATTAGATACATTCTCAAATCAGTCACTTGAAAAGTCTGGGTTTTGTTAATAATTACCATACTAATTACTAAAGAATGCTTTAAATTACCAAAGAATTTCATTTTTATTGAACAGTTTTTTAATGTAAATTTTTTGATTCAAACCAACCCTGATTTGTAATGGTCAACAAACTATAATTTTCCAAAATAAAGCATGTAAGAGTACTTTCTACAGGTAGAAGATGAAATTAGAAATCTTTCTTTGTAAGAAATTATGTATTGACACCATTACAAATCGGACAAGGCTACTGTAAATAAAGATACTGTATATAATTCTGATAGCTGTACTCAAAGATGACTAAGACTGACAAATTTCTCAAAAGTGTGGTTTACTACAGTTTTGCATCAACAGGTTGATATTCGTACAATTTGAGATAAGAATAGACTTGAAAGTATTAGCATTCTACCATAGATTCCGAGAAATTAGACATTTGGAAATATTTCATGTGTGCCTGTTGTTTTGTGAAATGCAACTTATCTTAACTACGCTGAATTCTTACAACAGTTGAACATGTTAACCAATTTGAAAACATTGGTTGATTTCTCAAATCTTGGTTGGGGTGATGGCCGAGAGTGCTCAGCCAATTATTGCTTGGAAATTGTGAGTAAAATCTCTGGTGAACTGCCACTAACTTTTCTGTAATGTCATAATCATTGACAGCAGTTGAAGCAGATAAGTGGTAGAGAAACTTAGGAGTCCTAACTTCACCTTACTGAATAAAACAAGACATCTATACCTTAATATATCACAAAAATATTACCAACATGATTTGTTTTTGTTGCAGAAAGCAAATACTCATTCGAAAACATCAAATCAAGGCTTGATCAAGAAGCCTTCATAAGACCGATGGGATTCCAACTACTAACAAGTGATTTCACAGATGAAATTTTATCTCAGCCGCAAGTAAAGAATCTCCTAAATTCCAACGACCACTACGACGTCATCATCCTGGAAACATTCTTCGGCCAAGAAGCATTCATCGGCTTCGCCCACAAGTTCAAAGCTCCTGTCGTTACGTTATCCTCCTTTGGAACCTACTCACTGCCCGACTCTATCCTAGGCAATCCCAACCCTTTGTCGTACATCAGCACCTACCAACTGGCTTTTACGAGCCAATTGTCTTTTTACCAAAAGCTGAAAAATGTTGTGGCAACACTATCCGAACACCATTACAGCTACTTTCACCACCTCCCCAAGCAAGAGGCTGTGATGGTTGAGCATTTCTCGGGCTGTGTGGAGTCTCCGATGCCGAGTTTGATGAGTTTGTTGACAAATATATCGGTAATGCTGTTGAACACTCAGCCTGAAGTGAGCTACGCCAGACCTTGGGTGCCGAACATGATCCCTGTAGGAGGCTTCCATTTAGAACCGGAAAATAACCCCATGTCTTTGTCCAAGGTAAGGACTAAGGAGAATGTACTGTGCTAGTGAAGTAAACAATAATATACGGTACCGGGTATCCAAAAAGTTTGACCTTCCCCTTAACTTTTGAATGAATGACAATAATTTTTGAAAGCACTTTTGCAAAATGTATTAAGGGTCAACTGGAGTACTTTTTGGCATATGTTGAGGGTTTGTCCCTAACTGCAAATTAGGGGTGACCCTTAGAAGTT
Organism: Matsumurasca onukii; assembly: GCA_018831715.1. NCBI lineage: Eukaryota > Metazoa > Arthropoda > Insecta > Hemiptera > Cicadellidae > Matsumurasca > Matsumurasca onukii. The sequence continues at coordinate 14,371,949 of CM032058.1, forward strand.
TTTAATTTATCCCAACAAGTGACACCTCATTAAGAGAAGATAAAAAGACAAATGGAATGATACCATTAAAAAGTTATATAGTGCCCTGTGTGAATAGTGACTTAAAAAATGTTTAGTTGTTGAACCAGATAAATTTTGGAAACAATATGGTTTTAAATTTTTAATGATCATAGGTTAAAAATTTAAATTGATATGCTACGACATGCTACTAATTTTCAAAACTGTTCAAATATCATTAAAAACTTTGATCACCCAAAAACTGACTCTATAATTATTTTTTCAACTCAAGTTTTAGGTCTGACTTTTGGACACTGTTTGTTATTGTTGTTGTTGGACAATGTTTTATACATTATATGGTTAGTAAGCGGGTGCATACAGTGATTCCTTTGTTTGATTTAGTTTTCAAATAAAACTAATGACTATTCAGTAATTTTTTTGTCAAGCTTTAAAGACCACAAGATTTAGCCACGTAATTATTTGGATACAGGCTTAAATAATCTAGACCTTTGGCAAAGACAAAACTTGAAACTTAAATTTTATCTTTTTACTTATTTTGATTAAAATAATTTAATATAATTTTTTATAAAAGTACGGTACTTAAAGTAGTAAGTATACATTGAAAACGCACACTTTTTAGTGTTCATGTTAAATAAATAGCAACATGTTTCTATGTTTTGCTGTAAATTTAAAAGTATACATACTTGATTTTAGGATATAAAGCAATTCCTAGATGAGGCTGAAGATGGTGCCATATATTTTAGTCTTGGATCTACATTCTCCGGAGCTACAATGCCCAACTACATCAAAGAGGCGTTTATAACAGCATTCACAAAGATTCGACAGAGAGTTTTGTGGAAGATTGATATATCTGGTGAAAAACTGCCGCCAAACGTGAAAGTTTCACCTTGGGTTCAACAAAACGATGTGTTGGGTGAGTAAATATCAAAACTCTATACTTATTTGATATGTATAACTTTGATCTCAAACAGAAAGTATAACTTAGGAACCAAATTTAGAAAGTACAACATATACAAAGTGTATAATATAAAAAATGTGCCCTCATTACGCGCAGTGAATTACTACTTTTCCGATGGTGGGGGAGGGGGATTGAATAAACACTGAATTACGAGAAGAACTCTCAAACTAGAAAGAGCTGAAAATGTGGTAAATAAGGGAAAATAGTTGGTAGATAGGAGACCTTTGGTCAAGGTCTTGGGTGCTGTCAACTGTTGTGTGGCACACAAAACAAAATCACTAGAGGATTTTTTTCTATGGATTGGCTTTGTGGGGTGGATCACAAAATCAAATTTTGCCAGATTTTTCATTCTCCAAAAAAATTGGTCTGCATCATTACAAAATTGAAATCGAGATAGTCCTGAAAACGGTAGTGGTAGTAAAAGAAGGTAGTATCAAAAATTTAAAATTAAAAATCCTTGCTTCTGTATTTTAGAAATTTTTCTTTTTTTAAATGAAAGTGCGGTATCAATAAAAAAAAGTGTCATTCACTCTTAAAAAACTCGAAGCAGAGACAACTACCGCACTGAACGGCACTGGGAGACACAGAACGGCAGTTCAAAAACGTTTATACCTTTTCAGGTAGGAGTTCAACTCATCAACAGGTTGCCAAATTCGATCTAAACTGGCCCAGAGCTAAACAAGTTTTGGCTGCAGAAGCATTTTACAATCACTATCTGGGATGCCGACCACTCTCATGAGGGTATTTAAAGGCAAATATGTGGTGAAGGATGAGTGTGATGAGTGGTAGTAATGAGTTATGAGGTGTTGTCTTATTACAAACTAAAGCCGACTCTTCCTTAGAATGGGTCATTAATGAATAGCCCAATGACCAATGGAAATACAAGAACCAACGGCTTAACGTGACTTGCGAACCACGCAGGCGATGGTCTGATATGTCTAAAAGATGGTGGGAGTTGATGCGGGTATCATCAGATGATCACTGAGACTATCCGAGCCGCTTTAGACCTATATAATCCTCAAAACCTGACCTCCATGAAGCTGGATTACAGGACCACGCCACGAGTCCCAGTCCAGTTGTCAATACAGATGAGTTTATGGCACATGACTAGGAAGGTGCAGAATGCACTGACTGACTACAGGACTAGATTTGTACAATTCGAATGAGTGAGAGAGAGTGTTAATGTCAAAAATACATGTCTGATTTTGATGTTGGAATGTGTGGTAAGTTTCAGAGTGTGCTGTATTTCAAAGTTATGTTGGTACATCCCTAAGTAACATGTTGGTGAACCGTTGTCTCAGCTCACCCCAAGGTGGTGGCGTTCATCACACACGGAGGTCTGCTGAGCCTCCTGGAGGCGGTGCACTTTGCTGTCCCTCTGATCGGAGTGCCGGTGTTCGCCGACCAGCCGTGGAACGCTGTCAAGGCTGAACAAGCTGAGATCGGTCTCAGACTGCGGGTGCTCAACATCTCAGCACAATCTGTGTCCTGGGCACTCGACGAGATCATCAATAACTCTAAGTAAGTAATGTAATGATGTGCTAATCGATGATTATTATCTTCCATTTACATCATACTTGTTTCCTATGTTGATGACCGATAACTCGGATAGACAGAGTCAGTAAAATAAATAAAATATTTACACTATTTGCAATGAAGGGCCATGACAAGCTACTTTGCCACTAATAACTAAGAAGAGGTGTAAGTTCTCAAAGAGTGTCCTCCGGACCAAGTACTCCTTCAGTCTTGACTTGAAGGACTAGATTGCGTATTTCCTGAGGAAGGTTGTTGAATATTTTCAAAGCAGAGTGAGGAGAAGCGAGGCATATCTAGCTTGCCAGCATGACAAGTCTCATGGCGTTTTGAGACGCAAAACCATCCACAACCATCTATCAAAACCATCTACAGCGATCTGTTGGAAGCCATCATTTTGGCTTCCCCAGGAATTTACATCCCTCTAAAACTCCCGGATCACTCTATGCCTTTAAGTTGTATAATGTGCCCGTCTACTTTAGCCTTGAGGGTTCCAGTCTTTTTACTACTGTAATTCGTTTTCTTTTCTCCCTCAGACTGTCCCATCCATTTCCATTTCCTCTCCTAGATCTTTTCTTAGGTGGAGTTTGAGATGTCCTGGTCCACAACAGCTCTTGGTTCGATGTGGTTATCGGCCATCGTTTTCCTAGAATCGATCGAAGGTAATTCTTAGTAAAGACTCGGATGGATTTAATTGTAATTCCTGCCAGATTCTTTTCAGGTTTCAAATCCGTAGAGTAGGACTGACTCATTTGTTTCTAGAAGTCTTAGCAGTAAGTTTGACTCTCAAGCACAACTGTGAGGATCTCCTTTGGCTTTTTAGCTACTGTAACATCTTCATCTGTTTGATGGCGTCGCTTTTGGTTAAATTGTGTCAAATCTACCAACAACCATTTCCAACCTTCTTGATTTCCATACTGTAAACCTCCACTAATGTTCCAGGTACAAGCAGAACATCGTGCAGTTGTCAGCTCAGATGAGGGACAGGCCTGTGTCTCCCATGCAGACAGCTGTGTTCTGGATCGAGTACGTAGCCCGTCACCGTGGAGCCGCTCAGCTGATCTCCCCAGCCTCTCACATGTCGTTCTTCCACTACCTGCTGCTCGACGTCGCAGCTTTCGCTCTCGTCATTCTCCTGCTCATCGGTTGTACGATATACTATTGTCTCAGAAGGTTATGCAGGTTACTGGATTTTGGCTCGAAAAATAAATCGAAAGATGACTGAACAATGTTTGGTGTTTTTACCTGTTAAGTCCTTGACCATGATATTAGAAATATATTATTTTTTAAACTTGGGATGGGTCCTTCCTACTCTTCTTCTGTTGGAGAGTTTTACGGTCTGCCACTATTTAGGAAGCATATAATTTGTGTAAGGGTTAAGTAAGATGTTCCGAATAAGCCATCAACTACAAAACAAAATGTGTTTTTCAGCTTTGAGAAAAAAGTCAGAGTTCTGACATTTTAACCGAGAATTTCAAGATTTAAGTCAGAGGCAACTTCGGTTAAAATAATGTGTTTTCTTTTAAGGAAGATGTCCTAAGATTTTACGTCAATTTAGGAAAAATGAGCCGTCGCATGGTACATGAATATTTTTTAGTAGAAACGGACTTTTCCTGCCACCTGGAGAACTTCAACCTTGATAAAAGCTCCACCCGTCTTCAGAGGACTACATAATCTAGGAACTACATTTAATTAATCTAACCTAAGACTATTCCAACCATTATTTAAAAAAAACCGCTACATCAAAAAATTGATAGCTTAGAAGCGAGTTGTCAAATAAATGTATTTTTCCAATGATACTTTTATACAGGGTGTCCCATAAGTAAAGTGCCAGACTCTAGGAAGGTAATATGGGTCAAAAATAAATAGAAAATCAAGAATACAAATTTTTCCAAAAACGCTTCGTTAACCGGATATTAGCCATTATAAAATTGAAGGTAATTATTACTTGAAAGGATCTCACCCAGACTCAGACGACGAACCTCGCATTACGGGGCACGCACTGACAAAAAAATCCCGGTAGGCGTGTCCAAGTCTGGTGAGATCCTTTCAATTAATAATTACCTACCACATATTTTCTGTGTTTTTCAGCTATTTGTTTTTTTCCAGTTATTTCTTTTATGTTAAGGCTAACATTTAGTTTTATTCCTATAACGTGTCCCTCATTTTACTTTGGTTCTTTTTAATTGTAATTTTGACAAGCTATCAATTTTTATGATGTAGCGGTATTTTTAAATAATGGTTAGAATAGTCTTAGATTAGATAGCCTTAAGTTAAGATATTAATTAAATGTAGTTCTTAGATTAGTGTAGTCCTCTGAAGACGGGTGGAGTTTTTAACTACCCGAAACGTTAGGAGTACAAGTTATTTTCTCCGAAAGTGGCAGGAAAAGTCCGTTTCTTTCTTTTTACTAAATTGCTCTCCGCCACTATTATGAACTTTACTAACATGAATATTTGGGTTCTAATTCCCCACTGCATCCCTACGTTGTTATTACATACATTTAAAACGAACAACAAACAAACATTTTGTTCATTTATGAGAATAAACAAATAAATAGCTTTAGATTATGAACGCACGAATTACACACTTCTTCTAACACTTTCAAGGTGAAACTGAACATCAATATAATTTCTGGGTATCTGTAACAACTGCACTTACCGCAGTCTTCAATTTTACGTGAACAAACTGTTTAGCAAATATTAGTTTCAGCTAAGTTCCGATATTCTGGGTGTTATCAATATGAGGTAAGATTTATTACATACACATTAACTGTATTCGAATATACTATTTCGAATATCTATTGTGTGTTATATACACAATTCTTGGAAAAATAAAACCATTTGACAATTCGCTTATTTGTTCAGCAAAATATTTAACATGGCATCTACGTTAAAAATGAAAGTAAAAACATATAAAAAGGCAGGTCCTATTTATCAAATTCTTTTGGAAGAATGAGATATTCAAGCCGTCAGCATGGTAAGATCCAGACTCTGGATCTTGAAATGTGTAACTGATTTTGACCCAAGCAAACACGTCTTAAGCATTTTTTTCACATCTCTTTATTCGCATATGTGTATCATCTCTACAGGTCACATTTTTGTCCGCTTTTCACTAAGTTTGGTGCAAATTTTCTATTGTAAATATTCTAGGTCGGTTTGTTAACCAGCAAAATCGACTACCAAACCCCTCCTTTGAAACTGAAAAAGGGTTTAATGATCTAAAACAGTAAATTTCTGTCGGGTTTGATGCAATTTAAAATAATTATGTGTTTTGTTGTTATAAATCAATATACCAACAATTATAAAATCCTTTAAGTCGTCTTCTAGATTCGTCAAAACTCATGGATTCATTTCTAAAATGTCGGCCAAAAGTGATTATTCACTATAACAATGGAATGAGTAGTTCAATTTTATTGAAATTTGAAACGTGATTTCTCATGGTATGGCAACTTCCAATAAACCCCAAGTTTGAGGCCGTAGGATCACAGGAGGCCAAGCTGAGGCCGAATTGATCACCATGCCAGCGGCACTTGAGTGCTTAGCTGCGTTTCGGTCTGGTACTCTTTATCTTATACTGTTACTAATATGTAACTCAACAGGTTTTATTTAATTGTCAGTAAAAGTTGATACATTTTTGTTAGCAAACTTTTACATCGGCTTAATACACACATAACCGTTTCCCGCTAGTAAAACACTACAAAAAGGTCACCATTTTGAAATAAGAAATCTAAGCTTTCTAGTATTTTTCTTGTAAAACGCTCAAATAATAAAATAAGTTTAGAAACAAATGTTTCGCCGTGTAGGATATACAAACTATTAAAACACCCCAAATGTCGGATATACGGTCAAATACATGTTTAAAAATTTATGTAAAAACATTATACGAAGTCATCTTATACAACAGTTGTAATGACTGTATATTTTGACATCTGTTACCAATATAATTTTTAAAAACTAACAACATATTTCTTTGTAGAAAAATTGTACTGATTCTACTAGCAGCTGTGCTTGGGAACACATTTGCAACAGACTTGGGATGTACTAGGCAGCCTCACATGGACTGCTTCTGTTTTCAAGAGGTACTTTAATTTTCGATCTCACATGTTGAACAATTCTAACAATCGATCAAACAACACAACAGTAAATGTTTGGTTATGAAGTGATTATATTGTTCCATACGATTTTCACAAACGAGTTCCTATGGCTGTCTTTTTTCAAAAACAAGGTCAGAATTTCGCTCATTGACGAGACAACGTTAGCGGAACTGTTACTAATGGCATAATTTCTCTGTTCGTAAAGCTCGAGGTTAATAGATAGTCGGGTGGCGTATGTCATATTTCTTAGCCCGTCATTCGGCACCGAGTATCGGGTTTACGGGGGTTTTAACACAAGAAAGACACAATAGCAGGCAAAAATACCAAAATATGGCCAAAGTAGGCATTTTGGTACAACTTAGCTGCGAGAGAGGTAAGGAAATCGCGAAAGAACAGAGGAAGTGCTGTGCGAGGGCGTCGATGAATTGACTGGGACTCGTGGCAAGGTCCTGTAATCCAGCTTCATGCGATGGAGGTCAGGTTTTGAGGATGATGTAGGTCTAAAGCGGCTCAGATAGTCTCTCAGTGATCATCTGATGATACCCTCATCAACTCCCACCATCGTTTAGACATATCAGACCATCACCTGCGTGGTTCAGAAGTCACGCCGCCGTTGTTCCTTGTTTCCATTTGTCATTGGGCTATTAATTAAAGACCCATTCTAAAAAAGAGTCGGCATTAGTTTGTTACAAGACTACACCTCATAACTCATTACTACCACTCATCACACTCATCCTTCACCACAGATTTGCCTTAAAATACCCTCATGAGAGTGGTCGGCATGTCAAATAGTGATTTAGTGATATCCCTACCGAACCTTCTAGTCAACCTTGTAGCCTTGTGCATTGTTGTGTTGTGAGCTTTGAGATTTTGCATCAATAGCTGCAGTTTCTATGCGTCGTATGAGTCATCAGGAGCCGCGCCGGGCAACACTTCTTTGTCCATCTCTTTCTATCCCCACTTTACACCTGATTCCCCCACTACTTTTGTGCAAAGGGCCGCTTTAAAAGAGTTCTCGGATTATTTCCTGATTTATGATGACAGAGAACTGACCGCTTGTGTCGAAATTCCGGTTCCACGAAACACGAATATTACCGGGTGTTTTGTTCGGAACTGAGCGTGACGTCATTTTCTAAGATGGCCACCAGAAATGACATTGGTCCCCTAACGTCACTAAAATTGTCTTATTTTCAGCCACGCCAATGTTTGTTGGCAACATTAGCAAACGTTACATGCAACAATTAAATAGAAACTAAGCTAAGGGCAACTTGTCCAGTACGCAGATGGCACGACTCTCAGTTTCAATACGAATTCCATCCAGGATCTCGAAACCATTGCCTTCACCGAGCTCAACAGAACAATTCAAAATGTCAACGAGCTCAATTTCATAACGAATTCATCAAAATCAAACTTCATCAAGTTTTGCTTGCGCGAAAAGACTCAGAAAGTCCTACAGTCATGTTGGACGACTCTGAGATCGAAGAGGTCTACACAACAAAGTTCCTTGGAATACACTTGACCTAGGGTTGACCTGAAGCGCTCACGTAGACCACGTTTGCTCAAAACTATCCTCAGGAATCTATGTTTTGAGTATTGCCCGACTCAGATACTGATGACGGCGTACTACGGAGTAATCTACCCGCATCTCTTACGGATTGACTTTGTGAGGAGGTTGCACAAACGCAAACTTTTCAAAAATGTTCATTCTTCAGAAAAAAGCTGTTCGAATAATCGCAAAATTGTGTAGAAGAGAGTCGTGTAGGGAAGCATTCAAAGATCTGAAACTGTTAACACTACCTTGCCTCTATATTTTGGAGACATGCCTTTTTTCAACTCAAAATGGAATGTCATAAGAGGTAACATACACTCTTATGACACTAGAGTCAAGGACAACTACCGACTGGGAGACACAGACCGGTAGTTCATGAACGGCAGGAGTTCATTTCATTAACAGATTACCAAATTCGTTCAAAAATGGCCGTATGCCCAAGACATTCAAAGCTCGTCTGAAAGCTATTTTGATCTCTCAAGCATTCTAAATCACAGACGAGTTCTTGGCATTTAATTAAGAGACACTGCATTAACTAGGGTCTAGAGTGGTATGATTCGGATGCATGGGAGAGAGTCAATGTAACAAATCTGTACGTTTTAATATGTTTTCGATGTAAGAATGAGTGGAAAATTTTAGCGATTAATCTGACGAGGGCTATGCATTTATTGTAAATGTTCACGCAATAAAATATTTATTTATTTAGCTCCACTGGGTTAAATTTTTAGATGTACATTTCACCATTCAAACAAAATATTTGTCACAACCATTCTTGGTTTTATGTTCAAACAGCTTTACCGATACAACTTTTGATTGAAAACTTGTTCTGAAAAACTGTAAACATCTTTAATATTTGACAGGTGGCGGGGAAATGGTATCAACAATATGTCTACATTGCACAGAATGGAGGAAATCCAGACTTTCAGCCGACTTGTTCTAACTCTACTTGGACTGTATTCCAGGATCCAGTTGAACGGATTGAGATAGACATTCGGTTTTATGGGAAGTATGTTAAGCTACAATTATCCTAATTGATTGATTACTGTTTTAATATCCACTCGCACACCATCGCCATTTTTTCGATAAACTATAACGAACTCTACTTTGTTGTATTTAGAACTAACGGAAATTCAAGTTCCATCATACAGCACAAACCGGAAACTTGCCCAGAGAGGAACTTATACCTAGAACTACCATTCGGCGGTAAGTAAGGAGAACCAATGTTTCCAATGTACCCTTCCTAGACATGAAGAAATCAACAAATCAGTTATAATGTGCAAACCTTCAAATTTCAACGAACTTTTGCTTTTTGGGGCTATTGCTATTAAACCCACATTTATGATCTTATTTTGATGACCCCAGTTTTGACCTCCTATACAGGGTGTCCCATAAGTAAAAAGTCAGACTCTAGGAACAGGTTATATGAGTCAAAATAAAGAGAAAATTGAGAATAAGAATTGTTGCAAAAACGCTTAGTTAACCAGATATTCGCCATTTTATATTCGTCACTAATTATTTGTTATCTTCCACACCACTTATCGGACTTGACTCAAACTTAGCATGAATTTGTATTTAAGTAAGGCCAATTGTGGAAAAAATTACCAGCACGATCTAACTTATCATTTTAAAACGTTTAAGGCGTTACACCTTAAATATTGAATAAACGTTGAGTTTTATGATAAAATGTAAATAATATCGTTTTGTAGTGGATTTTATAACCTATCTATTGACACCAAGGTAAAAAATATCGATTAAGAATCAACTAAGTTACAGTGGAAACCGTGGCAAACATCAAGATAATAAGGTGGAAAGTTGTCTGTTTTCAGCCAGAGTTTCCCCTAAAGCTTCGTTGTTTACCAAAACATTTTTATGACCTTGGTGTCAGTAGATAGTTAATAACATCTTTTACAAAACGTTATCCTTTAAATTTTATCGTTAAAACTCACTGTTTATTTGCTATTTAAGGTGTAATGCCAAAAACGCCCTAAAACTACCATAAAATAGCCACCGTTTTAAAACGATAAGTTAGATCATCCTGGTAATGTTTTCCATAAATGGTCTTACTTAGATACAAATTAATGTTAGTATGAGTCAAATCCGATAAATGGTGTGGGAGATAATTAATAATGTAGTAAAAATTTAAATGGCAAATATCTGGTTTACTAAGCGTTTTGGAAAGATTTTTGCTCTTGATTTTCTCTTTATTTTAACTCATATAACCTTTTCCTGGAGTCTGGCACTTTACTTATAGGACACCCTGTATATTAAAATGTAGCAGATTATACTGTAGAGTTGACAGGCTTTTCAGCTTTTGTGTATTTATGAATTCATAAAGTAGGCAATTGCCTACAAAATAATTTGCTAGGGGCTGGCAAATATGTTTTCATGTATATATTTTCTTTTAGAACATTTGTTAACCGACGCCCGTCACTTTGGATGAAATTTCCTGTAAACGATACAAGTATAGATTAGTAAGATCAAAATTTCCTAAATATTTAAAAACATAGTTAAAAAATATCTTTTAATCTCCATATAGTTTCTCATGTATTGTATCTCATGTACGTACGTACTTGTCTATATTTTCAGGCTTGCTATTCAAAGGATCTATGGACATAGTGGCATTCTGTAAAGATAAGTTCCTAATGTTTCACTCGTGTTGTTCGTTGGCCAATGACAGCTCCACAGTTGTTGGTAAGGGAATATTTTACTATACACATGATTTTGAACGTAAGCCAAGAAGCTCGAGGAACCTAAAATCAGGAAGAGTTGTAAGTAATGTTCTTGAAATGGGTTTTCAAAATAAAAGGAAATTTTATACGAAAACATTTTAACGTAAGCACCAACCCCAAGACCCGACCAAAAAATGTGGTATACTGCAGCGTTTAGAAATTGTTGAACCACCTTTTGCCTCTAAATTCTTGAAACGATTGTTCCGTTTATTTTCAAATGAAACTTTACTATGAGAGGAAATAACAAAAACCTTTGCGCAGCAAGGACACGGCAGAACTACCGAACTTAGAAACACAGAACGGTAGTTTTCGAAAAGTCACTTCTCGAGATATAATACTTTATGCTACCTTTCCAGCTAATTTCACTAACGTTGTTATTTCGACAGAAATGTGGGCTGTAGATTCAAGAGAGGAAAAGATCTCTGATGAAACCAACAAGGAAATATTGGAAGCTCTCAGTTATGCCAACAGCTGCGGAGGTCCCACCCTTGACCTGTACACTCGCACCACGGGGGACTTTTGTTTAACCAACTGACAAAGGTCATTTCAAGACATCTGATTAAAAATAAATGCTTTAATCCATTCAAAGCTTGTTTTATAACATTATCACCTGAATAAATCACATAAACGTGTGTGAACAGTTCGAGCTTCTTTGACTACTTAGTGGTTCTTGTAGACCTGGTGGTTTTAAAGCCAACTTAAGTGATAGCTCGTGATTGTTTTGCTATTGTTAAGATTATATGTATGCTAACCAATCACAGTTATGGACGGTGTTAGTAATAAACCGATAAAACACTGGCAATTCTTGCATAGTACGATCAAAATTTTCGCAAAAAAGTAAATTTGATGCAAAGACACTTCACTAGACAAATTTCGTACTTGAAGCTTAAACACTCATTCAACACTTCAATAAGCTCAATTTCAAAACAACCTTAAACACATCATAATTCATTCATGTTTGTTTGAGAAAGATTATGCCAGAATGTAATTAGTCCCTAGAGTCATTTTAGACAAAGCTGTGATGGAAAATGTCTACTCGACTGAATTCCTTGGAACAAGCCTTGATCAGGGTTGACTTGGAATTGTCACGTAGACAGTGTCTGTTAAAAACCGGCTAACGTTGTGAGAGGTTCCTCAAGCACAAACCTTTCCAGAGTGCTCATTCTAAAAAAACACACGCAGTGTGAACAATCGCAACACTACAATGTTCCGCAGTGTTTTTTGTGTTGGTTTAGAGAGTCGTGCAGACCAGCATTCGACAGTTTGAAAGTGTTGACATTACCCTGGCTTTACATTTTGGAAACATGTCTTTTTCAAATGTAAATGCGATCTCGTAAGAGGTGTAGAAGTACACTCTTAAGAAACCGGAGACAGGAGAACTATTGAACTGGGACACACAGAACGGTAGTTCATGAACGTTTGCCCTTACCAACAGTAGGTCAGTTCGTTATCAGACTTCCAAATCTGATCAAAATTGCTTGGATGGTGTTCAAAGCTTGTCTAAAATTAGTTATGGACTCAAAAGCATTTTACAGTTCAAATTAGTATAATTGGGAGACTCAGGGAGCAAACAGTTTGACTGGAGTAAACTGGGAAGATTTGAATGGATGGGGGTAGTATAAACTATATAAGTGGTAATTACCTCGTCAAACAGTTTCAAATGAGTGGGGTTCCACACAGTAGTATAAATGTAAGTTATTATGTTTGAAAGAGATTTATATGTGAATGAATCACGCAAGAGTTCAGATCAAATTGACGATTGAGATTCATGATTGTTAAGATGTTTATTTAATAAAATAATTACGTCTTATTTTTATAATCGGTGAAGGTTAAATGAAATGATTTGTAAGGAACATTATTTATCTATTTTCGTGTTGATACTATTTCGATTTTGAGTATACTATCTGAAGTACATGTAATTTGAATTAATTCTTTAAAGAAGAATTTCGGTATCTAAAAGTGGGTCAAAAAAAACGAAATCAAGTATCTGAAAGTCAAACCTTGAGATTTCAATTTCCAAATGTATGCTTTGTTACGTTTAAAGGTTTAGTGTCATTGAGTTTTTTTACAAATTAATTCTTTATTGGACGAATTTGTAGAGAAGATTTGCCAATTGAACAGAGCCTTAAAGTACATAATATATTAACATGCTTGAAGACTGCAGTTGACAACTATAACTAGACATTTACTTAAATAAAAATATATATACACGCAAATGAATAACTGGCATGCGATTTAATTGAGTTCACACCCCAGGATCAAGGCACTCAAGCGGTCCTGGGCTAGTCGCCAACAAAGACGCTGCCTTCAATTTAAAGGCAGCCAGCAGGAGTTACCTCTTTATAGTAAACTTTTTGTACACGTTTTTTTAAGTAAAAACTGTTGGGAAGTGTTTCCACATGCGACCAAACATAGGCTGGTTTAAAATTGTATTATATTTTTTCACGGGCATTTTTGCCTTTTTCGTGTACAATAAAGAACATAGAACCACTCCTGCCCTATCATATAAACGATTCAGTGCACTCCGCGTAAGTGGCGTAAAGGTTTATATGTAATAAGTTTATTTTAAATTGTTGAAACTATACCAGCAGCCCTTAGTACCTCAGTACAAATTTTAAACTGGCATTCAAAAAATATATGAAGACCGCAGGTAAGAAACGGTTAGTCGTCAAAACTAGCTATAATTCTCGATAATAACCCACCAAACAAGAGTATAATTTTAAATTTATTATTATTATTTATACTAATAAAATGCCAAAAGCTAAACCAGACCAGTAACTATAGAACAGTTATACAAAAACTAAACTATTATTAATCTTATTGATTTTGAAAATATTATTTGGGAATGTTACATTACCTTCAATAAGTTGTCTCCTCAGAAAAGTCGTATATTTATACATTAAAAGTGAATTGATGATAACAGAAAACAGTTGACTAAACTTATCAACTGCATAAGATGAAATACACACAATTTCTTCAAACAGATTATTTAACCGAAATCTATAGTGCAGAATAATGCGGCCTTTACGTTACGCAATTCTTCATGTTAGTAGAATTGAAAAGATAATTCTGGAAGCGAAAGGTTAATAAGCATAACAATTTTGACTCACCAAATCCCATCTTCTTTCAGCTAGGAGGAAACCAATCCGAAAATCTGCAACACATCCACAGGACACAAATCAAAATCTCGGATTCACTTATCACTCGCGAGCCCTCTACATATTTTGAAAAGGGGGGGGGTAGGGATCAAGAGGTCGTTCCAAAGGGTGAACTTCCAAAGGGGTCTCGAGGTTATGGAATTTTCTCCCCGGAAAATTTTCTAGATTTTGACGCAAAGTTTTAGGTTTTGAGGGCATTATTCCCAAAAAGTACAAGATTTTATGAAACGTTGGTCTCGTACAACAAGTAAAGGAGTAGTTTTGTAACCAAGCATTTTACCATTTCTACGAGCACTCTTACAAAACCTACATAACTTACATTTGGAGTAGACAATATATAATATGTTTAGATTCTTCAGTTATGGAGACACTAGTCACTAGTGCTGAAATAGGAATTGGAGTTAACGGCCGGTATACACACAACTTTTTGTTAAATTCGATTTTGTTTTCAAAAATAAATTATTGTGTTATTTATTTTACTCGTCAAATTTTATTTCACAATGCTCCAAGTTGGCTACTTATGATTGTTTTGTAACCTGTACAGTTCGTTTGGTATAGCATGGCCGGTGGCCTTGAGATTGCCTGCTGGCCGCTTATGGCCCTATAGCCCGTCTCACCGGCCATGCTAAACCTGACGAACTGTATATGTACTTAAGACGGCCACCCAAGAACTAAGTCACTTGTCGCCAATCAACTAACTTTACCTTGTATAAAAAAGGTAAAGTTTGTCTTGTTTAACGAGGCGAAGTTAGGACTACACAGTCCTCTCTACCACTCAACCTCGACATTCACCAAGCGTCACCGTATAGTCACATTACAAATTGTAAGTAGTGACTGCGGGGATCGAACCCGCGCCACCGGAGTGATGAGCTCCGGAGTCGCGTGCGATACCAATCCGCCACGGATCCGCTATACTCGTATACTCATAATTTTGGCTTATTAATGGTCATGACCCAACCCTCCCCCCTTTGCTACACCCCTGTCACAGACTTCTCAGAGTGCAAGAAGCTCAAATTATTTTTCTTTTCCATTGTGGGGTAGGGGGCCTAGGCCTACGCATGGTGGAATTGGCCTACGGGGCTAGGCTTTTGGATGAGAAGGGTTTGATCGGAAATTTGGTCAGAAAGTTTCTAAAAGGAGAAGAGTAGCCTGGACTGCTGAAAGAAAAAGTGCTGATTCCGAAAGGATTAAGCAATTCTGAGCAAAACAAAAAGCCAATTCTTCAATGCATAGTCCCACTGGGCCTCTACGTGACATAATATGTCGTATATTATTCGGGCTGAGTTTTTAAATGTCCCCCTACCTTAACTTTTCAAAAAGAATATTTTGTACAACCCTTTGGGAAAAGTTTTTATATAATTTTGAAGTCTGTCTCGACGTACTTTGCGTAGCCCATCCCCACCCAAAATCCGGGGGAGGGCCATCCCTAGTTTAAAAAATACAACCCCCCTTTCCTTGCGGCACCTCAAAAGACAGGGAATTTTAACACGAATTCAATGACGCAAAGAAATATTTTTAATCTCGACTCATTTTTGTGTTATACTAATTTAAAGATTACACGAAATCAAGTTTAAAATGCCACATTTCACAATTTTATTTTGAATGACAAACTTTTCTTCAAAATACTCTATGGTATTATATTATAGGGTTGTGATGTTTCCCTCAGGGGATTTTCAAGAAGAGTCGCCGCAAGGGAGGGGTTTGTATTTAAAAAAATTGGGGCCCTCCCCCAGATTTTGAATGGGGGTTGGTGACGCAAAGTACGTCAAAAGAAACTCCAGAATCCTATAATATCATTCTCCAGAGGTTTAAAAAAATTTCCTGTTTCAAAAAATAAGAGGGGGAACATTTAAAACTCACCCTGTATATTATATGACTTGTTAGCACCCCATAATGGTGTTAACCTCATATAGAAAAATAGTATATCAACAACAAACGAAAGAGTTGCCTTAGCGAATAACGCAAGTATAATACAGTTTGGTAATTTGGTTTATGAATATAGGGGTCTGTCTTAGTGGTCACCTCGGGGAAAGCCTGATTTCGCTCGCACAAGGAACCCACGGCACCGCGCACGTAACAACTGGCTAAACAACGGGTCTTCTTTCAACTGATGCGACCTAACTGTCAATCTGAGCGCTTGCAAGGGTTTACGGCCGACTTTTACCTGTCAAAATAATTTTTACGTTAACAAACATAGTTTATTTGGAAACTAGGGGAGCTTTCCGACACATATGTATAAAGTCCGATTTCCCATAAGTAGTTTAAAAACTTCACTAATAGATTTTGTTGTTTAAATTAGTCCTCTTCAACTCCATTTTGTACTGTTGCAACGCATAGTTTCGGAAAACCACTTAATAAGCGTGTAAGTAAGCTTCTTAGCCTTAAAACTAATGTAACTACTTAATCTTAACTTAAAAAGTGTCGGCGTATTTTGGATTATTGCGGACCCTTGTATTGAACATCATCGCGCGGCTGAGACGAATCCTTAAGGGACAATCTTGTTGATATAGTAAGTCAATAAGTAAATAAGTTTTTTACTCAGCCAAATTAACATTTTACGTGCATTAGCTAAGTCTAAAAATCAACTATTTACAATAATAAAAATAAACAAATTTTATTTTTTATTTTATTTTTATATTTTAATTTTTTAGTTTATTGATCTAAATCTTTAGGGTTAGAACCCACCGTCTAGGAACTCCTGGACGCTGTAAAAACTCTCCCTTAACAAAATAGACTTAAGCTGTTTTCGGAATTTGTAATAATTCTTTTCGGCTTTCAAGGAGGGTGGTAAGGCGTTGAAGAGTTTTGATTCCGGAAAAAAGGAGTTGGTTTTGAAAGAATGTGGTAGAGTGTTTAGGTATTCTTAGATTGTGATTGATACGGAGTGGAAACCTAAGGACATGGTCTACATTTAAACTGAAGGAAATCCAATGTTGTTTGACGAAGGATATTGACTCTAGGATATATATTGAGGGAAATGTGAGAATTTGAAATGTTTGGAAAATTTCTTTACAACATTGTAGTCTATGTAGATTGAAGATTATCCTGATCGCTCGCCTTTGTAGCCTAAACGAGAACGCAGTTCTTTGGTTTTCTTTGCCCCAGACAGGTACTGCATAGCTTAGGCAGGGGTATATCAGGCCGTAGTAAGCTGACATCAGGACTTCGTTGTTCGTGTTAGTCTTAGTTTTGAGATTGCGGATCATAAAAATGCCTGTACTTAATTTTCTAGCTATGTGTTTCATGTGGCGTTTGAAATTCAAATTTTGATCTAGAATCAGTCCCAAAAACTTGACTTCCTCTGATGGATACATGACTGTATTGTCCAGAATGAGGATAAATTTGTCCTCCTTAGCTCTCGAAGATCTTTCTGAGATATTAAAATGAAGAAGCTGAGTTTTTTCCGGATTTATGATTAGAGAGTCGTCACTGAACCACTGAAGAAGATTGTGAGACTCAATAAATGAGGTTTGTTCGATCGTTTCAATGTTGAAATCAGACACTGATAGTGATGTGTCGTCAGCTAACAGACAGATGTCGGCTCTAGATACTGAAGTAGGAGGATTATTGATGAATATTAAAAAAAGAACAGGCCCAAGAATGGAACCCTGAGGCACTCCTCTAGCCACTAAGGCTGTAGACGAAGACACCTGGCGAAGACATCCTGAGCAAATTCAAGAAGGACAAAGATAAACAGCGACACACATAACGAAGGAAGGGTTTTGAAAACTAAACTGTCCCACAATGATGTCCTTGATGCACATACAATTAAAAGTATATAGTCATTGCGATCTGTAAAACAAATTTTGTCACGCTTAGTGATGTAACCTGACATAATAAATTATAACCTATCGTTCAAAAGCCACGTGCTACACGAATTTCACTTTAATTTCCATGAACCGATACACACGAAGGTAAAAACTACCTCATCTTTCCTCATTTATTTCAATTAGTTTATTAAATTAGTAATACTGGATCTATACCATCTGTGATGACTAACCCATAAATCACGACGGTAAGTCGTTACAAGGGAATCGAACCAATACAGTCTGCGTATTGTATGCCACCTTGCCACGTGCCTTACTAAAATGGTTAAAACTGGCGTGAAAGACAAATTACACAACTATCATACGCTTTGTATATCACTTAGACCATGAAACAAACACACGTTTAAAAAGCTAAGGAGAACTAGAGGCCTTCACTTAGAAGTTATCTCTACTCCAAGACCGTCTTTGAGGTAATGTAACCATGTAACTTTCAAATTCAACATAGTTTATAGGTGATCTTACAGAATTGGCCTCACAAAACGTACAACATTTGTCGGCGAGGTCCTAAATATATTACATATAAATTTGTTGTTTTGTTATTTTGAAAAAGGTACGTTGACAAAAATAATATAGATTGTGTATTATAAATTTTAGCGGTTTAGGTTGTCATATTAAATTAAAAGGCCTATTACTCTTTTAAATTTACAAAGATAATTATATTCATTTAACTTAATGCTTGCAAGACTACGTTGTTCGCCTATACGACTATGATGACTGAATTAAGTTAGTAGGTCTTGGCTTATACAGTTCTGTATGGTTGAATGGGTACAATAACTTATTGTGAGTACGGTACATTAATTAAAAAATTCCAGTCTCCACTTTGAACATTTGTGTTCGCTCGCGCCTTCAAAATGAAGCCGACAGGTTGTTCCATTTCTTTTTTTTAACTTTTTAGGCGGATCTCTTCCCCATAACCCCGAATATCTTACACCACGCGTCGTTCCTTTTCACTTATTGATCGTGAAAATAAAGACAAAAATCCCATAGTATTTTCCAAATTTTGCAGTATATGTTTTTTCAAACCACTCTGTGGTAGTGAAAAAGTAGACAAATCACGTGTACCCTCACTTTGGAATCTAAAAAATAACATAACATACCAGTTCTTGTCAATGTACAATAATTAATTGTGTTGACATAATGCTTAAAACTAATTTTACAGAAAATTAAGAAATGATAAAATCTCCGGTACCGGAGTAGACTGAATGCAAGGTTAGTATATAGGAGGTTGGCCCACTCTCATAAGACTCCGTGTTCCAGTTTTTGGGGAAGATTGTGACGTCACTGCAGACCTCCAGAATTCTCGCCCGACTCAACTTTTACAGCGCGTTAAATACTCGCTCACGGCGACGTAACCAGAATTTTTCGTTCTTACATATTTATATATTTCTCTTCAAGAGAAAACAGGCTTTCTAAGAATGTGCATATCAAGTATATTCTTAACTATTGTAAATTTATAAAGTAAAGAATGTAAAAACTTTTTTAGTTCAAAAGGGTTATGACATCAAAAAGTAAGTGATCTAGGAAAATTTTTATTTTTGATTATTATTATGTTTAAAAGTGTTTGTTTTAAAAGGAAACTTCAAATTTTCATTTGAAAAAAAGTTTAATAATTTAGCTTAAGTATTTTTTTTGCAATTCCACTTTAAAGTCGAAAATTGAGATTTAAAAATATCGGATGTGACTTCAAAGTTTAACTAAAAGAACCCAAATTTCTTGACTTTTACTGAACTTATCATATAATTTTTTAATGAATTTTTCAAGAACAATGCAGCATACTGTAAACTATTAACTACAACTAATGTTTTTTTTTGAATTACGTTTGGAAAACAGCCTATTTACTAACCTTGGGCTGAATGTTCTTACTTCTGAATGCTCAGTGATTTTCTCCCCCAATCTCTCCGACCCGATGTCTCCCTTGGACAAATGTGCGGGACAAAATTTGAATCCTCCCTGCCTTATTTAGGATCCGTTAAAGTGTAGCTGGTTTAAACAGTCGGGAGTAATAAAAATTGCGTAAACTTCACATTTATTAAACCGTTAAGTAATGTAAAAGAGCGTTGAGATTGTGTTAGTATCGAACTACTTCTGTCGTTTATGACCTTACTATCACAGGGGTCAAACGTTACGCGTTCTCTTTAAAACCTACATTTTATGAAAAGAAAACTTACTTAGTTTTTAAGAACTTTTGTTTTCAGAATGAGAGGCCTAATAGTTCTTCTACTCGTGGCAGCGAGTTCGGCAGTGTTTGCGTGGGACTGCCCTTGCCTTGATGTCGTGGATCCGTTCGAACTCCAACAAGTAAGTTCTCCTTTAAATCACTAAATCACTATTTGAGATGCCGACCACTTTCATGAGGGTATTTTAAGGCAAATATGTGGTGAAGGATGAGTGTGATGAGTGGTAGTAATGAGTTATGAGGTGTAGTCTTGTTACAAACTAAGGCCGACTCTTCCTTAGAATGGGTCATTAATTAATAGCCCAATGACCAATGGAAATACAAGGACCAACGGCTTAATGTGACTTCCGAACTACGCAGGTGATGGTCTGATGTGATGCGGGTATCGTCAGATGATCACTGAGACTATCTGAGCCGCTTTAGACCTATATCATCCTCAAAACCTGACCTCCATGAAGCTGGATTACAGGACCACGCCACGAGTCCCAGTCATAGTAACCTTATAGTTTTAAGTAACCTTAACAGTTAAAACTATACATAGCTGATGGTAGCCACAAGCGCAACCGTGAATATAAACGAATTGCCTATAACGTTGTAAGAATTTCAACAGAAGCGCTCTTTTGATCCTTGTGACCACGCTCTACAGGTAGCTTTTTTGTCTGGTTCTCACGAAATTTGGTAAATGTTCCTTTTGTAAAAGTCTAGATCAAATTTGTTAATCAGGAAAATCGGACTACCGGAAGGACGAGCCTTTTTTGGAAGGAGGGTTTTCCCTAAAAAATGGGTGCTATGCAAAAAACTGCATTTATCAACTGATTTCAATTAAACTTGATAAACCCCTCAACTAAGTAGAAACATGACCCTCGTTATAAGTATAACACCGTACTAAACATACGTGGGTCAAAAATCAATAAAATCTTTCAACCATACCAAGATGGCGGCTGAAAAGTTTTTTCACCGCCATCTTTGTTTGGCTGAACGTATTTTGTTGTACAAATGTCAGGTACGGTACAATAGAAGTATTGATACCTAATTATGTATTTCTATAATTATACATGTTAAATAAATCATCTTTTCTCTGTTAAAAACACTTTAGAGACTTCTTAATTTATATCATTTTTTCTTTACTTTCTATCCTTTTTAGTGTAATACTAGCTGTGTACCCGTGCTTCGCCACGGATAAAACATTATAGTATCATGACTTTTAAGTATTTTTGTACAAAGGCAGGCTGTAGATCGGGTACTGGCATCAAACTATCGACCCTTACACCTGTTCCTTCATTTTGAAAGTGGGCTTTAAGTTTCCCAGCTGACGTACCTTCTCTGCGCACGGTTGTGTTTAATGTTATACGTCAGTTTTGTTCTTTACAAATTGTAGATAACGTAATAACAAACGAAAACCAAATAAGTGTTTATTGGTGTTTGGCTACCTTGTGAGAGTCATATAGTAATCCCGCCATTTCGGTGTTTTCAGAGCCCAGTTTGGTCCCTCACAATTTATTTTGTGGATGTTGTATGGATACAAAATATAAATAAAGGCACACTGCGTAATGGATTAAATCCTTAAACAAAGTTTCGCTACCATAGCTTCAGCCGACTTTCAGTTCTAAGCGGTCCAATATGCCGTAAAAACGTGTTCAGGGCCCACTTTGGTCCCTCGCCATTTATTTTGTGGACGTTGTATGGATACAAGATATTGCTAAAACACACTGCGTAATGGATTAAACCCTTAAACGAAGTTTTTACTACCATAGCTTCAGTCGATTTTCATTTACAAGCAGTCCAATATGCCTTAAAAACGTGTTCAGTGCCCACTTTGGCCCCTCGCCATTTATTTTGTAGATGTTGTATGGTTATAAAGTATAGCAAAGACACACTACGTAATGGGCTTAACCCTTAAATGAAGTTTTACCGCCATAGCTTCAGCCGATTTTGAGTTATAAGCTGTTCAAGATGCCTTAAAATCGTTACAGACAGAAAAACAGACAGACCGACAGGAATTTTTTTGACACCAGTTTCGGTCTTTGCAAAGTATATACACACCAACTAACCTAAACCCGATGAATTCATTGCAATGTACAGACAAAAGTCTTATTTTATTTATATAGATAATAACCTATTGGCTTTCCTTTAGTAGAATTAATAATTCATGTACAGTTTTGCCTTTTGATTCAGGAGGTGTTAGACAGTTAAAACTGCAAACCGTTTTGTTCTGTGACGTTTAGTTCTGTTTGGCGAGATAAATGAATACCTCTAGCTTTATAATAAACATTTAGCTAGGTAAAGGTCGAGGTTGAGTGGTAGGGAGGACTTTGTAGTCATAACTTCGCCTCGTTAAACAAGAAAACTTTACCTTTTTATATTAGATATTTATATGAACATGTGTTGCAGTTTAACGGCAAATGGTACCAGCAATGCCAGTACAGCACTTGGCAGAAGCTAGGATACATTGTCGGCTTCTGGGGGGATTGCGTGGAGTCCGAATACCTGTGGGTCGAGAAGGACCAGACAACGTACATCTGTACAGACCAAGTTAACAAGTTCGTACCTCCTCTCTATCACAAGTTTGTTGTTGACGATAGTAAAATGTCAAAGTAAAAAAGATTCTCACTTAATAGATTAGATTAAGTAGGGCTGGTAGTGAACCAGTTGTACGTCAATCAAAGTTTATTGTACTGCCCGGTTATCTTAGCCTGGAAGACCCACCCTGTGGGACCACAAAGCCTCAAGGTGACTCCTCCAAGCTCAGACAAGTGAACTTCATCCCAATTACGCCCCTCTAGTAGACATCTCCTAATCTCCAGAGAGGGACATTCTAATAGGATGTGCCTAGCAGTTTCTACTGCCTGCTCACAGAGTATACATAGAGTATTACCATTAGCCCATTATGCAACCCCAATTTCTGTAGATGATGCCTGAAGTGCCCATGTCCAGTTAAATATGATATTAAAAATCTGATGTCAGAGCGTTTTAGTTTTAAGATGCTACTGGAGAGCGCCCTGCTAGGCCCTTTTAGGAGCAGGAAGGCGGTTGAGCTTCTTGAGAGGCTTGTCCACTTTTGACAATGTACCTCATAGGTATTATCCCTCAAGGACTTATAAACCAGAGCCCGACTTATGCCAACTGCCGGTTCCGGTCCATTAAAGGCGGACAGTGCTCCCCTCCTTGCAAGGAGGTCTGCACTGTTCGCCTTTAATGCGGACTTAATATTCTCACTTAATAACTAAACCAGGCCGGTACGCAGCTAAGCGCCGCTTACATGAGTTAATTGAATTTCCGTTGCAATTTAATTGTTACTCTTGTTCGCTCCGTTCAAAGCCTCGCTTTGGATTCGGCCGTTTTATTGGCACGGGCGTTACGAGGCTGTTCACAACGCTCACAGTCTCGCCTCGGCCTTCGGCCACATCTTTTCGTGGTCTACCACGGGCCTGGGAATGCCAATTATCAGTGCCCAGCTCACCCGTTTATAGTATCGTTTCCGGTTTAGATATGAGGCAGTTTCTGCAGTAAACACAATTTTTCGTAAATAGTTTTTAAAACTCTGAAATATGAATCGGGTATGTGATTTTTTTCTGAATATCCTTGTTAAAAATAATCTATGTCGGCCCTCTGATAGGTTGGAAAGTTGATGTTGAAGTCAACCAGATTTGATTAAATGTCCTTGTTTTTCGTAACTGCTTATGTTTTGAATCCCAGAGGTAGGAGGTTGTTAAACAGGGTTGCCATTTTCTCTTATACTTTGATTTAAGACACCGACCACTCCTAGAGGGTATTTTAAGGTGAATACGAGATGAAGGGCAAGTGTGTTGAGTGATTTTGATGGATGATAAGATAGATCTTGTCACAAACTAGGGCCGACTGTTCCCCAGATTGGGTCATTAATACACCTTGAGAAGGCCTGATGCAATGTTATAGCGGCTCTAGTGTAGTACAACTGGCACTTTAATAATCAACTGTACAATCTAAATAATCAACTGTTTAACGAACTAATTCCTAAAAGTTCAACTGCTTCTTGAAGTTAAGCCGTTGGTCCGTGTGTTTCCATTGGTCATTGGGCTATTAACTAATGACCCATTCTAAGGAAGAGTCGGCCTTAGTTTGTAACAAGACTACACCTCATAACTCATTACTGCCACTCATCCTTCACCACATATTTGCCTTAAAATACCCTCATGAGAGTGGTCGGCATCTCAAACAGTGATATAGTGATAACCATGTATGTTTCCAGGTACGGCTGTCACCAGACTTCCAATGATAGCACGGCGCAGTACCATGACGAATGCGAACACAACGGTCTAATCGATGTATCTATGCCATTCATGGGTACGAAATGTCAATTTACTTGCGTTCATAGCTTTTCTGCTTATCACTATATTACTTTACAATAATTGCCAAAAGAAAATATCTCCTACGAAAGCCTAACGTAATTAACTACAAATTTAGCGTTGTCTTAGGTAGTTATAATCTTAAACCGACTTCCCAAGCGAAGGACCCAACCACCAAAATAAATATTTCATCAACAAAAGTACTCATTAGTGCTATGAAATGTCTTATAGCCCTACCTAGGCTGCCTATAATCACATTGCTACAGTAAAATAATATTACGTAGCCTATGACTGCAAATAATATTCCTTCTGAATCATGTTACACAGCTTACATCTAAATAACTTCCAGGAATATTAGGCTTTGTAAAATATTTTACATGCTTTTAAGTATTGCAACATTGACCTAGTCTATGGATGTTTTCATTATAAACGTTGCCCTTACCTCTTCGCCAGAAGACACCTGTAACTCCAAACTGAATACCAAACGCACTTCACATAAAGAAAATATAATCCACTAGTCCTTCACTGAAATTCGATTTTGAAATAAAATATTCCGTACGATCACCACCACTTTTACTTTCACGACACAACTTGTTTGATAAGAGGAGAAATGTATGAGTAATAATGAGTAATCGTCGATCTCGAACAGCTGATGGTTCTACCTAGAGACAGACCAGGAGGACAATACAGCGAACTAACCTCTTAACCTAAAATACTGTATAAGAAATTGTATACATATTTGATTCGACTCAACAAATTACTATATAGCATTCTTTATTTACAAATCATAGCACCGCGTTTGGTGTAAACACGTGAAAATATACAGAAATTGCGTAACAAAATGAATTTTCTAATTGAAAATGTACCGTATTTATTTAACAACACATTTTATTTACAGGTAAAAAAATTACGGCTGATATGAGGATTGTAGCTTTTGAAGAGGACAAATGTGCGGTTGTACATCTATGCAAGAAATTCTTGTGGTTTTTCAGTTTTGGTAAGTTTATTATATTATTATGAATGAATGACAGTGCTTTGATATAAAGAGTGATTTACGTAAACAGATCAGCAGGCCCGGAAAGATGAAACAAACTTAATCCCTAATAAACCACACATGATGATTACAGGAGAAACAATTTCAAGCATATTAATCATACAGGATGTACAAAACCAGTAGGTCACAAGTTCTCGACGTTTTCACGTACAAAGGTATGCCATGTTGTACATAATTGAAACTCTTATACTACTTTCAGCTATTCAGCATGTCTGTGAAAACGGATCGCAAAAACGTTAATTGAGTGTTTTTTTTTATTTTAAAGGTCACGATCTACAAAACCAACAATATACCCTCAAAACATTTTCCGACGATCCTTTCTCACTTGGCAGCACAAAACGTGTACTTTTGCTCAGATAAATTAATGGTCGCCAATCTTTTTTGTTTACAATATATAAAACCGAAGAGATGTGTTTGCTTTCATGGGGCCAAGAGCTTTATGACTTGTAGTTCGATAGGGTTTTAATACAACAAACTTACCGCACATAATTGTTATGTATCTCAAAACTATCGAGTTACATCTTGTTGCAAAGCTTTTGGTCCCCCAAACCCTCTTTGGGGTTATCGATATCTTGCAAACTAAGCCATGTGTGGGCATTCTAGTTCTAGCTATGCACATATATGTCCTCCCCCCCGCATGCCAGTGCTGGTACTTTCGATCCTTTGATTTGAGACCGACCACTCCTAGAGGGTATTTTAAGGTAAATATAGATTACATGGTGAGTGTTTTAATGGCGATGCGTTGTTACAGACTAGGGCTGACTGTTCCACATATTGGGTGATTATGTTTGTTTGCAGAGGCTGTCTGGTTGATGACCAGGGAAAAGTACCCCAGTGACGAAGCCTGGGCATGTCTCCACAATGCTCAGAAGAAGATTGCAGAACAAGGAGGTCCCGAGGCTTCCCAGTACTGCTGCCAGTGCTGGGACGAGTGCAAAGAATGTGAGAAAGAAAATTAATAGCTGTCATTAAGCGAAATATACTTAATGCTTATAGAAATGAGTAGTTAGATTTATTTACCTTTTAGCTCTTGAATTTCAGTGCTCAGTGGTATAGTGTGTGCCTCCATCAAATCAGCCCGGGTTCGATTCCCAAGCGCAGTGATAACTTTTCACGAAGGCCAATCTCCGTGGTTCGGAGTCCGTTGGTCCACTCCATTGGCTATTAACTAATAACCCAATCTGGGGCACAGTCGGCCCTGGTTTGTAACAAGACTACACCTCATCATCCTGTAAAATACTCACAATCATTCCATATTCACCTAAGAGTGACCCCCTAAGACCCTTAAGAGTAATCCTCAAAGTGATGAATTACTGTATAATACTGTTGGTATTTGGTTGAACCACTGGTCTGGGAGACTACCTGAGTTCATCCTATTGTATTTCCATAAACGTTGCTTAAGGTCCAAGATGGCCTCAGGTAGTCAACCGGGTCCATAAATCAGCTGGACATACAAAGATAGCATAAATATAGTAGTGTTAAAACCTTTTCGGTTTGAACACGTCATAGGAATACTACAGGGGTTTTAATAAGAACTTAATAGTGGAGAACAGCAAAGTGATATAGGAAAAAAGTTAATCGTTATAAATACCTTTCAAGAGTTGCAGTTGTTTGTGTAAAACGGTTGGAAGAAAGCCAGGGATGTTTTTAAATTAAGTTCTGTTCAAAAATAGTAAGTACTAAATGCCCACTATTTGCAGACACGTAATTTTATATCCATATTAAAGAACATTCTTAAACTATACT
The DNA here is from genome assembly GCA_018831715.1 of Matsumurasca onukii. NCBI lineage: Eukaryota > Metazoa > Arthropoda > Insecta > Hemiptera > Cicadellidae > Matsumurasca > Matsumurasca onukii. The sequence continues at coordinate 14,399,118 of CM032058.1, forward strand.
ACTATATCTCCCGTTCCTGCAATTATCACTACAAAACAAAGCTTTAAGCAAAAAATTTTGACAAAAGGGTTTAACAAAATCAAAGCCGAATATTTATTCAATATTTATTAACAAAGGATCATACACACATTCTTTATCTTCCCTCTTGTGAACGTTTCTAAGGGAAAAGGATTTAATAAAATATTTCAAAGATAAAAATACATTCAACGAGAAAATTGCCACAATTATATACTTACATTTTATTGAAACCCTTATTATATATGTGTTTCATCTTCACTATATTCGTTTGCTTGTACTGTAACAACGTGGTAGTTAAAACTCTCTCTTTCTATCTCTAATGATTGGGGTTTCGAACTTTAAGTGATTTGTCCACGGAAAGTTTTTCACTTCTTTCCTAATTAATTACAACAAAACATATCTATTGTCTTCTTTTTATTTTCTTTGGCCATGCCCAAAGACGGGTGTAGTTAGTTGTTCATCTTCAAAGACTGGATAAGATGGAATGTATATAGCTTTTGTTAACTTCTAACGAGTATAAAAATAACACCGACCTATTTTATTTCACCGAAGATATTTTGTACTAAATTAAGTAAAACAGTGTGAAGTGGTTGTTACAACAATCAGTTACAATTTATATTTTTCCGTTCTATCTGATTAATTTTGTTTTAAAGACACTATGATTTGTTACGGAAATAAGTTTTTGACACAGAGAAGATCCTTAGAGCTCAAATAGGTAGTGTTGCTGGCATTAAGTATATTTTATGATAGGTACAAGACATTGTTTTGGAGTTTTTGGCACATAATAAAGGATAGTTTTATAAGTGTAAGCGCTAGAAAAGTACCCACTCCTGTATCGGGGAAACTACAATTTTCCACGGCACTCAAATAAGATAGGAGTAAATGGAAAGAAGATTTCTAGTTTTGGCTCACTTTTACAGAAATTTTTCACATTATTTCAAGTTATTTAAAGTGAGGGTCAATTGTTTTCAACTAACAAAAATGACAACAGTAACATTGAGAACCAGGCAATAACATTATTGCACCTGAAATGTTCAAGTAAAAAAGACAACAAAGCTCACAAATTCTGAATTGAAAATTTGATTTAGTAGAAGTTCTGTATTATATTTACCTGTTTAATATTTAGTATGGAAAATGTATTAGACTTAGGAAGACATGTATCATGAAAGTGCTTTTACTAGCTGTAAGATTCTCTAATGAATATTGTTACTTTGTTTTAAAACTGTGCGTGATTTGAAAAAAAAACATGGTGTGCGTTAATTTTGATTGAATAAAATACGATTTGCTTTCAACCCTTATAAAAACACAGCACTATCGAGATTATTAATACAATAACTTCTGCTTTTGATCAACTTTTAGTAAATGGTTTTTGAGTTTTGTTCTGAATTAAATTGTTTTTACTAGAGATAAGTTTACTCAGAAACGTAAATCTGTAATCTAGAATATTACAATAAAGATTTAGATAAAATTTTAGTTTTGTATGCAAATCCAAATCTTTAAACTTTTATGACAGTTATTTATTTTTTACACAGAATTTACCTACCGCAAAGAAATGATTTTGAACACTAATCATCACAACGAAAAACACTATTATACAACTATTTGAATATACTAATCAACAATTGACACCTCATAAAATCACTTTTGAAAAAGATTTTTTTGGGCACTATTTATTTAATGTGAAAATGTTTTCACCCAACACAATACAAACTCAGCAGAAGAAACCTTCAATAAAATATTTGGCACAACACGATAGACTCAACTAACATTTTTCAGTTAATTAGGCTTAAGTCTAATAATTTTCAACAGGAAAAAAAAGAAATTCAAGAACGTGAATACCTACTAAATGTCATTTTGTGGTTCAATCGTACAATTTAGTAACAGTAGAAGTACACCATCTATGCCAGCATATAGTCGGAAAGATTTTTCAGGAAAAGGGTCAAGCATTTAAGCAGTTTTGTATAAAATATTAGATTTTACAATTCACAATCACCTCGGAACATCTAATGTTCGTAGACGTTAAATAGAGCTTTCATGAAAATAGTATCATATTTTATAGATTTATAGAGGTTCCAAATATCAACCAGATCTTTGTATCCTAGCGACTAACTGATATTTAAATCACAACCGTATCTTAAAAGGTATTGCTTTCAAGTTGAGCTGGGGTTTATAGTAATCAGCATCAAGAAAAAGAAATTCACTCTTTGAAACAAGTAGAAATAGATAAAAGTTCTTATTCAAGTGTAAAATGTTAAACAACGTCAATATAAGCAGTTTAAGATGAACATGTGTTTTGTTATAGCTCTTTGGAAACATTACTTTTCTGTTTTAACGCTACGGCAAAACCACTTTATCCCTGAATGTCAGCTGTTCAATTATGTTACTAAAATTGAAGTCGAGGTTATAAATTTGAACAAAACTTGAGGAGAATGCTGTGACAAAAAAAGTTCTTGTACAGGTGAAAAGAAGTTTTCATCTTTGAGTAAGGCTATGGATTTCAACCGACTTTTTTACGGGCCACTAGTGGATCTAATAACTGCTAACATTAATGGCCAGAAGAAGTACCCTGCACATCTTCCAAAAATCCTTTTTCCCCCACTTTTTTAAAACAGAAACCATATAATTCCATGTGCGAAAAAACCTGTGAGATAAAAATATAGCACCAAAGAGCTATAACAACATCACTTCCATTTATTACATAGTGCCCTCTCAACAATATTATGTTCTTCCATAAATTTTCTTATTGATAAACACATTTCAATATGAAACAATTTTCAAATTCCAACAGAGTACTTACAAATACTTTTTACGTTGGGCGAACCAAAAAGGGGTGGTAGCAGTGGTTGGGACCAATATCTACTAACCATAACGTCTACTCACCGCTAAATTACTCAAGTAGAATTATAAACAACCGATTACACATATATGTAATATACATAGAACAATAAGTATCAATCTACAATGTTTAGCAACAAATTTCCTAAGCTGACATTAAAACATCGATATTAAAAACAACAACAGCATCGAGAGTAATGGTAACACAAGACGAGAATCGAAGAGTCGAAGGTGGTACATTCATCTTACCCGCAAACCAGAACCGACGAAAGGATCAACGGAACGAGAAGTCGATAACGTAACGTGAAGCGAGACGAAAGAGAGAGGTAGAATAATTGGCACTTTGCATCAACCGAAAGTAAGCGAGTAAACGATCAACACAACGAGAATGTGTTGCAGAACGTCAACATTATTAGCAAGTAACAGTTCCTTAAAGGTACAAGGCTTCGAACCTTAGGCCTTGTCAATTTACTACTTTGCGTTGTTCGATTTACAGTTTGCGGCCAACAGCTTTTTGCAGACGACGTAGCTTTGTTGTTCAGATTCGAAAAGGGATCAGTCGTATCAAAGTAACTAAGATTTATGATTATTTATTGTTGCCTCTACACAAGCACCATGTATTGAGCACAACTTTTCCCTTTATCTGAATTGAGAACAACTGCAATAAAAAATTCAAAATATAGAGTTAAAATTTAAATTATAAAACAAGTTTAGATTAAAGCTCGTTTTAATACTAAAGAAAGAAGAGAAATCAGTATTGTAGATTTAGTTTTTAAGTACAAGAGTAATTTTTTTAGAAAGTGATAAATTATTGACTAAGGTGAACCATGACAAACGAAAACTATGGTAAATTTGAGTTTAAACCTGTCATTTACTTAGAAAAGCATATCAAGTCATATATTAATGAATAACTAAACTTTTAATGAGGCTAATACCACAAAAATCAAACTGAAATTTAACTGTTGAGATAAAAATTTACTCATTGCTACTTCTAAAAAATAAAATATGTCTTTTTTCTATAACTTGCAAATTTTAATGTTTCAACAAAAACAACTTGATCAACTAAATACTTGAATTTAAAACCCTCTAATAAGGTTTGTTATGAAAATGCAACTGGTACTAGGATTAAATTTTATATAAAAGTATAAATTAGGGTAACTCAAGCGAAATGATCAACGAAACCTTAACAAACAACAAATGCGGAGTGTGTAAACGATGAAATGCAAAAAGCCGCTGGCGTCGAGTTAACGTATTCAGTATGCACAGAGTGGCAGCACACTTATTGGCACGAAGTTCCAGGCACGTTTGAGGGGCACAGCGACACGGACCGGGACGGGGCGTAAACAAACAACACAAGACAGTGGAGGAGCGACCGCGACAACCAAACAGACACATGAACGCACACAACGAATACACCTTAATATCTTAACAATAAGTGACATTAGCACCTGTAGTACATTAACAATAAACGTGATGTCAACTGACGAGGGGCTAACGACTAACAGACAGGCTACAGTGGCTCGGACTCACTCACACGCACACGCACTTACGCACGCACTTCTAATGACACCGATTGTCAGCTGACCACCGACCATCAACACATATAATAGAAATTTATTTATCACAACACAGAGCAAATAATCTGGCAGCAACAAGAATAGTTATTGAAAAAGTCGAGAGAATAAGACAACGGTTCTTTATAAATACAAACATTGACAAATTTATCCTAAGACTTAAGTGTAATTATTAGCAAAATGATAACTACGCTAAATACCGTTTGGCATTTATATAAATGTTCTATTGCTTTCCATTGTTATTTGTTGGCTCTTTCCCGAGATGTTGGCGAACTGTGCCTGAAGGCGAGCTGGGAAAGTCTCAACATCGTAGTTTGTATGTACATCACTAATATAATACTGTCTTTTCCTCTGCATCCTACAGTACAGTATAACAAATATAAAGATTGGCACAGATTATGGTAAAATTTCATCCTTATTTTAAATAACCGAAATGAAACAAACTTAATGAGCTTAAAGTTAGGTTCCGTTCAAGTAAAGGAAGCTACTTAAGTATAAATTGCTATTTTGAGCACTCATTTGTGATACTAAACCTAACACAATGATCACTAAAATAAAATACAATCGTTGGCATAATAATTGGCATTTTGTACATTTACCTAAAACTAAAGTGTAAATATTATTCTGCAAGTTTGATAAATGTGGTAGATGTATATTCATTGAAAGTACATTGACTAAACCAGTATCTTTGATTTGTGAGGGAAAAATTCTTAGAAAAATATTGTATTTGAAAATAGTCAGGAAAATGTATTGAGAAAAAGGGAAAGATCTCTTAAACCTTGGAACCATCAAAACTGAAGAAATATTCTAGTTTAAATGTTCGACATTTGTCAAATACCATTTCTAAGTGAATTTTTATATTTGAACAGCCCATCTGTTACTGATGAAAGTCAATGAAAACAATGTGCACTTATCAGTAAATTCATTACATAATAGCCATTCATACCCATTTTTTATGATAGTTTTTCAAACAAACTTCAGGTATTTTGAGTATCGTTACCAATAAAAACGAATGACAGTTGGCCAATTAATTAATATGAAGTTTTTTCCCCCATTGATTTCCATTTTTCTCAATACAAAATTCCAATTTAAGTAGTTCCTTCTCTCAATAACTGACTAACCTTTAAAACATTTCGGTAGCTCTCCTTTGAGATTATATTATTGTTTTTTTGCTTTTGATGAAAAAAATCATTGCGTTCAACAAAAACTTTACAAATCACAACGAAAAAATTGTCAACTGTATAACAAAACAATGAAAATCACTTGTGGTTTCAAACCGTAGAGAAACTGCTGAGCAGTAGAACCTCTCGGAGAACGAGAGGACACAGCCTTAGAAGAGAAAACAACGATCGTCCGGAGAGTTAAGTTGCTCAAGTTTTAGAAACAAAGCAACCGAAAACACCAAATGACATAAATTACCACCGAATACAATACAATATATACAAAGAGAAATGAACAGTACACGGGACATATAAACATAACAATGTTCACATATGGAATCCACTTTCAGTGTCCGATTCACCGTAACTTCAACCAATACTGGTAGCAGCAGAAAGTTATAACTATCTTATCACACTCATAACACGTATTGAATGCTGGGTAAGTTACATTTTGATTGTATTTGCTGTCAGCTCGAGTCTTAAACTACGTTAAAATTTATTTAACTCTAAATCCGCACAATTAGGTTTCCTCCTAATGCGCGGAAACTTAACTTCAATTGTAAGACTAAACATATTTTCGTTTATTCATTACATATTTTGAAAGCCTTAACTTAATAAATACATGTGTTTGAACAAGCCAGAAAGTGGGTTAACAATTGAATCGAGAATAATCTGTAGCATAAACAACCAAATTTGCTTATCCGAATTATAACTTAAGGATAGGATTGATTTCAAATTAAAACTGTTTGGTTGATCTTTTAATTCAGGCACACTGTTTGATATGTGAACTTTCTGTACAGAAAATGATTCACAGTTTGTGAATACGAGAAAAAGCAATCTTGTTTCAAACTTAGTTACAATTGAACTTAACAGCTTTCCTTTGGACTTCTCAAACAATGAAAAATTCAATTTGAAAACAATGTTTGATGTTTCTTGCAAACAGTTTAAGGCTGGATAGGAGTTAAAACTTACTAAATTTACTTACAATAATATTTTTGTATACAATTTGATAAAATGACGCAACAGTATCTTCAACACATTTGTTTGTACATAATTTTACAAAGACTTTTCCTATAAAAATACATTTTAAATTTGTTTTAGTAGAAATAGTGGTATTATCTTAGAGTAGTTCAAAAATATGGTGCACTTGGTGAAATATTCACCGGCTGTTCGCGGACAAACCAATCGTTAGTGGGCTGATTCATAAACGTTTAAACTTGCCGATGAAACTATTCAAGAAAAGAGCCTTGTTTATTTGAAGGACTTTAAGTGAGAAAGTCTCAAAGACAAGACTATTTGTCCTGTCCTGGAGTAGCTATGGCAGGCTAGTTTTTAAGAGAAACCTTCGCACTTGGTCACTCTGAAGTGAAGTTATATTTACGGACAATAATAGGTTATCATCATCATTTTCTTTTTCTGTCACTTTGGTTTTGTTATTACTTAAGCTAACGGTAAATTGTGCATACAAGTGAATTGTTTTGTGCTTGTTACGGTTGTAAACAACCTTAAGATAGAATGATTCAAAAGTCACCATTAGGTTATTGAAATATTGTGAAATATTGTTACCGTAGAAACTTGATAGTTTGACTATTTGTAAAACCAAAGGGGTGTCAGACTACCAAAATGACGGAGTATTCATAAATATAGAATTTTATCACATAAAGGGATTGAAATCCCACTAAATATTGTTTATTCCATGAGTTCAGTGTTATAAAGAAAGTAAGGAGACCTATTTTACTGTAACATAGCTTGCACGCATCATTACTATGGCACAAAATGTTTTAAAATCTTTTTCTGACTGTAAATTTTGTTATTATTGAGTTACCATGAAAGGTGTTGATCTATAGTTAGTGTCAAACTATTGAGTTTCTACTGTATTTCTTTATTTTGAATAATTCTTCAAAGTTAACTGCTTACCAAGTCATTATTTACTAGTTTCCAGGTTTTAATAAATTTTGGGTGTATGTTTGCAGCAATTATTAGTCAAGCTCAATATTTTCAGGATTTTCTTAGTATATGGGAAGAAAGCCTTGAGTTTACCAGTTATGAATCCATTTTCTCTTGAGAGATAAAAATATACAATTTAAACATGGACAGCAGGTTTTCCGATTATCAATCTTTTTAATGGGGACCTTTGAATCACCCTACGTTCCTTAATCTTAAAAGAAAATAACCTATTATTGTCAAAATTTGACAGACCAGGCGGAAAAGTCTCCTGCCGACACAAATGCCAACGTTTGGGTCGTCTGCGTACAGCGCGCACCAGTGACGTATAGTGGGTAGTTATTGCTGCAGTATTGGTCAGAGTATACAGTGTGTCTCGCTCTACATGTGTCTAGCCAGCGACGAACTGGTTACGCTCAGTGTGCGGTTCACGGCCAGCGTGGGCTCCGCCTCCCCGCGCACTTCCACCTTAGGCTTCTTCGGCTCAGCGTCGGGCGGCCGGTGCGACTTCATGTGCGCACTTCTGCTCTTCACTTTGTTGAACACCCTGAAAACAACAAGTTTTTAGTACGGGTGGATGGGATAGTCTAATTGATTTCTGGGTGGAACGGGGCGATAAATTTGTAATACTCAGTACAGTAGTATCATTCTTGTTTAGCCACCTCAAGACCAGACCGTCTGCCCCACCAAAAAATGGTTGGACTATAAAAAAAAACTAGAAGAAGGCGTTCGGGCGCCGATAAAAAGAAGTTACTTATCAAACAAATCCAATCCCTAAAATGTTCAAAAACAATTTATTTTTCCCAGGCCGCCATAAAATAAAATTCCCTGCGAATCAAGATTTGTATATATTTTAAACCAAAACTACTATAATATTATTAATACTGGTGGGAACTAAATGAGTTGGGAAATCATGCTGCAGTTGGATGCTTGTAACCTCATGAAGTTGTAGGAAGCATGACATAAACTGCTTAGCCACAAAGAGGTATGACAATTGGAAAACATTTGCAATAAAGAGTACTTTCTAGGATAATTTTGAAATAATTCGTAACTAAACAAACACTTGCAATTTAACTAGTTTCTCATTTCTAATAGACTGAACTACCGTACAGGTTTTCTGGTCAGATGGAATTACCTGTAACCATTTGTTGAATATGGCTCTGGAGTACATCGTAGATTTATAGCAATTAATTCAGACATTGTAAAAAATAGACAAACAACCTGACAATTGTAATTAGAAACTGTAACCCCCAAGTAGTTAACTAATTACAATTTATTTTACAAAGGTAAACTAAAGGTACATTCAAAATATATTATAACATCAAAGTGTTTGATCTAGTAGCAACTGTGTGCGATTTATTGATAATTAAATGAAGGAAAAGGTATCTAAACTATATCATTGTTTAAAATCAACAAACAAAGGAAGAAAAATAGATAACATTATGTTCAGGTTGACTGTAAAAGAAAATTAAAGAAATTAAATTTAATTAAAGAAACAGCAAATTGGGGTGGGCATTTTAAATACTAAACTGTACATTAACATCTCTTGATAGAAACACTAAAACAAGTCCTTTTTATTAAAAAAAATAGCCAACGGGTAGTTACAAATGCTATTGTGAATCATTCAAATTTTCCGTCACAGAATAAAATTTCAGAGGAAGTGCCCTTTTCCACCCTTTTTTGGACCCTAGGAACAACATTACAAGTAGCATTTTTTATCAGATTTTAACCAAGTTTGGTACAAATGTTGCAATTGTAAACATCCAGGTTAAATTCAATAACGAGCAAAATCGGTCAATCAAAACTGTGTTTTGGGGGACTGGGATAAGTTCGCAAACTGGTTCAATATAGCGACCTTGAGGCGACGTAGAGCTCCGGCCACTACATCACATGACTACTAGACATCCAATGAAGCGTCAGTGCTAGTTTGACAGTCGAGCTGTGCCTATCAAGCTGTCAGTGTCAGTTTATATTTTTCTTGTTTTTGCTGTTTGTCGAAAAATCAAGATTGATAAAATCACTGAACAACAAATCAACATAAAGTGTTTAGCGAAAATAGGGACAAGCTCTCATGAAGTTACAGCTATGTTGAGGGCTGTTTACGGAGATAATGCCTTAAAAAAAAAGTGCATTTTCAAGTGGAATAAACGTTTCAAAGATGGCCGCTAAGGCGCTTAAGATGATGCAAGGCAGGGACGACCTTCAGCCTCATGTTTGGATGAAAACATTGATCGTGTGCAAGCCCTGGTGTCTGATGATCATCAGAAAAGTGTTAGAATGATTGCAGACGAACTTAATTTAGGTCCTTAGGCGCATGAGAGATCGCGTCGTGGTGAGGCAGATTTCGTGTCAAGGCGATGGATGGATCCTTCACCATGACAACACCCCTGCACATTCTGCTTTGATCGTATGTGAATTTTAGGCAGAACATTCTATCACCCTTCTTGACCACCCCCTCTATTCACCAGATATTGCCCCCTATGACTTTTTCCTTTTTCCAAAATGGTGATGCGAGGCATCACTGGATTAACTTGATGTTGATGCGTTGTTTTGATTTCATCAATCTCCATTTTTTGACGAACAGCAAAACCAAGTAAAATATAAACTGACACTGACAGCTTGATAGGCTCGACTGTCAAACGAACACTGACGCTTCATTGGATGTCTAGTAGTCACGTGATGTAGTGGGCGGAGCTTTACGTCGCCTCAAGGCCGCTATATTGAACCAGTTCGGGAACTTATTGTACAGACCTCATATTTTCCTCAAAAATAGGGTTTTAGGCTATAAAAACTGTATATTTTATGATCTGATTTATATAAATTTAGTGTAAACATTTATGCACCGTACCTAACGTATGCACTAAAAATCAACAAAATCCGCTCAGCCAGACCATGATGGCGGCAGAAAAGTGTTTTTATAGCCTAGAAACTTATTTTTGGGAAAAACTTCCCCTCAATACATTAATTCTGGGGAACCGATTTTACTGGTTAACAAATTAACCCTAGAGTTTACAAAATTAACATTCGTACCAAATTTTCTGAAAATCTGACAAAAATGCAACCTTTAGGTGGTCTTTAGAGTCCAAAAAAGGGCACTTCCGAGGTAATTTTCACCCCTGTGCAGGAAATTCACTAGAATTCACGGTAGCACTTGTGACTAGACATTGGCTATGTTTGATTATAAAATAAAACCACACTGAATAGTGACAAGACTGAAACACTTGGACCAGGCTGTCGTGTTGAAGGTCCGAGAGTGTGAAGCAAGTCGTGGTTGCTGATTTCACGGAGGACGGAAGTGTTGTGAGATTGAACCAGTTTCCCGTGTTGGTGTTCTCAGCACACAGGGAGGGTTGAAACTCGGAAGGATTCGGAGGGATTTTACACTGCATCATTTCTGTCAGTTTACAAGGTTGTCAGCAACAAGCTGAGAAACTTCTTAACTTCTTGGGCATTTGCTGGTTTTTCTGCCATAACTAAATTTTTACTTTTCAGGAGTGTGAAAATCGAAAACTCTAGAACAAATTCAAAAGATAAATTTCGTGTGATTACTAATTTGAATTGAACTTGAGTTGGAGCTGAATCTTTACAAGTGACCCGAAACAAACCTGAACTTGAAGTTTCAGAACTAAAGTCAAATCTGATTTAAGCTCCAAATTTTAGTAGTAATTAACTTTTGAAACCATTAATTTAAAAAAAAATACAAACGTAACAATCTCTAATATTGATTGATGTAATTACGTATTAGAGGACTTGTTTTGAACTCGAATATTAATCTTTCTTAGCTATGGTTGACTTTTGAATTGGAACCAAAATTGTTCTCCAAAAGTATAACCAGGTATAAAAATATTTTATAAGATAGTTTGTGTTTTTTTCAATCAACTGATTTCACACTCATGTTTAATAAAATCTAGTTTCTTTGCCGTTACAACGGAGCCAGTTTTGCATTTTTTTAGTTGGGAGCATCCGCATGACCAGATGTTAAATTCCGGGAAGGGGTAGGACAGGGCAACAACAGGACTACGTTGCGGGGTAGAGGGTAGAGTGGGCTGAACACTGCACGCTGCACGACTGCTCTCGGTTACCTTGGCGACCCTGCGCGGCGCAGACAGAGTTGAGTCACACTTACTTCCCACAGATCTTGCAGGGGAACTCCTCTGGAGGGTCCACGTGGTGGTGGTGGGCGTGGGCGTACGCCGAGCCGTTGACCCGCTAGTCCGGCGTGGGCGAGCGCCCGCACACCCCTCCTCCGTGAATACGGATGTGTCCGTTCAGCGCCGCTCTCGAGTAGAAGCTCTACAACATAGATAACATAGATAACACCTGGTCTGTTACATTTATTGTTGATTTAGTTCAGTTATATGCCACATTCTATATCTCTACTTACTGCCGAACAGTCCGGGTATTCACAGACGAACAAACGACTCTCAGAACTGGTAGAGACTAACTCCACGTCATTGGCCTGCAAAACAAGGTTCGATTAGTAATGTATTTGTTTTACTAGACTACTGTTGTACAATTCCTGACAAATTTTAAACACTTTTGCTAGGAATGGCGGGGTTGGACTCATTAGTCCTTAGGCTTTATTCTTTCAAGAGAAAAAACATCCAAATTTTATTGATATTCTTAAAGGTGGTTCGGTTCATTCATGTTATAGAACATACATAATTCAACAACTCATAACTCAGAGTAGTGTTATCACAAAACTCATCCAATTATTTAAAAGTCCCTCAAAATCCATCTGCAAAAAATTCCCTTTAAATTACCCCTTCTGCCAAGCATTTCCATTATTAGAAAACTCCTGCTCGATTTCCGGCACTTTAATGGTTGCCGAGATTTTTCCCTGCCAATCCCTACTACCCTTGACCACATGAGAATTACTAAATCAAAGAATTCTAAGAACTTTAAATCATTCAAATTTAACAAATCACGAGGTAGTCTTAACAAGACAGGAGATTTTCTGGTGGTTGGTACTGTCCTAACGTACTAAGTCCTAACGTCTATTTAAATAGCATGGTGTATGGGTTTTCCACGGTACCAACCAAGAGTGAAACTCAGTGTAGATAGTTACTTACAGGAATGTCAGATTTTGAGAACTCAAATTCAAACTCTGATTCTCTAGTTCTCCGTCTACCCAATCTTAACCTCTTGTAGTCTTCTGGGCAGATTTTCTTCCACAAATAGTAAAACTGAACACATTGCTTCACAGTTTTGGAACCAATCTGGAACAGCATTAGTAAAACGACTTTAAACAAGTGACCAACCAGTTGACACAAATTCATAGAGAAGAACCAAATTATCTAAACACAATAGCAAAAGCTATTCTTGACTATAGTGAGGATTAGAAACAAGAAGCGAAACTAGAACGAATTTATACCGCATATAGTTAATGTATAAGCTTTGAAACTCAGATTTTAGATTTTACCAGGTACAGTAGAATCTTGCTAAACTGACATGCCGCTCCGAAATGCTCCACCAATTATTGCTGTGCAAAACGAGATTTTTCGCTGAGCTAAATATCTCACGCTAGCTCTGAACCCAGGACTGGTTCAGCTCAAAATTAGCAATAACTTTTTGTCTTTTAAGTCACAGTTTTAGTTTCCGCTCTCAACTTTAGTCTTAAATCAGTTTTCCTTCATTTTCAGACACATAGTTTCGGTGTTTGCAAGCTATCATTGACTGTATAACGCAGGAAGTGCAAGCAAGGAGGGTACCTCTTGTGCAATGGAGGTGAAGTCCTTGTCGAACTTGTTCAGGCCCTGCTGGAAGGCTTCCATCTCGTCAGCACTCCACCGGTCACTGTCCGTGTACTCGAAGGAGAGCAGAGGGTGGCCGCTGGGCAGGGACGGGGTGGGCTGCATCAGCTTCAGCATAGCCTCCTGTAACCGACAAGTTCAAGTGATGTAGATTTTAGATTTTGCTTAAAAATGCTGAGAACTTTTGATTAGATTATAGTAATATACCAGTTATAGATTAGATTAGATTAAGTAGGGCTGGTGGTGAACCAGTTGTTCGTCAACCAAAGGTTTATTGTACTGCTCCGGTTATCTTAGCCTGGGAGACCCACTTCTATGGGACCACAAAGCCTCAAGGTGACTCCTCCAAGCTCATACAAGTGAACTTCATCCCAATCACGCCCTTCTAGTAGACATCTTCTCCTAATCTCCAGAGAGGGACATTCTAATAGGATGTGCCTAGCAGTTTTTTTTGTCTGCTCACAGAGTCTACATAGAGTATTACCATTATGCAACCCCAATTTCTGTAGATGATGCCTGAAGTGCCCATGTCCAGTTAAATATGATATTAAAAATCTGACGTCAGAGTGTTTTAGTTTTGAGATGCTACTGGAGAGCGCCCTGCTAGGCCCTTTTAGGAGCAGGTTGGCGATTGAGCTTCCTGAGAGGCCTGTCCACTTTTGACAATGTGCCTCATAGGTATTATCCCCCAAGGACTTATAAACCAGAGCCGGACTTATGCCAACTGCCCGTTCCGGTCCATTAAAGGCGGACAGTGCTCCCCTTCTTGCAAGGAGGTCTGCCTTCTCGTTACCCATGAAACCAGTTATAACTCAATTAAAAGTTTATTTTACCACCCGGTTATCTTAGCCACCAATGGGACAACCACCCCAATGGGACCAGAAAGCCTCAAGATGACCCCAATGTCTCAAAACCCCCTAAACTCAGACAACTGAACTTCATCCCAATTACACCACTCAAGTGGACCACTTCTCCTAATCTTCAGATTGGAACAGTCTAATAAAATGTGCCTAGCAGTTTCTACTGACTGCTCACAAGGTCGTCATGAAGTTCTACCATTGTGCCACCCCATATTCTGTATATGATACCTGAAGTGCCCTTATACAGTTTGATATTATACTGTAGTAGTAAACTGATAACAGTGTGTTTTAAACCTTTATATTTAGTGTATTTAATTAGAGAGGTCCTGCTAGGTCCTCCTTAAAGTAGGTTAGTGGTTGAGCTTCTTGTGAGGCTAGTCCATTTTTGACGATGTGACTTGTAGGTATTATTCCCTAAGGACGTAAATCATAGCTTGACTTATACCAATAGCTATTTACTTGTTCCAGAAAAATCATTTCCCTGATTCCAGTTATGGATAGTTGATAGACCTCCCAACCTAGAGGTCATCGAATGGCAAGACTGGGGTAGAAGTTGAATGAATCACTAAAATTGTTCTTTAACTTGTTCCAAGTGATCAGTTTTAAAATGAAATGCATGGCAAACAGCAGTGACACAAATTTAATCCATATTTAAAAGTAAAACCAATGAGCAAGTAAATACTTAAATACCTATTACATTAGAATTACAATATTTTCAGATCAGTATTTTTGGAATTCTGTAAAGAAGTGCCTAGAAAATAATGAAATGAATTATAATATTGTCCCATGCGGCCCTGGTTAACTCTCAAACCTCAGAAGCAGAGAGAGACTTCACTCTTGTACGGAATGCGTCTTTGACTGCTTCCCTATCTTCCACGACAAAATACATTTTTGATGAAAGACGTTGAATAAAGATGTTATGATTTATTAATTTTGCTTGGCCTTGTCAAACTCGTGACGGAAGTGCTTACATGGATGTTGCCATGACACAGATGCAGCAGATGGAGCGCACTCCTTTGTGTTCAATCGCCGGCACAGCCAAGAAAAAGCAAACTCCAGGTACATGTCCACTGAAACGCACACAAATAATTGTTCAACTGAGGGCAACCACTAGATTATGTCAAAATATACATAAGTTTGTAGTACAGTTTCAAATTTTATAATAAAAAAATTGTCAGTTTACAATGTTCCCTCATGATGGAAATAGTTTGGTTGAATTCTTCAAATAATTTTTGCTATATCCGGTGTCCATTGTAAGACAAAATAAAAATTCCCGTATAATTACTGCATTTGTCCAGATTTATTTTGCCAATTTCCCAGTTTTTAAGCACAATACTATAAGCTTCAATTTACATTTAAATTTTTGGAAAAGATCATTGAAATGCTATCTAAAGAGTCATAGATTGCCATAGTTTGGCAAGTAAAAAGTTATTTGTGGAAAACAGCGGCGATCTTCAGTATTCTGTTAGATTTGCAGTGAAATCACAACTTTCTTCACATTTGGTATGATATCTAGACTCCTCTTAGTGACAGCAACAAAAACACAACTTTCGTTACTGTTCACATCGACCTCTAGACTCGTTACCGTTTGTGACCAAATTATCACAATCCATCCACTTCCATGACTTCCCAGTTTTAAAACAAAATTCCAAACTTTTCCCGGAGCTAGAAAGTTCTTGTATAATTTTCATTTTCCTGCAATCGCCACAGAAGTAGCTTGGTAAAATTCACGCGTATTTCCTGGCAATATACACATTTTCCCGGTTCACTTCCACTGTTGTAGAGGACCGTTTTATGCCCACAGTCTGCACCTATCCTCGTTTAATGTCCGCGACCCTTCCTAACCGTGGTTTTACGCAGGCGGTACGTTTTGAGAGCCGTTTTAGACCCGATTTGTCCCGATTGCCTTTACTCGCTGCACGCTCAATCGCTTTTAAATCCTACGATAAATTTTGAGAGCCGTTTATTACCCGCGACACTTTCCGATCGCCCTTTAAGGCCCGCGATACGTTATGGGGGATGTCCAAGACCTGTGGTACGCTCCGACGCCTTTTCGCCCGCTGATACATACCGATCGCTTTTTACGCCTCGCTGTACGCTCCGATCGCTTTTAATCCCGTGGTACGTTTCGATCGTCTTTTTAAACCCCACTATACTTTCCAAGGCCCGTTTATTACCCGCAACACTTTCCAATTGCCCTTTTAAGCCCGCGATACGTCCAGAGAGATGTTTCAGATCCACAGTATGTTCCAAGAGGCACGTTTGATATCCGCATGACGCTATGATCGCCTTTTAGGCTCACGATATTTTCCGAGAGGCATTTCAGATCCACAGTATGTTACGACCACCATTTTTCGCCCGCAATACTTTTTAATGGTTGTTCCATACCCGCGGTACGCTCCGAGGATCTAATTATGCCCGCGACACGATATAAGGGCCGATTTTTCCCAATTACACCCAGAATTAACGCATATTTCCCGGTTTTTCCTCGGTACTTAATATTCCCGCATAATTCCCGGTTTTCCCGGAATTCCCGGTCTGTGGCCACCCTGTGCAATTCTCTCATGGACTCTCTGTTAAGTAAATTCAACGAGTGTTAAAGATCTCTGAGTAACATAACAAACCACAAGACTCACCTTCACTGTCAGACGTAAGCTTGCTGATGCCGGGGTCCCACAGCAAGTGTTCGTAGGAAGGTTCCCGGTCCGCACGCCCAGTGTCTCCACGATACGCCGGCACGGCGCACTGGAACTGTGAGCCCACGTTGACGTGCGGGGAGATGTCACACTCTGGCGCACACTCACTGCCCTCCTGGCTGCTGTCGTCCGACATGCTCAGTTCACCTGGACAGCGGGACCATTGTCAGTGACGGGGTCGGAACTATCGCTTACATCCACTTGGGTACTTTTATAAATAATCTAAAAAATAGTGCTATTTATAAGATGGCCCATCCAGGATGACTATCGGACTATATAGAGGCATATAATGCTCAAGTATTAACAGAGTTTCAAACATTTTGATGGATGTTAACAGGAATTTAGATAACATTGCAGTTACTAACATCAGTCTGGATCAAGCTTCAGTCTGTTTTACGTGATAAGATGTACGTACAAAGAATTTGTCTTGATTGTGGGAGTTTTACAAATTGACTACTAGAGTGAGAGACTGGCAACACTTGTTCAAAAGTCCTTTGTGGAAGATGGGGCCATAGATAACCATAGAAGTCTAAAGATCATCATAGGTGGTTGTATTCAAACAAGAGTTTTATAGGTGGTAACAAGTAGGGGTGGTGGACTTTTTAGTGTCGGCACAGGATTTTAAATATTAAAAAAGGTCAGAAATAAAAAAAAACTCATGTTCCTTTTGGACAGGATGGGAAAAGACAAGCATTTTTGTTATTACCAGAACAAAGTTTTACTATTTAAAATTCCCTTTCAGCCTAGTAATTTCCAAATTTGCAATCTTAATAAAAAGCTCTCTAGAAGTCTAGTAATACTTTTAATCTACATGGGATATCTACCAAACATTCATTCACAGTGATAAAAAAAAACACTACCTTTGAGAGTGGTAGAGCTGGGCCAGACCTGAGCCTGCCAGTAGAGTCCTTGCCCCGCCCGGGTGGGGGGCAGGATGGGCGAGGGCGTGTACGGCAAGGTGGGGGCTGCCGGGTGGTGTATCCTGGGAGTTCTCAGACGAGACTGATGAGCATGGTGCGGCGTCACCTCCAACCTCGCCCTCTTCCTGCTCACCCCTCTCACTGGACTCGCTGGTATACTGTGGCAAAAGTCAAGAATTAGAAGATTTCAATTGCTATTTCCCCAGACTCAAAAGGTCACAATCTAAGAGTTAAACGTTAAACCCTGATTAAAGACTATTAAAAGCGGATTTAAATGAAATTCAGGCATACTAATGGGGTTTTTCAGGATATGTTTTAATTTTAAATATGTATAGAAGAAAATTAAAAGACCTCTAGAATATAAGGCTTTTTTCTTGGGATTCCAGGAAGATGACATGGATGTCATACACAGTTAAATGTATTTAAAACATTCTGGGTGCATACTTTCAGAAATCACTTATATAAATCTCAAATTCAACTTTTAAATGATAAGTTTATCATTACTTTTTTTATTATTATAATCTGTGGTTATGCAATTCCACAATGGTTAGGAAAGAAGTTGTTAAACAAATAAGATTTCCGTTTGATTAGCAAGGTAATGTGTATAAATTAGCCTGTTATTAACAAAACAACTTACCTTGTCGGACTTAAGAACACATCGTCATCCATGATTTCCTCCTTGATATGATCTAACAATCGCACACTATTTGTCCTGTGAGGCTGTGTTTTCTGCATTCCCTTCCCCATCACCACCGTCTTCATCACTTTGCCCCCGCAATCAGGCTCGATCTTCGGCCTAGTGTTCACGTACACCGTCGTCGTTCCGTTCAGTAAGCTGGACGCTTTCACCGGTTGGAAGTTACACGACGTCTGGATCAGCTTCAGTTCCCCGTTCCTATCTAACACTATACCCGTCACGTCTTGAGTGTTCGTGCCGAGATCTATGGTGCCATTATTCAGCAGCTTGAAGGAGTTGAAGTCGAACCTCTTCCTGGAACCGAAGTCTTTCGGACTACTCGACAGCAGAGGGTCGTCTGAGTTTGGCATCATCTGCGACTGCAGCGTCTGATGAGGTATCGGTGAGGAAGAAGAGGCGGGTAACGACAACGGGGACGGAACGGGAGTGGTGGAAAGTGGCGACTGCGGAGGTGGTGACGGTACATGCTGTATGGAACTCAGAGGTAACACTTCGTTTAAAGCTGCTTCTACAGCTGCCGAGCTGGACATTGTAGACGTGTAAAACGCTGCAGACAACGGTGAAGAAGCCGGCCCGGAGATGACGGACTGCAACTGCCCGAAGGAGGGAGACTGTCCTTCCTGACTTGCAGGAGGTGTCGGGTACGTATAACTTGGCGAAGGTAGCGGTGACTCGGAGCCTTGGAAGTCCTTGTGAGAGCTGGATTGATTGTGCGAGTACGCAAAGTCTGCCAGGCTGACGGGCAGTGGTGAGTTCAACACGGACTGCAGGTCTTGGTGGTGTTGGAACTGCTGATCTTGGGAGTTGTCCTGGTAGTCCTCCAGCGACGTAATGTCCTGCAGAGCTGCCGCCTGGAAACCACACACAACTTTACATTACCTTGAAATTGTTTGATACAAGTTTTCAAAAAGCAATCACAGTGACTATTTTTGGTTTTGTTGATCTTATTACATTTACAACTTTGAAAATTGAATGTTACTTTTTTTAAATTGAATGTTTAAATGAACGTTTGAATGTTGTTTTAGAATATTTAAATTAAAAAACACATAAAACCATTAATACCTGCTTAAGATTTAAATGGCCTTTGTTAAGGTTTTCCTATCATCCAACAGTTTTTGTTAACCACCCTTCTGCCTGCTCGTTTATGATGAACAAATAAGACTACTGCATTACTACCTGCCTGGTAGAGGGCTGTGACCAAAAGAATTATGCCCTAATTGTAAAACTAAAACCATTTCCTTTTAAAAGGCGATGGGCCCTCACGGGGAAATAGACTCAGGGCCGAGTAGAGTTTGTAGCCTTTTCAAGTGAAAAACAACGCACCTGGATGGACTCAGCCAGCTGGGCGGGGTCTACTCCATGAAGCAACATGGAGTCCTGCACAGACTGCACTTGCTGGAACACGTCCTCTTGTAGAGATGGAGAGAAGTACCCGTTGCTGGCGTCCTCGTTGCTGTACACTCCGAGTGAGTAACCGGTCTCGTTCTGGAAGTTCAGTTGTATCTGCGGACTAGAGCAACAAGCGTAACTGTTAACACATTTTTAATAAAATCAAGAAAACCTGTTAATGATACTCCAAACTTTGAAAATAGGTCCCCGATGTTATCAGCTCAGTTCTAAACAATGTCTGCACTATAATACGGGATACTTGGTACTTCACCCGCGGTTGCTTGTACATTAAACAAGACTAATGGTGCTCTCAAGCGTTCTGGTCGCAGGAACTGCTCAACTCAGCTGCCAGGCCTACCTCAGCTGCTTTACATCCATTCTTATTATACTTTTAAGTAGGGATGAGTCGGTTCTCGGACACACCCAGAACCGAGACCTGAAAATTGACAAAGTCGGTTCCGGAACCGGCCCCGATGCCAAATAACACATTGGGGTTAGGTGTGCGAAGTACTGGCATCAAGTCCGGAAGATTTACCCATTCCACCGCCTCGACTCGATCAAATTTGGTCGAGTAATTTGGCGCAAACAGTTATCAAAGTCGATTTCACCACGGCATTAGCGGAAGGCAAGAGATCGCCAAACGGTATCGGGTCATGATTTCACCGCGGCGCGAAGCGGTGTCAAGAGATCGCCACGAACGGTATCGGTCATGATTTCACCGCGTGAGTCGGAGATCGCTGCGAACGGTATCGAAGTCATGATTTCACCGCGGTAGTCAAGAGATCACCGCGAACGGAACCGGAACCGACAGAACTGAGAATTTTTCTCAGAACCAGGAACCGGTAAAATTTTGGAACCGACCCATCTCTACTTTTAAGTGATGTGCTCAGTTACATAAATTACCAAAACTTTCCTTGCTTTTAGAATGTTTGAAATTTTGACTCAAAAGATTTATATATTGACGAGTATCGTTCAGAAAGAAAGGAATGTAATTTGGGTGTTTAATTATTGGTACCAGTAACTAAAAACTTTCTACAATCACAACCCAAGTTTTAATGACAGCTACACCTAGTTCAGGTGAATATGCGATCACATTGATAAGGCTGTGATGCCCAAACATTCCTTACTTTCTGAATGATCTCCTATATATTTTAGGACAAACCTACAAATCTACACGATTCAAATAATACCTTGTTTAAATATTTTTGGAGCTAGTGTGTTTCTCAACCATTTCAAATTTTAGATGTGTTTAAAACTTTTATCACAACTACAGCCTCATATCAAACAGGCTCTCAGTTTAATCTCATTACTCCAACATTACAAATCAAATCAAGCAGGAACAAGTTTACAGTTATTTTTCCAAGCCCCTCATTAAAGACTTGGCTTATTTTTCAAATAAAAACTCTACTAAAAGTAGCTAACCTGTGATTGGTTTGCGACCCCGGGTCGGAGCTGGCTCTCTTCACAGCTACCTTGTGGTTGGTCAAGTGCTTGTCTTGAGCGACAGAGAGGCTCTCCCCTGCCCCCGGGGTGGAGGCGGAGGTGGGCGGAGTCCGCGTGGGCAGGAAGTGCTCCGAGTCTGAGTGTCTTCTCAGCGCACTCTTGTCCACCATGGAACCGTTGTTGAGACTCGGAATCACAGGAACTGAACACAATAGTTGGAGTCCATTAATCAATGAAAGGTTATTTATTGATTGATGTATACAAATTTAAAATGTAAATAGATTACACATCAAACAACAAAATTACTAATAAATTCAGAACAAAGAGCAATATTCAAACACTAACTTACAATTATCCTAATTTTTATACTAAAATACAATTTGCATCGCCCTAAATTGTATAATAAACTCCGAAGCAGCAAGAAGTGTCGTCCATTTTCGGATAAAATTAAAAGTATCTCTTGAAGAAGGCCTCCTACTCCGGACACGACTACATGATGGAAGCAATATGTGAAGATTAGCGTTGTTTACTTGGGTCTTTTGATTTTGTTGTTGTTGATTTGTTCTTTTTTATATGTAGGTTTTGTTTTCCTATGCATCATCTTGTATGCTACGGAATAAATATGTCTTTCTTTCTAGATAGTGCATAGATGCTACATGGCTGAGGCAGGAAACTCAACATAGTTGCGGCAGCCCACACACAGAATGTGGTGCTAGAGCTGCCGCCTCTTGTCCTTTACCCCTTCGGCTCCATATGCTTGAGTTTGTCCAAAGTTGATGACTTAAATGTGACCAAATCGTGTGATTTCCGAGATCAACTTCACTTACGTGTGCGTCAGTGGCTCTACTTGGGACTTTTGAAAGGGTTCCCCCACAGCACATTCTGTGTGTGGGCTGCCACAACTATGTTGAGTTTCCTGCCTCAGCCATTCGGCATCTATGCGCTACCTAACATATGACACTCTTGTAGACACTTACTGGAATAAGTAAGGCTGGTCTGCGTGTGAGCGCCGAGACTGGTGGTGATGCGCTTCTGGATGATCTTCTCGATGAGCGCTCGTACGCCAATACTCGCCGTCTGCAGCGGAGGACCAGATGACTCCTTCTTCTCACACTTCTTCCCGTCCGACTCCTGCACAAACAGGAGAAACATCTTCAGTCTAGCTTGTTTGATAAGTACAAACCATTTAGGAAGTTAGACGCTGACTAGCGAATTTGACTGGTGACCTGTACAAACATAGCATTGTCCAGACGAATCAGTCAAATTTAAGGACTGACAGTCAATGAACTTTTGAAAAGGACCAATACCTGACTGGTCACAGTAACATTAGTCTGTAACAGTACATTTGTTGGTTGAGGCAAAATTTACATTTTTGAGAAGTTTCTATGACCGAAAAAAGAAGATGGTTTTTAGAAAGAAGGTAGGAAAACTTGTGAGCCATCTAATCTCAGATTTGTTTTTTACTAGTCTGAAAACAAAGCCAATAAACTGTAATAATTCATTATAGCGAAGAGAAAGGTCTACAATACATACGCTACATTAATACTGTTTTTTATTTGTAAAATATTATTTACTTATTGTATGATTTAAAAGAAACGACAGATCAAAAACCATCAGAAATCAAAGGAACATACTGAAGGAATCAGGTAAAGAACCTTAACAGCAAACAATGAAATACAAACAAAATAAAAGATAAATTGAAAGTACCCTAAAATAACATTTTCTTAATACACAACTATAGTTTCAGGGCTGATTATTAACTGTACCCCTGATTGTGGGTCTGAAACTATAAGTTTTAACTTTTAATAAATTGTTATTCATGGGTAATTACAAGTTTATCTTTTATTTTGTTAATATTAAACTAATATTAGCCATTTTAAAAACTCCTTTTTTAAGTAAAATTATCAATATTACACACAAAATGTACAGTACTGTTTGATATGTACTAGATGGATAGAAATTCAACTGGAATTTTAATTGTATATTGTTTAATTGATGGAATAGCTAAATAGATTATACCTTGTTTTCTTTTCTTGAAGAGTAGGCAGAATAGATCAACAAATTTCTTACAAATCTACATTTACTATGTTAAAAGATTGAAATGGAAAACATGGTACTAACTAGGTTTGATGACAACAACAAAAATAATGTCTACTCTCATTATTGGATCAAAACAGCTGATTGGACAATACTACTACCATTAAAATAAAACACAGATTAAGATTTGTTTAAACTCAAATCAAGATTAACTTTTCACAAGTACAGAACATCTCAAAAAAATGTATACACACTTTAATTGACTGTAGCTAATTGCAAATAAAAACCTACATCTTTGGAACTTACACCAGGTGATAGTTTAAAACATTTCTTTTCAACAATATAACTATAGTCAATTTATTGAAAAAAATATTTAATTGAGTTTGTTAATGCTCTTTACTTTAAACATTAGTGTATTTTAGCAAAAAACATGAACAACATTGATTTAAATTATTTATTTATCAAAATAAATATGTAGTTAATATTGTGTATACATTTTGTATACACTCTGTACAAAACAACATTTCTATTTCATAACTATTCAAATATTTTCCATCAATTAAAAACACTGACAACATGAAAGCAGAGTTGGACAACTAACTGGCTCTGGTTTGTACAAATAAAACACAAAACAACACAACAACAACAGAATGAATAAGAATGAGAATGAGAATGAGAATGAAGAATAAAGAATGAAATGAAAATTTTTATTGTCATTAGCTTTGATTACAGCTTATAGACAACGTCAGTTTATAAATAAAGTCAAAACAATTTTGTTGACATTAACTAAGCACAATAAAATAATTAATATTGTGTTTATTTAAAACAGACAATATTTATATTATTATTTTTACATTATTTAATACTTTACGTCAAAACATACAACATACAATAAGTTACAACAAAATATTCATGTGACACATAATCAACAAATGTTATTATATAAAATTTAAACTTCTTATCAGGCTAAAAATTCCAGAAACAGTGTAAAAATGATCAACAAATTCAAGTGTTTTGAACTTCTTTAAGGTCTGACCATGCACTAGCGAACTTATTAAATAGGAAATTTTATGTAAACATGACTACACCTAGTTTTTGTTCAATTACTTGAAAGAGTATTAAGAAAATAATTTTTGTCTTGTGCTATACTATGTATTTCTTGTCTCATGGTAAGGCTATTAGATTTTCCTTATTTACTTATCAAACAATAATATATGTATAAATTAGGTAAGGACATTATTTGGTACTTTTAAATGTTAATTTTACATGTTTCCCTATCAGGTATTTTTAATTACCTAGCTGTTTTTGCCAAATAAATGCTCTTTGAGCACATTTGTTGACAAAAACACCATACATAATTGTGACTGGAACAGGCATTGTATACAGTTAACATGACATAACAAGACACAATTTCTTAATTTTGAAAGATAAACTACTTTGATTTAAAATTGTTTAATAGTGGTTCCAATTGAACTTACTTCTAAATGTACCTAGTAACTTAATGGTGTATACTTTAATAACAGACTGTTTAAGCTAAAATGTAATTTTTTCAGTTTTTGTGCAAACCATTAAAGTTTGTTTCAAACCATTCTAATGTTTTGAACTTGACTTTCAATTGTATTAGTTTTCAGCATTTTGTATTATTTAAGATAGTGTCATCTGCATACTTATTGATTTACAAGAGACATTATATGAAAAATCGTTTACAGCAATCAAAACAAAAATGGCAAGTACAATCCTTGAGGCATCATTTTCACTTTTAAAACTAGATTATGTTACTTGTACAACCATTTGGTTCTTTTATTTAAATATGATTTAAGTATATTTATTCATTGCTTATTCCAAACAATTTAATTTTTCATTAACATTATGGTTTATACAATCAAATGCTTTGAATGAGTCAATAAGTAATGCCGATATACAAATGTTTCTAAATTCATTAACACATGTTCAACTATGCTTCAACCGTTTAATAGTACTTCACGAATAAATCAAATTGATCTTTACAGTACAATTGGTATTTTGAATAACTGAGAATCTGGTTTTAATGAAATACTCAAAACTTACTAATATTGGAATGAAAACAACACAACACAACAATAACAGAAACAAAACACAGTTTGCATTGTTCGATGGTGTAATCGAGTTCTACAATACAACACGGCATCAATAATAATAGAATTATTTATTTGGAAACGTGCCATTATCTAGCAACACTACAACAGTTTCGTCGCCATTAGAGCGCTTCGGTTTCCAACTGTGAAATCAAATAACAATCCGTACTAATGATGATTTATGTGATGTTTCGTAAATCGTAATCCAACACCCACGATTCATGTAATCATGTTCTGATGAACATGTTCAACTTGCATTGTTTTGACTGTTTAAATTATGGTTGATTCAAATGTGTCTATTTGAAAGGAAATTGATATTTTTGTAGGGTAATTTAAACTTTTTCTGTTCTGAGAATTTTGTAAATATTGTATAAAATAGTTATCTTTTATATTGTATAAAATAGTTATCTTTTATTATATAAATCTTTTCACTTTCATCTTTACCTTTTCATTCGTTTTTATCAAGGTTTCTGTAAACAGAATATTATGTAGTTTTTGGTTTTAGTGGATTGGTGTTTTATACTTTTAGGAATCTTAATGAAATTGAGGTTTTTATGGCATGTGATTTGCTTTCGACTATTATTTTAGATTTCAGTTTAGTTTGGGAAAGCAGGAAAACCGTTTTCACTATCACCGTTTTCGTTATTTGTTAGTTTACAGAAACTACATTAGTATCATATAAGAATATATGGAACAAAATTAAAATAATGTTGCAGTATTAAGAAATAAATCTGGAACAAAAGCACCCTTGATTCAAAATGATTTTAATCAAGTGTTTTTGTTATGAATTTATTTCTTAAAATACCTGGTTAATCTTAATGACAGTAATACTTTAGTACAAAATGTTTAAAGAAAAATAGTTAAGTTTGAACTATTTTTAAAACGGTTGTCTGCCTAAACGTAATGTTTCTACTTTCATTTCTACATAATGTGTATTGCTAACTTAACATGGATTCCAACACTTCATCCAAAACATAAATAACATACTTATTTTTGAACTATCTTTAAATTTGATTAAACAAGCAAATCTTTCAACCATTTACAAAGAAGTGCACAGTTACAGAGAACTAATTCACTCAGCAATATCCGGGTAGTTTTTCAAAGCGGGCGCAGAGGAAAGGGATAACGTACAAACCAGGATGTAGCCGAGCATGTTGTATGTACGGTAATGATTGATCGTAAGAGATGGTTTCCTTCCCTCGTATCGAGATATTTATAGTACAATTTCCGGCAAGCTTCGTAGCGAGTAAATTGCACCCCTCTCCCCCACTTCTCACCCTCCGCCTAACTCGTGTCGATTTACATGGCCACCTATTTCAATCTCTGATCTACCGTCACTGGATGAATCAGTTTTGTTACCGATATCAATTTGTAAGTGAGGAAACGGTAAAGGTTTGATATTTTCAATGGTGTATTTCTTGGTAAACTGTATGCATATGGGATTCCTTACAATTGGGTATAGTCATACGTATTCAATTTAACGTAGTAATTTGAAGTTGATAGTAGTTGTTCTTTCCAGTTTAGTCTCTTTGAGATTTGGTGTGCCTCAAGGATTAATAACAGGACTTTTACTATTTCTAATTTATGTAAACAATGTGGGCAAGTTTATAAAATGTCAGCAGGATTTTGTATGCTGAAGACATTTCACTCACTCTGAATAAAATTAAAAACAATATTAATGATTTAGAAATATCATTTGTACATGTCAACTAGGTTAACAAACACCTCGTAAACCTACTAGGAGAACTAAAAGAAGCCTTACTTGTCCGAAACACACACATTACATTTCCTTTCCTTTACTTGTCGGTTGGCTGTCAAGTAATTTCAAGCAATTAATATTTATTTAACGCGAATTCAACCTAATAGAGGAAAGGTTTTATTATTTAAATATATAGTTGATTTATTCAGCTTTGGTCTTTCTCCCTATTAGTTTGGCCTTTCCCCCAACTAGCTCAGTCGTTTACAATTCCTGTGACTTTAAAACCTCAATTAACACAGCTAAAACACAACAATTATAACGCTTTGAATATCTTGACTATTTTCTATGCACATTCATTGCATCCTATCAGAGAAATACAGACATTCTATTCTAATAAACAGAGGAGGTACTTACTAATACTTTTTTCCCCCTTTCAATAACAATACAATTTTTAAAACATAAAATAAGTATCACACTTAAACAATTACTTACACGTCATACAAACCCTGAGCTTCGAGCTGCCACATTTCCCCTTCTGCACCCGTGTTCTCAAGTGGAAAACTCTAACATTAGTGCACAACGGTTTAATCCACAAAATGTAGCCTACATACCTCATCATCGTCGATCTCAGTCTTTATGTCCTCAGGGGCCAACAATGTCATCTCCTCGGGCATCTCGATGTCTGCCACCAACGTGTTGTTAGCACGGTCATTTCGATGTGTGGAAACCACCGGAAACACGTGTGGTTTCCGGTCCGGAGGAAGCTGCTTGCAACCAAACCGAAACTTCTCATTTACAGTATGTACCTCTGCCGAGTATATATCTCTGCACGTGGTCATTACAGATAATTTGTTTAGCGTACTTTTAAAATCTTAAGTAATGTTGCCTGATTTGGTAGCCTAAGTAAGTGGTCAAAACTGACCCTAGTCTTAAAAGTTAAAACAAAATGAATACAGAAATTATAATTTTATATTTTAACATGTAGGGGTAAAATACGTGCTAAACAAATGTTTTATATTTCTTAAAAAGGATAGCTAGTGGCCAAAGGAGTGTAATCAAAAATATTTGTAAAAATGTTGTACGCTTTGATTTTAAAACTACTTTTAAACAGAAAATAAAAAATATGTTGTGTTGAGCTGTTATTTTCAGCGTTTACAGAAGTTATTCACTATTTTTACCTAAACAATTACAGAAAAATATTTACACCAAACCATGTACGACTTAGAACAAAGTTAAGAAGAACTAGTTGAATATTTGCAAGGTCAATTACTGTCTCCAAAAATAGTGCTTTTGTTACATTTAAATACTTGTACGCTTAAGTTTGACCGCAAATTCAAATAGTTGAGATTGCCTAAGTCTTTTTAAAAGTGTTAAATCAACAGATTGAATTTTTTTAATTAAAATTTTTTTGGATTACGGCTTAAGTGCACGCCACCCTAAACAAATCCACAGAGCGTAACTCACCAAACTAAAATCAAACTCATGAACTTTGGACGGTGGGCAACAGCTGTTTAAACTAGAGCACAGCTCGTGGGTTTACGGCAATGTTAACACTGTCAGAGAATGTGTGCGGATTAACCAAATCCTATTACAAGCCGGGAAACTACGGTTTTTATAATTGATTCATTGTCACTAAAGCCCACAGACTGGATTTGGAAAATGGGATATTTTAACAAACGCTCGCTAAGCCCTGGTGTTTGTAAGCCAATATTTATGTGCAAAGGGCAGCTGTTAATAAAATAAACCACACACGCTTAATTCTGTAATTGGTATTCTTAAGACCAATTAAACAAATTGTAAGTAGTAATTTTTGTGAACTTGATGAGTTTGATTAATTTTGATTAAGTTGATCTGTGAATTTTTGCAGTTGAAAAGCAAGTGTAATACATTAGGTTTTGAACAATTAAAATTAAAAAACTTGTGTTGATTATTTTCAATGATGGAACAAGTATACAGTACTTACCGTCAAAGTTATCTGATGATGCTTGGGCTCCTGAGAAGCATGAAAATGGAGACAACAAACTAAGTTAGATAGAATAAGAAAACTCTATTAATAATTACTAAACTCTACAAACCCCAAAGAATTATGGAAACAAATAAATAGCGTTTTAAACACAGCCCAAAATGTATAAAATTAAATTTTTAACTGCCATATTCAGAGAAAATGATTGATGGATGTTATAAACAATTTGGTACCAAAATAACCTGTTTTGAAACAAAGTACAAACTTTATTGGAAATCACCAATTAAAAACGTACATTTCTTTTTCACTGGTAATAACTATTCTATACAACACTTATAGTAAGTGAAGCAAATTTTGAATTAAATATGGAATGAGTAAAGTATAAAGTATATGAGTAAAGTGGAATGACTGCTAACGGTGGTAGGAATTTGCTCAAAGTTTTCGCTTTGAATTTCATCATTAATCACTAATCAGCTCAGGGACTAGAGCAAGTGCAGTTGGTTACTTACAGTGATGGAAATCTGATGAGCTTTCGGTTCCTGGTAGACATTAACAGAAAACACATTTAAGTCAGTGAGATTGTGCGTTGTTTAGTAGTGTTGATACTTTTATTGAGTAAGAGATCGAAGAGCAAACAATCCCTTTGAGTTAGTTGTGTCCTATTAACCCTGCATCAGGCGCTTTACTGAGGCAGCCTCCGTGTCTTTGTGTTTCAATTAATAAATGAATCTTTTAGAAGTGGTGAAAAGAGGTAGGATTTTTTGCAGTTCACGGCAGTACACTCCTGATGCCATTCGAAACAAATAACAACTTGTTTTGCCATTCGCGACAAACTTTAGACTTCTATTGGCGTCTTTCACAGTCCTGGCGTCTATCATGAGTTTTTTAACCTCCCTTCTAAAATTTCCATGTTAATGGACAAAATTGCCACATAATTTGACTTTTCCCGTGTACAAAAAACTCCCATGTAATTCTTGGTTTTCCCGGGATACCCCGGGATGCTAGAAACCTTGAAATATGATCACACATAGTTGTACATGTTTGTGTGCATCCAAAGGAAACCTCCAAGAGGGCCTGATGCCCCTGACGCTGTTTTGAAGATGCAAAATTAATCAGCTCAGATTAGAGCAGGTACAGTTGGCTACTTACAGGGATGGAGATCTGATGAGCTTTGGGTTCCTGGTAGGCATTAACAGAAAATATATTTAAGTCATAACATATTAAGTGTGGTTGTACGTTATTTAGAAGTTATTATTTTAAAATTAAGAGATTGATGAGCAAAGAATCCATTTGGGTTGGAAGTATCGTATGAAACCTGCATCGGAAGCGGTGAAAACCTTTGATTCTTTTAATTTTTATTAATAAATCAATATTTTAAAAGTGTAATTACGTTCCATTCGTCCGAGTACCTCTCTAATACTCATCTATCAGTTGGTTATTTGCCATTTTAAAATGTGATGAATTTAATCATTATATGGCTCAGAGTAGATCAAAAGCAGTTAGTAACTTACAGAAATGGAAACCTGATGAGCTTTCGATTCCTGGTAGGCATTGACAGAAAACACATTTAAATCAGTATAAATGTGCATTATTTACTAGTGTTGATAATTTTATTAAAGACATCAAGAAGTAGACCCTAAAGAATCCCTTTGAGTTGGAAGTATTTGATAAAACAAGTTTGGTAGAACTTTAAAATATGATTTAGGGTAGACTATTAAAGTTCTGGATTTGAGGGTTTAAAATGGATTCAAAATTGAAATTACAAACAGTTTTTTGTCCTCAAAAAATTAAACTCTTAAATAAGCTGTTTATACTTAGGTTGACAAAACTAGCCTTGAAATATATACAGGGTGAGTCTACGGCAACCGTTTGAAGTTTTAGATACTACGCATCATTTTTTAGCTGTCGTGGGTAAAACTTAAACTACCTACACGAATGTGCCCTCTCTAGTTAACTTGAACAACATTTCACAGCCTGTTGCCAGATCGATGCCTCTTGTCGGGGTTTTGGGAGGGATGTTGTGGTTGCACTACAGTGGAATTCCGTCCCCTAAGCCCTTGCGGCCAACCCCTCTCAGCCCTCACAAGCCTGGTGGTAGAAAGGTGTCAGGATCATCAGTTTTGATAACCCATAATAATAAACGAAAGTTCCCACACCAATTCAAATAGATTACATAGCGTGACAACTCTGTCAAATATATGAAATTAGCGAAAAGATTAGAATATTATTATACACTTGTATAGGATTGTTTGTTTTAAAACTTTAATATTTTAAATTCCAATAAGAAGTTTATTTTACTTCGTATAGACTGTTTCGTAAAGTTAAATTTGAATCTGCTGCGTCTTCCTTCAGCAAAATATCCATCAGTCAAGAAAATATTAAACTTTACACCCTAGGGGGTAGGCTACTTTTGAAATGTTTTACTATTCATTCAAAGAAAGTTTCTAAACAAAATATTCTTAAAATCATCTTTCAACCCGACACTACTAAAGTCACAAAAAGGACACTGTTTCCATAGTGACCACAGTTACACAAACAAAACACATTACAATATTATTCTCTTCAAATTTTGGAAGTAATGGACCCTGAAGGAGACAGATACCCTTGCTACGGGTGTGGCGAGTTCGGGAATGAGACGCATTTAGCCATTTATTGCGGCTGTACAGACCGACCACTACATTTGCCTTGCTTGCAGGTATGTAGCATTATTTACTGTTATACACAGGTAGGTTATACATTTTGGACTCATTTGGGATTGGTTGAGTGAATCGCCAATCGACTCAAAAACGTGGCAGATGTTTTAGTACGTAGCAAATGTGAAACAGTTTTCTTACTAACAAATGACAAAAGACAACTGGTACCCATTCTTTTACAAGTAACCATGGAAGCTCAACCATTTCCACGTGCACGCAGAGTTTGTAGTCTAAAAATTCAACCTCACGCCATCTTTTTCTGAGCATTGCAGAAGTTATGCTCCCAATAACCTCTCCAACTTTTTTTATTTCCTCAATGTCTTGAATTTCATTTGAACACTCTATACTTGACATAACCCCTTTCCCAAAAAGTCTAAGGTGTATTAACGGGGAGACCATAAGGAATTAGGCATTTTGGGTTATGACAAGGGGCAGAGTGCTCACAAATAAAGTTCAAGAAATTGCGGAACTTAAGAGAATAGTTAGGAGATTATTGGAAGTATAACTCTATAAATGATCAGAAAAACATGGTGTCAGATTAAATTTAGACTACAAACCTTGCGGGCAAACCACACAAAGCATGTGAAATAGTTAAGTTTTCTTATACAACTACTTGTAAAAGAATGAGTACCAGTAATGTCTTGTCCTTTGTTAGTAATAAAACTGTTTTAAATTTGCTACCTAATAAAACAACTCCCAAGTTTTTGAGTCAATTGACCGTTCACTCACTCAATCCCAAAAGTGTATAACCACTCTGTTGTATATTTACGGTGAGCTTTAAACGAAATTTTCGGGTAAAAAACCAAAGAATTGGACGACATCCTGGTTCTTTTTGCAAAGCAAAATGCTAGTTTGTGGAAAACCGATTTTCCACTTGATTTAATTTCATATCAACACAAAAAATATATTATTTAGCTGTGAATTGCGTTAAATTGTGATTTTTGCAAATGTTTGTCTTCAGACTCTAGTTATCATGGAGGGGAGGAGGTGCAAGTCTTGCGGAGAGGACTACCGACTCAACGATGCCCCGAGGGTCCTTGACCGTTGGATCAAGAAGTTCTAATACATAGCTTCTTATGCTAAATACAGAAAACCGCCATGATTGTAAATTAAACCATATACACTGAAAGGCAGTCATATTGATTTTTTTAGTTTGTTGAAGTTTATCGGTAATTCAATTCAACCGATACTTCAAATTTGATTTCACTTATAACAAACCAACTCCACCAGTAGGCTATTTTCATTCGGAAAGGGTTAACAAACAAACTTCAGCAGTGGGCTACCTTATACAAACCTGGCATGCCCATGTAGTATTAACACTTGAAATAAAATCAAACTACTCCTTGATACGAGTAATTCTATTGAATAAAATCCAGTTTGTTAGTGTATTATATTCGGAATTAATAAGCTCTTCCTCATAGACAGGCAAAACTCCGTCTTCGATGAAAAGAACAACTGTTTGCCAGTTCTAAGAGGCGAGAAACGGAATATTTAACTCAGCTCGACAAACAGAAATATTTATCTTCAATATTGTTTCATTCAGCTGTATTAAGCTTTGTTATATTAGAAGGCTTATTTATTCAATTCTTTCCTTATTAAACAAGTTCCTCTGCAAGCATAAACACGTTTTACTGAAGTAATTCTGTTGACTTACTTCGGGTGTCTACCGTTTGGTACTGAATCTTTGGGTAATTCTGTAATATTCTCAATAGTTTGGCGACGAAGCCTGTCATGATATAATTTCCATACAAAGGAAAATCGAAAGAAAGGTAGGGATCACGGACAGATTGGAACATTGACGTTATAAAATTGACGGTGACAGTTGTCAAAGATAATGTTATGGTAGGTAGATTGCGCTTAGATGTCACATGGCTGAGGCAGCAAAATCAGCATAGTTTGGCAACTTTTCATGCTCTAGTTAGTCCGATGTTGATGGGTTGATGTTAAACGTGACCAAATTGTGCGATTTTCAAGAACGAAAGAACTTACGCGTGCGTCAGAGGCTCTACTTGAGACTCTCAACAGAATTTCCTTGCAGGGCTCTTGGGGCTGCCGGACTATGTTGGTTTTGCTGCCTCAACAGAGTGGCGTCTATGCGCAATCTACTTACCATAAGGTTATCTTTGCTACCATTACGCACTGCTCTCATTTACACAATTTATACTTACTATCCAACATTCGACACCTACATAACCTCAAGTCTCACACCGCAAATCGTCATTAGCTGGTGGCGAATTAAATTAAATTAATTAAGGAGTGGGGGAGTGACGTTTTGTAATGTTGGGCACACTGACAGAAACAATATAGTGACCGCAAGCCGCGAGAGACAGGACCCGCCCTTTCAGTGTTGCCAACCCCCGCGTCCGTGCTTCATCATGTACCCTACCCCCACCCCTTACCACCTCACGTGTACCAACTAAATGAAACCATTCATTTATATTTTTCTTAATAAAGAAACAACAGGCGTGGAAAACCGGGAGGGATACAATGTAGCTAGATTTAATTTTGCGGTTTGCCTTTTGTTGCATGTACAAGGCTAGTGGTGTTACTCTTGAAGGATATGTAATGGGGTTCTCTGGTGTAAGGTAACGCCATTTTGTACACTCTAAATAGAAGAGAATACGAGTAGTTTTATATTTTCACAATATTTCCTGAAAACATAAGTAGTTTATAATCACGGGTTTCTATTGCATTTGTGATTATTGACATATCAGCAGTTAGTCCTCAGGCTTTAAACTCTGTTTGGCTTGATTAATTCAGAGTGATTACAAGTACTAAAGGTTATTTACGTATTTGAAGAAGGAAACCGTACCGGCATTAACCTTCGCAAGCGCTGGGTTTTACAGTTAGGTCGCATCAGTTTAAAGAAGGCCCGTTGCTTAGCCAGTTGCTACATGCACGGTTTCGTGTTTTCCTTGTGCGGACACCTTACCTAAAGTGTTCACTAAGGCAGATTCTTAAAGCGGACTATTACAAAACCTTTCAGCTTTCGGGTCACACTGCGTCAAAACATCACAATAGTTAGCTTGAGATATTTTGGTCTCGCTGTGGAGTTTTATCACGGATTGGCTGAAACTGAGTTACTTGTTATCCTATTGGTGGCAGGGCTGCCAACCGCCCATCGGAGCAGAGATGCCAACTGTTGATGTTTTGATCGGATGTAACACTATCGAAAAGACTTCTTCACGACTGGTTGCCAGCTTCTACTGTCACCTTTAATGAAGTTATCGTCATTAGGCTACATGAATCATACATTACAAGAAATCTAAAGTTATTTAACTATTTATATATTGCACTGGTGGTGTAAATAGTGCAGTGAAGTGTTACAGAACAGGTGGGCGCAGTTTATAACCTGGAGAGCATGAAGAGGCCATCTCTCATCGTGTCACTGTGCGTGATATATGTGTCCATCTCACCGTCACGCCAGCATCACGCTCTACTCTGCACACCACACTTCCACAACACGCAGCCCGCGTGAGTGACGACAGGGTGTCTCACACTTCCTTTAATGGTGGGAAGGGTAAATTTTGTCTTGTTTAACAGTCCCCCTCAGCTGTAGGGTGGACGTTTTCACCTTTCAAAGTATTTTTTATATGATATATTTGGAAACTAGAGGATTTTTTGACAGTTGTGTAAAGAGTTTTTTTCAAAGTTATGCGTTTTAAAGATCTTAATTGTATAAACGCTAAATAGCTAATTTAATACTAAATAAATTTGAAGACAAAAATATTTATGCGTTTTAAATGTACAGTTGGAGCTGAAAAACACTAAAACTTGGACAATTTAATTTACATACTATTTCACATAAACATATATACATATACCCAGTTCATATTAAACAACTTATGAGAAATCAGGCTCTATACACGTGTTGGAAAAATATTCTAGTTTCTAAATATATCATCATGTTTATTGATGTAAAATTATGTTTAAAGGTGAAACACGCCTCTATAAACTCTCGCAAGCGCTTGGTTAGACAGTCAGGCCGAATTAGTTGAAAGAATGCCCGTTGTTTAGTTAGTTGTTACGTGCACGGTGACGTGTGTTCTTCGGACGGACGAATTCAGCCTTTCTCTGAGGTGACCACTGAGGCGGACCCTTAAAGGTAAACAAATTAAGGTTTGTCTCACACCACCATTACAGGTAAAAAAGGGTAAAGTTTGGCTTTTATCGAGGCAAAGTTTGGACTGCAAAGTCCTCTCTACCACTCAACATCGATTTTACCTAGCGTTTCCACAAATTCACTGTACAAACTGTAAGTGATGGCTGCGGGGATCGAACCTGTGACAGCGGAGTGAGCCGCTCCGGAGTCACACACGATTCCAACCCGCCACGAATACGCTATATCACACGTAACTAGAATACCATATGAACTATTTGAGTGAAAGGAACACAATCCACGATGAAATGACTCAAACAACAAGGCAACATTATGTTGGAGTCCTCCTTCAGATCTTATAACATTCAAGTGGAAAGGAGAGTCTATTATAAACCGTAGTTTTGGAGCCACATCTTTAGTACAGTACTCAACTTTAAATGGTGGTTTCAATGCTCTAACAATAGGCCTACTCTATTTTCAAGGATTCCAAAGTTAACTTTATCAAAGTAAAACAGGAAATAAGAAACACCATTTCAATTCAATCTTTTTTTAAAGAGTTAAACACACATGTTTTAATTTATAAAGGCGGTGTCTTTTTGACTGCAACCCTAAGCTCACTTTTTTCTACCCGTACAAAGAAGTCTAGTCTAAAATTTCAACATTTTACTCAAAGATGTCCATGAAAACTACTGCTTCCATTATAGTTATTCTTTGAAGAACAGTAGTAATGATTATTTAAAGGAATTTATTATAAGGTTTTATTGGAAAGAACAATATTTAAGTACGAAACAACTGTTTGCTGAACTGGATTTAATATTCTGTTTCTCGCCTCTTCAGTTAGTTCAAACAGTTGATCTTTTAAAGTAAGAAAATAATGGGAAATCTCAAATTCACGTCGAGACGCCTGTTAATAATTTATGACCAATTTCTTTTTGTTTAACACCAACAAAAAGAGTCAGTAAATTTTAAGAATCCGTCCACGGTTCAGATTTTTAAATGATATTCTAAAAGACACGCACGTACAACCTGTATATGATCACAGACTATAGAATACAGGGTGGCCCATAAGTCAGTTGACAAGCATGCATTTCATTGAATGCATGTCGGTCAACTGACTTATGGGCCACCCTGTATATATACAACTGATACTTTAATATGTTTAAACAAGTAAAGTAAAGTTTGTCTTGTTTAACGAGACGAAGTTAGGATTACAAGGTCCTCTCTACCTTTCATCCTCGACCTTTACCTAGCGTTACCGTACAAGCGTACCGGTGACTGCGGGGATCGAACCCGCGCCAGCACGGGAGTCGCGCACGGGTCCGCTAAAAAAGTAACCGAGATCATCGCTGTTTTTGTCATTACAAACAATTAGGTGTTAAAACTTTTAGAGTTTCTTTGTGGGGATCACGTTCATCTCAAATAGAAAATCGGAGTAGTTCAAAAGGAACAACTATAAAATACAAGTGATGCAATGACTGGTCGGTGGTGGTTGGCGGGGGAGGGTTTTACGAGGTCCTTTACGATGCAACTGAGGGTAAAGAAGGTAACTGAAGCAGTGATCAATTTATTTGTTTCATATTATTTGTATTGTATGTTCCACTCGTTTTATAGTTACAGACTAAACCAATCTCCAAGAGCTAATTACCAAAGCTACATTCTTGAACTAATTTCAATTTACTCGTGTATTTTTTGACTGTACCATTTGTAGAGTTTAGTTTGTCATACGATGAAAACGATCTGTAAGAAAGCAAGGGTTATCAGTTGTAGTCAAATAGTTTCTTGTTGAAATGCCCATAGAATTCCGCGTGTGTTTAAAGTAGTGTTCTTTTTCCATGCTTTGCATCTCTTCGACACCGACCTACAAGTTCTGACTGTAATGTTTCGTGATTGTGGGTTTTTCAAATTTCGGTTGGATTAGATTTTTTAATGTTCAACTAAACGAATCTTGACAGAAATAACTTCATTTTACTCTAAGGGATATTTCAGAATTCCCTTACTAAAAAAACCATCGATCTCAAATCAGGGGATCGTGGTGGGCCCTCAATGGTACCCCGTCTCCCAATCCACTGATCAAAGATAGTTCTATAATGAGGGAAGTGCTCCATCTTGTTGCCGTATAAGCTTTTCTTTCGTCGGCTGTTTTCAAGTTCAACCAACACTTCTCTAAGCACCCGATCCTAAAAATTGCTACCATTGTGCATAATTTTATCGAATACACGCCTGCCAACTGACTTAAGGGCCACCCGGTAATTTAACAAAAACAACTTCCGAAATTGAATGGGTAAATGAAAATTCTCAAAGGCGAAATCTTTGATTAGACTCTATTCAAGGAGTTGTTTTCTTTCAATACCCTCATCCGTAGAGTATAACTGGATACTTTCTTCTCACGTTCAAACTGAAGCAGATAAGAGCTTTAATTAAATACAACAAGATGCCCCCCCACTTCACCACTCCTCATCTTCATCGCCTGTAGATATTTCATTACACCTCCGGGCGTCTTGGCGAGAGGCCTTCTGAACAATTTCGGATAAAACGTTTTCAGCCTGAGAAGTTTCACTGCGGATCAAAAGTGGGATTTTTTGGAAACAAGTTGCACATTTTTAGATCCATTCTTTGTCCTGTTCATAAAAGAGATAGGAAGGTACGTCAATGATGGGCTAGACTAAGTGGTGGTATACGGTTAAAAGGTTTTATATTTTATTAGCTCAGTCGACTATTATGATATGGAAGGTAGATAGCGCATGGATGCCAAATGGCCGAGGCAGGAAAATTAACATAGTTCGGTAGCTCAAGCAAAGATAGCGCTGCGAGGCAATTCTCTTAAGAACCTTTAAGTAGAGCTACTGACGTATGCGAATGTTTGTTCGCTCTCGAAACTCATGCCGGATAGTTGCGGCAGCCCAGGCACAGATAGCGCTGCCATTTTTTGCCGTCTTCCCCCTTTCGGCTCCACATGTTTATCTGATGTCAATGGCTTAAATGTGACCAAATCGTGCGATTTTCGAGAACGAATGAACTTGCGTGTGCATCAGTGGCTCTATTGAGACTCTTAAAAGAATTCTCTCGCAGCGCTATCTGTGCGTGGGCTACCGCAACTATGTAGGCTAACGCCCTCCTGAAGACCACTTCCGGTGCAAATTATCACTTGTTACAGGACACTTACTAGGATTTACGGCAACGTGTCGGTTACGTTTATTTTTATTGAATTCCGAAACGTTCATCTATTGCACAAAGCACGCAAGGAATACACTATGCTGTGTAACATTTCGGACATTTCATTAATGTTTTAAAATAATTTCAATAAACAATAGTAGGCTGTATTTCATCATTAGGTCCTAAAGTGAAGCCTTTTGATACGAGCTCGAGTTTACCGTCCAGGACACGGCCTAGTTTCTATCTTAATCCCCATTGTTTTATTATTAAACCCCAACTACTCTTATTTGGTTTATTCCAAACAAGCAGAAAATAAACATTGAATTATTAAACCTTTAAAAAAACCAAATTCCTAGCCAAGAGAAATACTTGTTTCAGGTAGAGGGCCGAAGACGCTTGAGATGAATTATGTTTCAATATCACAAGCTGTTGAGCCCTTTCAAGCCTTGGCTTAGAAACTTCGACCCTCAATTGCAGCAGTAAGGCTCACTGTTCACCAGTTTGGTGCAAGATGCTAATTTTAGAAACAATTAGTTAGAGTTTATTATAATCTAGTTCTTCTGGTTCACACTACGTCCAAACTTCATAATAAATTAGGTTAAGATATTTCGGCCTCGCTGAGGAGTACCATCTTCAGTCACTGATTGGCTGAAGATGGTACTTCACAACGAAGCCGAAATGTCTCAACCTAATTATGCAGTTTTGACGCGGTGTGAACCGGAAGAACTAGATTATAGTGATTATTGATACACCGGCCACGAGAGCCTAAGAGTTAAGTTCAGTTAGAGTTTAAATGATCAACCGATTGATGAGAAAATATTTAACTGAACAGTAATCAAAATAATTATACGTACATGATAAATATTCATCTACTTCAACAGTTTTCAAGATGGGTTGTATAGTAACGTGGTTAAAGAGAAAGTCTACAAGTTTTGTAGTATCTTCTTCATAATGG
Source organism: Matsumurasca onukii (assembly GCA_018831715.1). NCBI lineage: Eukaryota > Metazoa > Arthropoda > Insecta > Hemiptera > Cicadellidae > Matsumurasca > Matsumurasca onukii. The sequence goes on from CM032058.1 coordinate 14,439,120, forward strand.
TTTTGTCATCTTATTTTTTAACTGATCTTAAGAATTCGCAGTACAGGCTTAAAAAAAATACGTTTTCGAGTGGTTGACAACTACGAAACCTTGCGACAAATTTGTTTATGGGCCTTTTTGCCTTTACAAGGAGTTTAAGTCCAAAAACGCTGCCCTCATTTGATGAAAAATTTGATGTTCATCACACCTTTTACAAGATGTTGAACAACTATAATCTAGTTCTTTCACACTGCGTCAAAACTTCATAATTAGCCTGAAATATGGCTAGTGAATATGACATACAGTGACTGAAGATGGTACTCCACAGCGAGACCGAAATATTTCAAGCTAATTATGCAGTTTTGACGCGGTGTGAACCTGAAGAACTAGATTACAGTTGTGACACCGGCCGCGAAAGCCTAAGAGTTAAGATACTTTACATATTCTTTTTATGTTAAACAGATTATCCAGCGCGGATTAGAACCACATTTCGATATTTCAATTGAAGAGAGGTTTCCAAGAGTTTTAACAGAACTGTTTTTCACGTTTTTACCAAAGTTTGTTTTCTCAAATTAAAACTCGGAAAATCTTTTCCCAATCCCCCAAAATATTGAGTATTAATTTAAAATTTCAAACTCACAGTTACAATATTTGTTACAATGATGGCGTTTATGAATTGCAACCCTCTGCACCTCTGCACCTTTTTCCCCCTTTACTGAGGAGCCCTAAACACAGATATTTCTACATAGTTCACTGGAAATAATTTCATATAAAGCCATGAACCTAAAAGCCAAAATGTTTAACCATTCAAATGCTGTAATAACTTTTTTCAAAACTATTTTACCGGTCTACAAATCCGTTAGGCTAGCGTCATAGACTGCGTAAAATTTTGCATCAATCATAACAACGAGTGCAGTAGAATCTGCGAAGTGCAAAGTAAGCACTCTAATCAGTTGACTAAAGTTGGAACGGAGCATTCATTAGATAGTTGAGACAGTTTCAAAGAAGACTAGAACCAGTCTTTGATAACGAGGGTGATGGGTAGTGGCGGGGGTGGAAGGGGACCCCCAGGCAAGATCCGTTCTACTTGACGCCATTAGGGCAGCTTCAGTTCCTCACAAAAGATAGGAGATAAATGCACTTTTAAACTAGCAACTCTGTTTTTATAGCATGCAAATTCGTATTTGGAGGGAATGCTAATCCAAACAGTCATTGTCGGTAAACCAATTTTGCTCGTTAATAAATCTAACCTAGACATTTGCTAAGGGGACATGTGTACACCATTTCGTGCAAATTGGCAAAAATACGGTAGTTTTCAATAGTTTGTGTTTTTAGGGTACCTTGTACCTAAATAGTAGATCCCGAAACATCTTGTTCTTCTTGTTATATAATGATAGAAAATGTCCACAATAATATTTCGAGCTCTGAAACTCTCCCACAGCCAACAAGAAACTTCAAACACAGAATTGATTGTCACACTGTCTATCTACTGATAAGCTTAAAGTCAGCGAGACATTGTTCAATTACATAATCTCGCTGAGAGAATCAACATGGAAGTGAGACACAGCTGTGTAGAGGATATTAAATATTGGCACAAGCAACAGTTTCATTACAACTCAACCTTACATTGTCTGCGCTTGCTTTGATCCAATACGAGATGAGTACATTGACAAGCCTTTGTTCATTCAAGTCAACTAGTTGTACAGACTAGCTTATCAGTAAGTTGTCACACTGTTTATCTACTGATAAGCTTAAAGTCAGCGAGACATTGTTCAATTAGAGAATCTCGCTGAGAGAGTCAACATGGAAGTGAGACACAGCTGTGTAGAGGATATTGGCACAAGCAACAGTTTCATTACAACTCAACCTTACATTGTCTGCCCTTGCTTTAATCCAATACGAGATGAGTACATTGACAAGCCTTTGTTCATTCAAGTCAACTAGTTGTACAGACTAGCTTATCAGTAAGTTGTCACACTGTCTATCTACTGATAAGCTTAAAGTCAGCGAAACATTGTTCAATTAGAGAATCTCGCTGGGAATCAACATGGAAGTGAGACACAGCTGTGTAGAGGATATTAAATATTGGCACAAGCAACAGTTTCATTACAACTCAACCTTACATTGTCTGCCCTTGCTTTGATCCAGTACGAGATGAGTACATTGACAAGCCTTTGTTCATTCAAGTCAACTAGTTATACAGACTAGCCTATCCACCAATACCTCGAAAGGAACTAATATTTACGACTACATCATGATAACAAGTCAATTTTAAGTTGTTTCTCATCAAATTTTCACATCACATTGGTTTCATGGGTTGGCAATTTAATTTTATCGGTAAAATATCCTCAAAAGTGTTTAGTTTTCACTAAAGGGTGTTTTTGAACGATACAGCTTTAGTTTCTTAAACCACTTTCATTATTGATATGCGACTAGCGAGAAAACCACGATGTTAGAGACGACTTTTCTAAATTTTATAATCACATAGTCTAAAAATGTCGTTTCAACAAAACTCTTTACGGTGCCTAATTAAATTAATTTTGTGAACTCAAGTGTTTATGGCGGTAGCTTAGACAATCAACGTTGCTGTATATTTCGGACAATTAGCTCTGAGTATGAAAGAAAGACAAATGTAATACGAGAGAAACTAAAAGCAATTTTACAAGGAAGTGTGTAAAACAATTTTGACGATTTTTGAACAAACATTTTTGTTTTTAATGAAGAGAAATTTAAGATTGGTTGTTAATACTGAATTTATAGTTAATTATTTTTATTTATGTGCTGTTAATTATCAATGCATAGTTTTCTTTGTCCCTGGCAATTCTGTCCATTCAATTTAAAGTCTAACAGTGTGAAGAATCGGCTTAGTGAGCGGAAATCTAGTTTAATAAATGAACAAACGGTGGGAGTTTTTCAATCAACAGGAGAAAAGTCATTGCGAAGCTTGTAACAGTATCATTCCACTGGATGCTTCCACCAAACAGTTGTTACAACCAAATCATCGACAGTTTTAACAACGTTCAGCAGATTCCAAAATTACATTTTTCAGCTTGTAGCGAATTTCCTGTGGAAAAATGAGGTGTTCATGCCGTCAGCATGGTGAAACTCAGCCCCAGAGCATGACATTAACGTGGTTAAGTGGTAGAGAGGACTATAAAGTCCTAAATTCTCCACGCAAATAAAGACTTTTAAATTTTATTTAATTGAAGTAGCACCAATCCTGACTTTTAGAACAGGTTTTGAACAGTTTTCCTAAAACTCGTATTTACGTACTAACCCTCTACAGATCTTAAGAGACATTTGACTGGGACTCGTGGCGTGGTCCTGTAATTCAGCTTCATGGAGGTCAGATTTTGAGGATGATATAGGTCTAAAGCGGCTCAGATAGTCTCAGTGATCATCTGATGATACCCACATCAACTCCCACCATCGTTTAGACATATCAGACCATCACCTGCGTGGTTCGGAAGTCACATAAGGCCGTTGGTCCTTGTATTTCCATTAGTCATTGGGCTATTAATTAATGACCCATTCTCCGGAAGAGTCGGCCTTAGTTTGTAACAAGACTACACCTCATAACTCATTACAACAGCTCATCTTACTCATCATTTACCACATATATGCCTTAAAATACCCTCGTGAGAGTGGTCGGCATATCAAATAGTGATAGTGATCAAGTTTTTGTCAGATTATTATAAAATGTAGGACAGATATTCCTTTTGTAATATTTTGGTCAAGGTTATTGACCAGCAAAAGAGGTATACTGGAAGAAATCTTTGGAGGAGGGGACTAAAAAGTAATTTTATGATACAGAACAGTAAATTTCATCCGATTGTGATGGAACAATGTTACCTTAACGTGGCGACCCAAAAAGTGTTTTTCACCATAAAATCAAAAGAAGTAAACTTACTTTAAAGGAATTTATTGGAATTTAAACTGTATGAGCGTTGCAATCCATGCGTCCATGATCATACAAAAGGCAGCCTGGGGCAAAGCCAGGCAGTGAGCGAAGCGAATTAGAGTAATATATGATAAAGTAAATTCGCTTCACCCACGCCAGCGGAGCTTTAGACTTAACTGCGTATCGGCCAGTTTCTAGTAGTTTTATTTACACTTGACTCATAATTAACAAGACCTGATGACCGTGAGCGCTAATGTATTAACAGAGCCAATTAGTACCCAACCTATACGTTGATTACCAGCTTTGTTCCAATAGTAGTATGTTCTTAACACACAATAGTAGGATCATTTCCTTCTAGGTTCTAGCGTAAAAGGTTCTAAAACAGTTCTTAAGTTGACAAATTGAGTTTTCTTGGTCTTGAAACTTCTTACGGATGGATTAAGCAGTTAGGAGTTGATGAAAGAAGACTTGGATAACTGGTGATTAAAGAACTCGTTAGCGAAGGAAGGAAGTTGCTGGTAACTTGTGTCCGACACAAGTCCGAGGCAAGGCAACTTGTATACAAGTATACAACTTGAGTATACAAGTATACAACTTGCAATATACAACAACACAACTCGGTCTGAAGTTCAAGTCGAGCGAAACAATGGGTTTGATCCATTCACGTCTAAGTTTTTGAAAGGTTACGATGTTGTGCAATTTACTTTTTATTGCAAAACCTACCTCTGGAATTTTCTTGAGGAGTTTGATTTGTTAAAGGCAGTTGCTGTGTCTCAGGCTGAAAACACAAGGTCACCTAACTGTCAGTTTTGATTCTGGTTTTATTTAGTTTCACTAAATCACTATTTGAGATGCCGACCACTCTCATGAGGGTATTTTAAGGCAAATATGTGTATGGTAAGTGTGATGAGTGGTAGTAATGAGTTATGAGGTGTAGTCTTGTTACAAACTAAGGCCGACTCTTCCTTAGAAGGGTCATTAATTAATGGACCAATGGAAATACAAGGACCAACGGCTTAACGTGACTTCCGAACCACGAAGGTGACGGTCTGATATGATAAACGATGGTGGGAGGTGATGCGGGTATCATCAGATGATCACTGAGACTATCTGAGCCGCTTTAGACCTGTATCATCCTCAAAACCTGACCTCCATGAAGCTGGATTACAGGACCACGCTACGAGTCCCAGTTTGATGGGTTGATCCTAATTCTTTTAAGAATCCATTTCTGAGGCCTTTGACCGTGCCCGCTGTGGTATGTTCGTTCCTGTGTGTGTAGGCCTACTTTGCCAAAAACGGTGTTGAATTATTTATTTCAGTGGTTTATGTTATGTGAATTGTCAAAATATGTTAATTCATTTCGGTATTATATACGTATGTGTTTTTAACTGTAATAACGAATCAACAAGTAGATTCCCTCAAAAACTGCATGTCTGACGATGATGTTTTACATTGAAACATCCTGGGAATGTAACACCCAACACATTTTTTTGGATATTGAGGTTTCGAACACAAATAGTGGTCACAAGGGTCAAAAGAACTTCCGGTCATATTTTTACCATAATATACAAAATTCACTGATTCACGGTAGCACTGGTGGCTATGTTTTCAAATAAATGTAAATATATATATATTTAAATGTAAAATTAAAATATATAATAAAAAATAAAATAAAATAGAAATATATACAGTTTATAAATAAAACCGATTCAAATCGTTGTTTGAAGCCCTGGCAGAAATTTGGGCGGCATTTCGCTTTTACAACTACCATACTAATTCTTTGTGAAATAACTCCTTGCCTTTGTCTTTGCCTTGCCTCCTTGCCTTGTCTTTTCTATTAGCGCGTCCCTATTTCGTGAAGCCACTCTCTTCCTCTTCACATCACTCCTGCAGTTTTCAATTGTACATTACATGTATTTTAATCTAAATAACATCACATATGTTTCACTTTGTTGTAGCATCAAATAATGAAAGATTAATAGAATTTAAATATCTTGTTAGTAATGAGTTTTTATGGTTTATTTTCATTGAATTTTTCAACATAAGCCTAAACTTTCTTCGCGACAGATAATATCATGTATGCAGTTTAAATACAATATTTATAGCAGTATTTAGCACATACTACATATATTGCAATTTAAATTAACCAAACGACGTATATTTGACATTTAATTCGTAATATACTTTTGACACATATAAACACTTGCTTAATACAATTATCGCGTCAACAATGCTTTATTACTCTATGTTTTATGCAGGGCGAGACGTTGAACAAACAAAGAGGAACGGAGGCGTGTGTAGCGACAAATAAAGCGAACTGTCAGTTGGGAAAGGAGGTTGTTTTCGTCCGGAATGAACTTTGGTAAAACAACCATTGCTGTTTCCATCTTCACCCTATCTCCTCGTCGTTCCAGCCACTCTCGCCAACTCAGATGGTGCTTTGGCGAGCGAAGGAAGGAAGTTGCTGGTAACTTGTGTCCGACACAAGTCCGAGGCAAGGCAACTTGTATACAAGTATACAACTTGCAATATACAAGTATACAACTTGCAATATACAACAACACAACTCGGTCTGAAGTTCAAGTCGAGCGAAACAATGGGTTTGATCCATTCACGTCTAAGTTTTGAAAGGTTACGATGTTGTGCAATTTACTTTTATTGTAAACCTACCTCTGGAATTTTCTTGAGGAGTTTGATTTGTTAAAGGCAGTTGCTGTGTCTCAAGCTGGAATCACAAGGTCACCTAACTGTCAGTTTTGATTCTGGTTTTACTTAGTTTGATCCAAATTCTTTTAAGAATTCATTTCTGAGGCTTTTGACCGTGCCTGCTGTAGTCCGTTCCGTTCGTTCCTGTGTATAGGCCTACTTTGCCAAAAACGGGGTTGAATTATTTATTTCAGTGTTTTATGCTATGTGAATTTTCAAAATATGTAAAATTATTTCGGTATTTTGTAGTATGTATATTGTTTAATTGTTTAACTGTAACAATGAATTCAACAAGTAGATTTTCTCAAAACTTCGTGTTTAACGATGATGTTTTTACATCGAAACATCCTGGAGAAATATACCCAACATTTTTAGATATTGACGGAGGTTTCGAACACAAAATAGTAGTCACAAGAGTCCGAAAAGGAACCTCCGGTGATATTTTACCCATTATAGACAATTCGCGTATTTTACCCCATTTCATAATTGACGCGTTGGCTATGTTTTCAAACTGTACATTACATGTATTGTAACCCTAAATAACATTGCATACGTTTCACTTTGTTGTAGCATCAAATAATGAAAGATTAATAGAATTTAAATATCTTGTTAGTAGTGAGTTTTTTATGGTTTATTTTCATTGAATTTTTCAACATAAGCCTAAACTTTCTTCGCGACAGAAAATATCATGTATGCAGTTTAAATACAATATTTATAGCAGTATTTAGCACATACTCTTGGGCAATTTAAATTAACCAAACGACGTATATTTGTCATTTAATTCGTAATAACATACTTTTGACAAATATAAACACTTGCTTAATACAATTATCGCGTCAACAATGCTTTATTACTCTATGTTTTATGCAGGGTGGGACGTTGAACAAACAAAGAGGAACGGAGGCGTGTGTAGCGACAAATAAAGCGAACTGTCAGTTGGGAAAGGAGGTTGTTTTCGTCCGGAATGAACTTTGGTAAAAACAACCATTGCTGTTTCCATCTTCACCCTATCTCCTCGTCGTTCCAGCCACTCTCGCCAACTCAGATGGTGCTTTGGCGTATATGGAGTGTCACGGTTGGAAATAGAGCTGTATTTGTTGAAAATATTTTTATTTTTAGCAGGGTGTACTACTGCATTTGTGACTCTCCGCGTTTAGGTCCAACGTTTCAGATTAACTCATAATAGCTGAAAGCAATTGACCGTTGACTTGAATAGCATGATAGCTTTAACTTTAGCTACAGCTTTTAAGGCTTTGATATGATACTTCTTATACTGTATAAAAGAGAAAAGACAAAATGTCTGACACTCAAAATCAGATTATTTTGTAGATTATTTTCTCTTATGTTGTTAAGAGGAATAGTCCATCAAGCCAGAACCCTTGTTTGCCACTGAAATAGCGGAGAATCTCCGGTGGATGATGGGTAGGTGGAAATTCAAGTTTATCTTCTGTTTCAAAAACATCGGCTCTAGTAGGGCTGTCTGGCTCAGTTCTCTAAAGAGTCGCGCGTGCCACCGACCTCGCCAGTCAAGAGAAATTTTAGTAGCGATATTCCAACTTTTTTCTTAGCTCACTCAAAAAGTGGCAAAACATGGTTTCCGACGCAGTTTATAAACTGAAACGTACAAATACAGGTGTTTATTTGATAGAGTAGGAGTGGATCTATGTTCCTTATACAAAAAAACAAAACTGCTTGTGAAAAATTATAATAGACTTTCAAAATAGCCCGTTTTTGGCCAACTTTAACATTATTTTGTTAATTTTGGCGGTAAATACAAACCAAGGGACAACCTTTGAGAACGTGGAAAACAACTACTTTAATCTCTACCCCAAAAATAGCGTCCTAAACGAGGGACTACTAGAGCAGTTTTGAGCTACTTTTTCTGGGGTGACCATCTACGAAACTTGCGTTTTACCACTTTTTGAGTGAGCGGAGCAAAGTTGGAATATCGTTACTACCATTTCTCTTGACTGGCAAGGTCCGTGGCACGCACTACTCTTCAAAGGACTGAGCTAGACAAGACAACCCTACTAGAGCCGATGTTTTTGAAACAGAAGATAAACTTGGATTTCCACCTAACCCTCGTCCACAGGAGAGAAATAATCAATACGCTATTTCAGTAATAAACACGGGTTCTTGCTTAGTTGACTTATCCTTTTAACAATCGATACGCACAACTCTAGAGTAGAACATAATACATTTTTAACGCCAAAGGTTCAGAATTGCGAATACGAGGGAAAGGAAATTCGGTGAATTTCGTTATTTATGAGGGTCATTAATTTCTAATCCTGGAGTCGGGGAGTGCTGTGAAATATCGTACCTCAGGTTGTGCTATCTGGGGCTTAGTTACAACTCTGCCCGCTAGAGACCAGCACTGAATCTAACTATTTCACAGAAAAGTCACAGCAAGTTTTAATCAGATTATCCAACCCAAATTAAATGTTACCAACTTACCGGCAAAAAACTTAATTATCCTGTATTTATGAAAAACATCAATTTATAACGAAAGCGTAAGTTTGTAATTATTTTGTAATGTATATCTCTTCAATGATGATATCTATGCACTACGAAATGTATTTAGGGGTGTGGTGTTGAGAGGCGGCCGGATGAGCCGGAGCGACAAATCAAACGGGATAGGGTAAAATTTGCAAACATTTTCAGTAGGGTAACGTACTAATATAAGAGCAATGTTTCACTGAAAACATAGAGTCATTATTGCTGCAGCACATAAAAGCAAACATGTAAAAACCTCCTTGCAAAAAAAAATATTTATTGTGACGTTTCGCGTTTTATGTTCTAATGAGGAAATCAAGTTTTAAGAAACCTTTAAAAATTGTTCTTTAGGTGATGGAAGTACATGTTTTAGAGTTTATACACAGTAGCCTCAATAGCTTATATTTAAATATATTATTGATTTAAGTACGTTGACAAGTTTAAAACATCGTTAGTAGTTTTTACTAGTGCTATAAGCAGTGCTTATAGCGGGACCCGGGACCCTAATTTGTGTTCACTGTTTGGAAAATAAAACTGATATTCTATTCTAATTTAACTACGTTTTTATTAATCAAATTGAGTTCAAACAGTACTTTGGTTATGGACCAGTTACTTCGATAGATATTTAGAAATATGGTACAAATGTTATACAGATGAACAATTAAAATATAAGCAAACAAGAAAGGTATCAACATCGGTAAACTGGTAATTTCCTCGGTTGTTTGTTTGTGGATCTCTTTCATCGACCCTTTCCATTCGAGCGCTTATTCTTTTAAATATGTTTTTATTAATTATCAGTTTTGATTCAATTATAAAATTGATTCTATTAATAAGTTATAAGAATTTACTATGTTTTGGAGGGGGTGGTGAAAACAAAAGTTGAAAAATGTAGACCATCCCATCCAGTGGAGTAGGACCAGTATGACTGTTTGGCTTTTGCAGATGACCTAGCTTTTATGACTTTAGCTTGGGACACAGCAACAGCCCGAAAACTAATCAAACGTCTTGGACTCAAACATTGAAGTTTCTGCATGGACCGACTAGGCACAGTTCATTAACATAAATAATAACAATACTTAATTATATTCAGCGTTTTATATAATCCAAATGTGACGTCAGTCAATGAGAAATATTATTCTTGATGAGAGGATCTTTCAAAAAGCCGCACATGACAACGTCCAGTTGAAGCTATATTTGGTTTCCATACCAATTTCTAAGGAAAAGGAAACATTTCTGACACATTTGCCTTGACAAAACTCGAAGTACCACAGATTTAGGATACTGCACTATCATAAACACCTAGGTCGTAGGACTACATCACTTATACTTAAGAGTTTTAATTACTCATGACCTTTGATCTATCAATCAACAAACATTACAACATCAGGTCTACTGAAATATTCCATGCAGAAGGTTTGGAATTGTCAATCAGAATAACAAACAAGGTGTGATGTAGATCTATCGACACGAATGGGTTGAATTTGGTTGAATGGTTCGATTAACGTAAACTCTTAACTGGACAACACTTTTTATTATGAAGTTAATAAGAAGTTAAAACTGATAGAATTTATTTAATCTCAATGTTAGAAACACATTCACTGTAGTAGGTCTTTACAATTTGAATGCGTCTTAACCTTTTTCCGCTACACGGTGATGGTCTGGTAAATTTTCTTTCAGTTAGTTAATTACAGTTCAACCGAAGAACGAGAGCTTGTGGCTATAAGACTTTTGCACAAATTCAAACACATGATGAGATATTTTACCAGTACAATTGCCGATAAACAGGTAGCCAGTTCAAAGGAAATATAAATCTTGACTTAAATTATTGTGATTAGCCTTTTCAAAAGCAGTGTGAGTTATTTAATCATGGAAACTGGAGTGAGTGGTATGACTCGGCGAACACAACACTACACGTGCCGCCCCCTCCAACCCTTCTGGCATTGTTTCAGCTGTATTACCATAAGATTCTGAAAACACATCACTTCTAACAATGAATGTGTCATCTTTAACTAACCGCCAAAACATCGTATACATTATGTTGTGAAATAAAGCAGTACGGTTTGGTGTTATGATGGTCTGGGTGAAGATGGATTTATTGTATGATTATTTGTTGGCATCTCATCTTTAAATAATATAATCAATTTTCATAGCACGGTTTATTATTCGATTTTTAAGGCACTGCTCAGTACTTTATATACCTCATAATATAAGGATCACCACGGTGAGTGATTGAGTGTTTGAAGAAACGCTCTAACTGTGCAAAGTTAGGCCCCAATTTAGTCTACAATAGGTCACAGTTCAGCCAGTTTTTAATTAGTTCTCAATAAACTATACTTTGAGTTGGTGAAGAAACCCATCAAAATATTTGGAACTTTACCTAGCGACTTACAATGATTTTCAAAATGCGTTGAAAATTTGTTCGTTTCAAAGTATAGTTGTAATGTAGTTACAGCTAGCTGAATAAATTGAATAAATGAAAGATGACAATCCAACTGGGTTTGTCTAATTTTCCATCTTTTAGATGCTGGATTTTGTGCAAGTTATTATCAAGTTGTAGTCCAAAAATAAATATTAAGTTGTAATTATCAACGTCTATTGAGTCAATTGTAAACTGCCATTAACTGAATCTCCACTTCTAGATTATTGAGATTACTACTTTCAACGATGCGATCTTACTAGGCGCGCACATGTTTCTCACCAAACCTATCCTAACTTAACCTCAATTCTAGTCAAGTCCCTCTCGTAGCCAAGATAGATTTAGAACTACCGTACTAGTCCTGATCAAATTAAAACCAAAAAGCTGAAAATTAAACATCTTAAGGAGGAAAATGTTTAGTTGAAGAAAAAATTAGGAATACTAATTTTTAACTAATTATTCAAACTATACAATTGAGCTTTAAAGTTAACTACGAAGGAATCGTTTTTCAGCTAAAGTCACAATTTAAATGATTCGATATGGTTACCCGACTATCACGACTGATATCACTAAATCACTATTTGAGATGCCGACCACTCTCATGAGGGTATTTAAAGGTAAATATGTGGTGAAGGATGAATGTGATGAGTGGTAGTAATGGGTTATGAGGTGTAGTCTTGTTACAAACTAAGGCCGACTCTTCCTTAGAATGGGTAATGACCAATGACCAATGGGATAGTCCAATGACCAATGGAAATACAAGGACCAACGGCTTAACGTGACTTCCGAACTACGCAGGTGCTGGTCTGATATGTCTAAACGATGGTGGGAGTTGGTGCGTGTATCATGAGATCACTGAGACTATCTGAGCCCCTTTTAGACCTATATCACCTCAAAACCAGACCTCCACGAAGTTGGATTACAAAACCACGCCACGAGTCCCAGTCGTGGTCGACAAATATGGTCGATATTGAACATACCATCTTTAATCGTAACTTTGAGTTACGATTAAATCCTGTCTTTGTGACACTCAGGTGGTACACACTGTGCGGTCTGCACAATAAAACAGTGCTTAGCCGTGACAAATCCACGAGCAGTTTACTCTGTTCAAGTTGTGACCACGATGAACAGTGCGGTGAACCGCATTAGTAACAGATGTAACAGTTGTGTATGTCAACAAATAGCTCAGCGTTGCAGAAACGTAGGGAGAACGTTAGGTGGATGAGTTAAAAGTTTAAATAGTTTGTACTGTTTAACGAGGTGGAGTTAAGACTACGGTGTTATATCTCGATCTTTACCTAGCGTCATCGTATGGTAAGTTTAAAAATTGGAATTGGTGACTGCTTGGATCGAACCCACACCATTGGGGTGATGAGCTCCGGAGTCGCGCGCGACATTAAACCGCCAGGGATCCGCTAAGTTCACATTCGTTAATGGTGAAATTTAATGTAACTTGGGTAAGAAATTGAGTTTCACAGCAGTCTTCCAAAAAATAAACGTTTATTGCGGAACCAAAATGAAATCATCAACTTTAACAAATAACATTTTTCGAACATTTTAACATCGAAATACCAATGAAATATGCATTTATTCATGAACTTGCTTCAATTCAGTTATCCATTCTGCCTCTTTCGTCAGTCATGCTTTCCTAGTCCAAAAACCCATTTCTCCCAGTCATGCCACCAAAAACAACGGTTTTGAACACCTTCAGCGTTGGAGGACTTATGAGCGAATTTACCAGCCAGTTGACAAGTTGAACCCCTACCTGAACAGATGAACACCGGTCATGAACTATCAGATGCCGCGGTGATTTGTGGAATTTTAAAACGTCTTCCGTAGTTCATTACGTAAGCAAAGTTAACACTTCATTACTTAAATCGTTGATAAATATTAAGTATATTACTTACATTAGTTTTCAGAGAAGAATGAACGTCACTAACCTGTAACAGATAATAAAAAACTCATGAGTTGACACTAATAACCTAACACAAAACAAAGATGTGCAACTTGGCTACTTATAACCAAACAGTTTGATATTTTGACATAAGATCACTTAAAGGTTACCTTAGTTTCATACACATAAAATAATAATCTATCCTATCTTCTTTCAGATTTTGAGGGATAAATCACTATTTGAGATGCCGACCACTCTCATGAGGGTATTTTAAGGCAAATATGTGGGGAAGGATGAGGCTTAACGTGACTTCCAAACCACGCAGGTGATGGTCTGATATGTCTCAACGATGGTGGGAGTTGATGCGGGTATCACCAGATGATCACTGAGTCGAGACTACTGAGCCGTTTTAGACCTATATCATCCTCAAAACCGACCTCCATGAAGCTGGATTACAGGACCACGCCACGATTCCCAGTAAAAAAGATAAAGATCGTTTCTAACTATTTGGAGTAAATTACCTACATTATCATAAAAAAGAATAGCGACGTCGTCATTTACACATTACACTTTAATTTCATTGACATTAAGCCTACTGCTAGCTAAATTACAACTGATCCGAAACACACAATTGCCACAGATTTATTTTCATTTGGACACTGCTCCCTTTTCATTTGCTGCGCTCACTTCCTTACACCTGTTTTATTCGGCCTAGCATCCCTTGCACGTCACGTCTATTCCAACCAAAATGTAATGTTAAGCCAACAATTCTGAAAACAGCTACCTGGTAGTAGTGTGGAGGAGGGTAGTAATAATAGTAGGGTATCCAGTCATCCATGTCACATGCACCACACCCGACACTCCACTGTACTTCTGGCCTATATTCCTCCTCAGACACCGCCACTGTCCAGTCTGGTTCCCTCCCCTGGGATAACTCAACAGGTTCCTTTTCACCCGGGCTCATCCCTTTCACCGCTCCAGACAACCCTCCCATCCCCCTCACCTAGGGGTGGACCAGGGACTCCTTCTGACTCCGGGGCGTGTTTACTTTCTCATAGGAAGGGTTGTGTTGGAAAATACTGATTGACAAGTATGTTACTAAAATAATGGGAATTTGGTTTAAAGGTTGTGAATCAAAAGATGGCCGCACAACAATAAAACGTACGCACGCAATAATCTTGGAAGCTTAAGACTTATTCAAACTTACCAATTATAGAGTAATGCGTGGAATTTTCTTCAAGTGTTCATTTGAACCCCGAAGAAACGAAGCTAAGACTTAGGTTTGGTATGTCTCTCGTACTCAAAAGTCTAATTACCTCGTAGTGGCCTTTCTTCAAGGACGTGCGACCGTGCGACCACCTTTTCAAATTTAAAAAGAAACTACCCGTAAGATAACGTTAAGATAGAACTTCGTAATTCTAACTTTTAAAACCAGAGTTCAAAGCAGAAGTTTAAACTCGAGCATAAGACACACTTTACGTCCTCGTTTCACACTTTGGTTAAGTAAGAAGTTAAGGGTAACTTTTTAATAACAGTTCAATACTTAAGTTTGACAATTTTATACGAGAACTCCAATAAAAAAACTCAAAAGAAACGGTAGAAAAATTTTCAATAATCATTGTAGCAGATGATGTAAGCTTCTTGAACGTTTCTTTAACTGAATCAGAAAATTAGTCAACCTTTTTCCGAGCAAGAGGAAATGAAATCATTTTTGCTTCTTTGCCCCGCTAACGAACTTTACCGCACGACTACACATAATTGTGGAAACAAAAGAAGGTTGCCTGCCTTGATTGAAATTAGGTCTGGAACTCTCCTCGAATACAGTAATAATATTCTTTGCACCGAGAATACTGGATTTTCAACAGAATTTCTTTATAAGTTGTAGATTTAAATAAGCACTTGAAGTAATTTGCAGTGTCTACACCATTGCTGTATATTAAAACGGTTATATGATTGTGTATTTTTTTCTTCCACAATACATCCTCCTCAGGAGTGCCTAAAATGGGCTATTTCGGGCTTGTTTTCCTCACCTGTCATATGGGATAACACCTTGGGGGAAGCTCTTACTGTAAATATGAAAGATTGTTTTGGTAGAGAATAGAATTATTTGTAAAGCTAATTTTAGAAACTCATACTGTTATATTTTCAAGTGGTGTAAATTGCTGACTTCAATTTGTCTCTACATAAGTGTGATGTGTGTGCGAAATCACAATTCAAATCAAAAGAAAACATATTCATCTAAATGAAACAAGAGGTAGGGATGAAGTGACAACAAGTGCAAGTTATAGGTTATAAAGTTACGAGTTTTAAAAGATTTTCATTGCTAGTGTGTGCCAACTTATTCAATAAATTTCTTAAACATTTAAAGTTCTTGAACATTTTGAAAAATCGTGATATTTTGACTATGGCTTCTTTTCTCTAAATCAGTTGTTGAAGAATGTCCCATCATTATTATTATAAGTAAATATGTTTTTGTGTAATAGTCAATTTAGGGGTAGCCTAGTACAAAAACGCAGCATAATTCAGCTATATTTTACTGTTTAAAAATAAACATTAAATACGATTTAAATGATCAAGTATGGTAAAATTAAATGAAACAAGTCTTATTTTTGTGGTGAATTCAGGACTATAAAGGACTCCTATCTTCCACTTAACCGCTATGGTTACGGATTATCAGCCTATTCAGCTGGACAATGAAATGAAGGGTCTTGAATTGTACCCAAATCCTGAAGTTAACTGGATAAAATCACGTAAAACATAAACAACTCCTAACATACTGTATATGAGATAATGTTTTATCATTTAAGAATTGATGTGACTAAAACTATTTACTAGTACTATTCGCAATATTTCGTGATAAAACTGTCAGAATTTATTGTAAAGCTCTTCTCTTCACTAATATAACAAACGTTAATAAAACATCCAATACATTCAACAACTGAGTTTGTCCGAGAGCTTTGCTGTTACATAAAAGCTCAAGTTGAAACTAAAACTTCAATACGAGATACGAGATTTAATTAAATTAGACTAGATACCCCCCTCCACCACCCCTCTCCCTTAGTCCACGAAGTCATCTTCTGTAGATACTGCTATATAGAATCCCTGCTGTCTCAGGGCAAGAGCATTCAGAGAAAACACAATTTCTTCTGAGTAGTTTGTTTGAATAGCCTCTGATAAAAATATTTTGTACTTAAGGATTTTCATAAATAAAAGTTAGGCTATTGTAAAATGGAAAACATTATGCTTTCCTTTGACCTAAAGTCTGGAATCAAAAATTTGTTGACCTTAAACAAAATAAATAAATTATTCAACAGCGGTTGATTTGAAATCATCAGGAAACATTTAAGTTTTATTTTAGTAATTGTGAATTTCTTTAGAGTAATGTCTTTTCATAACTATCGTCCAATCTATGCAGTTTTGTTCCACGTTATAGTGTTTTTACTAGATAAAAGGGGTTAGCAATTTTAAAGTAAAAGGACTGGAAATTAAAGAAATGTATAATTACATATGCCATCAAACATTACTGGTGTCATATAAAAGTTCTTTCTTATCTCTACACTCTTAATTATACAAGCTAAATACGTTTAAACAACTTTAATGAGATGGTAAAATGAAAACTGTCAATTTTATCTGTCCAAAATTATACTTTCAATATCAACACTCATTAACATTTCGGATAACTTAAAAATAATTACATTCATCATAACTTCAGTGTAAAGTTGTCTCAGAATCTCATCCAGACAGTATTTTAGTCCGCCTAATCCAGAAGTAAGCCATGTATATTGTCCGGAATGACCCTCCCGAGGGGTCAGAAGATAGGGGTGAAAAGTTAAAAGAAGGTTGAGGGGGGTGAGTTAGAAAAGGGGTGGACGTGAGAACCCAGCTGTTGTGGTCAGGTTTAGAGAGCAAATTAAACGGGTGGATTCTGAAACTCATCTATTTAATCTAACCAAAGATTATATATAAATCTTCTAAATAACTAACTTAGCGGACCCATGGTGTGATTGACATCACTCCTGTGGCGCGGGTTCGATCCCCACAATAACTACTCAGAATTTTATCAAGAGACTATTCGGTAGGGTTAGGTAAGGGTTGAGGTTGAGTGGTAGAGAGGACTTTGTGGTCCTAACTTCGCTTCGTCAAATAAGACAACTAGTTTTCCTGTTAATAATATTTTAAAGATATCTTAGAAACGAGTAAAACATTTATGAAGGCATAGTTAAAATTCAAGAAAATGTTACTTTTTTCGTACTTAAACATATCTACATATAATCCTTTGAACATTTTAAATATTTTTGGAAGTTTGACTTCATGTGTCACAGTTGTTAGAAAGCTTGCACAATTTTAAAGAAGTATTAATTAATACGATTATTTCATCGTTCGCTTTAGGAGGGATAATTTATAGAACTTCCGTAAATGTTTTAGGTATTTATGTTTAAAGCCGCTATTTTCAAAGATCCTTTTTGTTTATTTTCCACCAGTTTAAAAAAAGGATTTTTAAAATAATATACAACTCAAAGAGAATTACATTCGACAACGGTGAGATTTAAACCTACTACCCTCAATTTAGGACACACCCTTGGTGTATTTCAATTTAAGTTAACTATATGTGTATGATTTGCAAGAAATCCCATAGTTTCCTCTCCCGAAGTGAAATTGTTTTACAGAGTTTTAACGCTTAATTTGGTCCAACCTTTAAATACAAGTTTTAAAATAGGTTTTAAGCCAACGCTTAAATCTACAAACAATAACGGAGAAAAATTGCCTACTGTTAAAGTGTCCCCCTATATGTTTCCAATATCGGAATCACATCCATGTGCGGGTGTGTTTAAGAACCTACCCTCTTGTTTGAGTGGTTTCCGTTAGTGCTGGCGAGGGGGGATCTTTATGATTTGGCAACAACATGTTTTCCTGTCATAAACACCCTAGTTACTCCCATCTTTATGAGGACAGGCTGAGGATTTCTGTTATTTATATTAAAACAAAGTTGGCAACATTTAAAACCACTCAAATCACTAAATTATAAACATTTTTTAAAACTTTTACTTTTTGAAGAGTTTGCTTTCGCCAGTTAAGGCATCCTCAGTTTACAAAAAAGGATCTAATAATTAGGTTGTAAATCAAAATGAAACATATGTACATACAAAAGTAAAGTTTAAAATTAACATACAACATTACACAAAAAACTATCATTGAAATGTTATTATAAAAAGTTTTGATCCTTTTCTTGACAAAACTAAAGCCCAACAACCATACGGCAGCCAAGAAACTAACAGCTTTGTGTGCAAAGACGATTTGCTCTGACAAACCGTTCTTAGGACAGACTTCCGTAGCGGATCCGTGGCGGATTGGTATCGCACGCGACTCCGGAGCTCATCACTCCGGTGGCACGGGTTCGACCCCCGCAGTCACTACTTACATTTGTAATGTGACTAATACGATGACGCTAGGTAAAGGTCAAGGTTGAGTGGTAGAGAGGACTTTGTAGTCCTAACTTCACTTCGTTAAACAAGACACACTTTACCTTTACTTTACTTTCTGGCCAGTTAAGACAAGAGTAAAAGAGCTTAGATAAAATTGTAACATGTAGAACTCAGAAAAGTTTAAATTAGTTGAACACGCTCAATCAGAAAACCTCACTATCAAGTTTGATTCGTCCACTTTCATTTTTTAAAAGAACCTTCCTGGACTGAGAGAAACCGTAGTGAACTTCAAACATAATTACCTATCCCAGCCTTCTTTAAATTTTACTAATATACCTACTGATAAGCAGCGAACGGTTTAAAAAATTACTAATTTATTAACACCATCTATTTTTAACTGAGAATTCACTGGAGGAAAATCATTCTAATCACACGAAAAAAGACACCTTAAAACTTTAAGAATGTGTATAATTTAAACTTTTCAATGCAGTACAAAAAGGAAACATCAAAACTTCAATTTCCTTCTATCTTTACGCTGAAGGTAAGATTATCTTATTCAGCAGAAGATTGATTTGTTGAGTCTCGATATTTAGGAAAACATTGAAAACCTTTCAAAGATAAGTGGAATCTTTGTTGAAGCTCTGCAAAAGACGAGTCAGCTTTGTGTATTTAATTAAATCCTCTATCTTTCAGAAGCCTGACGTGAGTGAAGATATACAGCATCGTCTCTGAAAACGTTGTCAGAAAGTCAAGCTGACGAAATTATCACGGTAAACGAGGATTTTGTAAACATTTTGGTTAAAGAAGTAAAAATGCAATAATTTTTACTTTTAAACAAATAAATCTTCAAGGGTTCGCAATATAGGTGTAAAAAATTATCATGAAGTCTGGCCGAAAACTAAAGTTTACGAGTGTAAAAATGAAAAATAACAGGTTTGCAAGACGCTGGAAACTACGAAATCATGCGTGAATAATAAATTACAGTTCGTCATCCAGGTTTAGCATGGCAGGTGAGATGGGCTATTTAGGGCCATAAGGGCCAGCAGGAAATCTCAGGTCACCGGCCATGCTATACCTAACGAACTGTAATAAACATACTATAAATCCGGTTGTACAGGAGACTGGTGACTGAACGAGTCATTGTTTAGGCACTTCCCGTCACGCTACCCCCTCAACCACATACTCTTTTTGAAGCTCTTGGTGTGAAACCTACGGGAAAAAACAATACTCTTTGAAGGCTCTGACAAGTCTGTGGGCAAAAAAGAAGGCACCTGAAAATATGCCCTTGTACTTAGCCGATATTTTGCATCATAGTGGCAAAACAGTTTCTCGGATCATCAATATGATGAAAAATCTTTCAATTATTAGTTAGTACTTAGCACTTGCCTGTAGATGTCAATATAAAATTCTGTAGGCAGGACCGGTTTCGGGTTAATCACAACCCATCTTCTGCTGCCTTTTCTTCAAATCTTCTATAATATTAATACTATATTGGTCGTCACAATTTTTATAAATAATCTTTATTGTGGAAACAAATTTCCTACAAATTCTGAATATAACACTTTTCCCACCTCTGACGGTTTCGTTGCTAGATCAGTTTGAAGTTAAATAGTCGAAAATGCAAATTTTCCCTGTCTTTGGGCTCTTAACCGTGGTACTTATCAACCACTCAGCCATATAAAATGTACGTGTGTGTATAAAAAAGTGTTATAATTTGGAAAAAACAGAGAGTCACTCTATATTTAAAAAAGTGTGGTTATTTGGAACCTAAAGTTTGAACTTTAATCAATTTATAATATTTGTTCTCTGGTTAATACAGCTACATCTTCTACAATTTTGTTTTCTATAAACCATTGGGTGAAGCAAATTTGTCTTAATCATGAGCGTAGCGAATGCCCCAAAATACGAGGCCGCAGGCCGAGTGGAGGTCTGGCGGGCGAAGCCCCCCAGCGAGCCCGAAAGGCTAGTACTCGTATATTTTTAAAGTCTAATTATGTCCTTTACATTGCTTAATTGAAACTTAGTGTTTCCTTCCAAGTCTTTCGTCTCAAGATATTGTTACAGCTCTATCAGTGATGCATAAAGTGCACAAATGTTTCATATCCTGTTGACAGTTGTTGTTATTACCAAGCCATCCGGCAAGAGTTCCTTCTCGTTCAGTTATTTAATCAAATTCATATCCGTTTGTTTTTGAAGAAAAGTGTCAAAATTAATTTTTCACAAATAGGCAGTGAAGCTGTAACAATATGCTACTGTATCGATTATACAGGATGAGTTTTAAAGCCTTTAACCTTTGAAAAATGAACAATTTTTAAAACCTTCGGGGAAAAATGTTTTTATAGGATTCTGATAGTTTTTACGTATTTTGGGTCACCCACCCCACCCAAAACCAGAACTGAGGGCCCCCGAAATTCTTTAAATACAATTCCCCCCTCCTTGTGACACTTCAAAAGAAAGGAAATTTGAACATGAACTCAATGACGCAAAAAAAGTTTTTATCTCGACTCGTTTTTATGTTATACCAAGATGACACAAAATCAGGTTTGAAATTCCACATTTCACATACAATTTATTTTGAATGACAACATTTTCTTCAAAACACTTTGAGGGAAACATGAAAACCCTATAACATAGTCCCACAGACCCTATATTTTTAACCATAATTATTTAAAAACAACTACAAGTGCCTTGATTTTTCTTTTTATCATACATAGGAGTTCATAAATACATTTAGTTCGCACACTACTTTGGTGCTAGGTCAAAGAAGCCAAGATATTTTAATCCTACCTCAGTTCACCCGACATGTTACGATACTCCCTGGAGATGTTATTCCGAGCCAGTAAAGCTGTTCCCTTCCAGACATCAGCACTCCGGCAGCAGCTGATATTAAATCTGACGCTGACGCGCGGAGTCAGCAGGAATTTCCCATCAGCTGGGGGAAGCTGACTCCAAGCGTGAAAATCAGCTGGCTGGGTTTCATCAAAGTGACGACAGACTGCGCCTCTGTCTCTCACCATCATAGTTCTTGTCGAAATTAAATATCCGAGGGAAAAATTAATTTGGGATTTTTGTCAATAATATATAAGTATTTTGCGTAACGAAATGTTTCAAAATGTTTCAAAATGAATCCCAATTCCAACCACAACTACTGCTTTCAGATAGATTTAACGGTTTGATTTTGAAAAGTATGAAAAGTACTATTAAAACAACAAACTTTCTTGATAAGTAAAGGTTTACTTCGTTTATTAGCCTAGGTAATTTAAAAACCTAGAGCAATTTGAAGTATGTAACGAAGAAAAGAATAAATGTGGTACCTTTCAATTATTTTAAAGCCTGATGTTTTAACTGATATGCAACATTTCAACAACATTATATCTTGAGAAAGTATTTGAAATATACTTGTAAGCACAACGTTATCTGTTTGCTTAGATTGTAAGGTACTTGACTAAGAACGGGGACCAGTTTTATTATATAGCGTTTTTGGTATTACTTTTTTTTAATATGGGAGTTTCTTCGACTTTTGTTAACATTTTCTTTTTAACCGCCCACAATATTGTAGTGACAATGTTTAAGTAAAACACTAATAATTTCAACTAATATTATGCTGAAACCACAGGCAGACGAAAAACTTATTTTCGATCATACTATTTCAAACAAATAAAATCAATATGACAAACTAGTTTCAACAAGTTAATCTTTTCTTCGGTAAATACTTGATGAAAAGTAAGGTTAATGAATCAGACATTTTTTAGACTCTTCACAATTTTAATTTTATAAAGAGCTAGCTCTCGAAACTGAAGATGCCTTGGCCGGCGAAAGTTAGCTCTTTATAAAATTAAAATTGTGAAAAGTCTAAACAATGTCTGATTCATTAAGTTAATCTTTGAAAATTATAATCATCTGCCTCGTTTTAAAGTGATTAATCACCCCATTCCAATATGTTTCCTCATACATAAACTATTACAACACGAGTTATCTTAGCATTGTATCCATACAGAACAATGTACGTTCAGTAAATATATACAAACTAGACAAATAAGTTATGAATATTCAATTGAGACAAGTATTGGGAATATTGTATTCAGTAGCAAATATACCATCCATGTGCCACTGCATTTCTCTAAATTATGAATAAATAACGCCCTTCCAATGAAGAGCTGCAAAATATATT
Organism: Matsumurasca onukii; assembly: GCA_018831715.1. Lineage (NCBI taxonomy): Eukaryota > Metazoa > Arthropoda > Insecta > Hemiptera > Cicadellidae > Matsumurasca > Matsumurasca onukii. The sequence goes on from CM032058.1 coordinate 14,462,103, forward strand.
TTACTACTCGGTATTTCAAACTTAAATTAAATTTTGTTTAATAGTTAAAAATCTAAAAAAAGGTTAAAACGGGCTGACTTTGTTTTAAGTGTACATAAAGTGTTGATTCAGAGGGTTGCAAAACTCAGATTAGGTAAGTCCTTCAAACGCCGCCGTAACATTTATATTTTAAACGAAAGATCAATATATTTCTGAAAGCGTATATAACCTGGATTTCTAAATTTCATTTTATCAGATGGAAAATCCGCTGTGAAAAATGTGAAAATACAGAACCTTTAGAACACTGAAGTCCCTTTATCAGTAGAGGTTTAAAAACGTTACTGCAATCCACCCTGTAATCTGTTTGACTTCACGATACTCACGTACATTTGTCAAAGTCATGAGAACAAAGATTGTTGGATTAATTTAAAGTTATTAAAAATTGCTTGTTCAACATTGAGCGAGGTTTTGTAGTTTTTAGCCGCTCGGAAACGTATAAATCATTTATGTTCGTAGACTACAGTCATTGGTCAGACTATAATGGAATTAGACAATATACAGTGGTCATTTTGGACTCCCGTACTGAATTGAACACCAGTACGCCAGATTGTTACATTTGTGAATTTCTTTCTATCTTTTGCTGCCCTTGGTCGTGGGTAGGATTGTTTTAAGAAGACTCTCCGTTTAGCACCATTTAACTAAAAGTCACCTTATAATAAAGTGTCTCACTTCCATGTTGACTTTCTCAGCGAGATTATCTAATTGAACAATGTCTCGCTGACTTAAAGCTTATAAGTAGATAGACAGTGTGACAACTTACCGATAGGCTAGTCTGTACAACTAGTTGACTTGAACGAACAAAAGCTTGTTTATGTACTCATCTCGTATTGGATTAAAGCAAGAGCAGACAATGTAAGGTTGAGTTGTAATGAAACTGTTGCTTGTGCCAATATTTAATATCATCTACACAGCTGTGTCTCACTTCCATGTTGACTCTCTCAGCGAGATTCTCTAATTGAACAATGTCTCGCTGACTTTAAGCTTATCAGTAGATAAAAAGTGTGACAACTTACTGATAAGGTAGGCTGTACTACTAGTTGACTTGAATGAACAAAGGCTTGTCAATGTACTCATCTCGTATTGGATTAAAGCAAGAGCAGACAATGTAAGGTTGAGTTGTAATGAAACTGTTGCTTGTGCCAATATTTAATATCCTCTACACAGCTGTGTCTCACTTCCATGTTGACTCTCTCAGCGAGATTCTCTAATTGAACAATGTCTCGCTGACTTTAAGCTTATCAGTAGATAAACAGTGTGACAACTTACTGATAAGCTAGTCTGTACAACTAGTTGACTTGAATGAACAAAGGCTTGTCAATGTACTCATCTCGTATTGGATCAAAGCAAGGGCAGACAATGTAAGGTTGAGTTGTAATGAAACTGTTGCTTGTGCCAATATTTAATATCCTCTACACAGCTTTGTCTCACTTCCATGTTGACTCTCTCAGCGGGTTTATCTAATTGAACAATGTTTCGCTGACTTTAAGCTTATCAGTAGATAAACAGTGTGACAACTTACTGATAGGCTAGTCTGTACAACTAGTTGACTTGATTGAACAAAGGCTTGTCAATGTACTCATCTCGTATTGGATTAAAGGAAGGGCAGACAATGTAAGGTTGAGTTTTAATGAAACTGTTACTTGTGCCAATATTTAATATTCTCTACACAGCTGTGTCTCATTTCCATGTTGACTCTCTCAGCGAGATTCTATAATTGAACATTTTTCGCAGACGTTTAGCTTTTCAGTAGATAAACATGATTACAATCAATTATTTTGTAAAGTTCTTTGTAACTGAACAAAAAGAACTAGACGGTAGTACTCCTAGTTAGTGCTTTTCGGTAGTAACATAAATTCGGTTTTAAATCACGGAAAATAATTTCAAAACACCCTGTATAATACTATTGGAAGGACATGTCCAATTAAAAGTTTAGAAACAAATATGTTACATATGAGTTGTGTTAGGTTTCACTATTCATTCAGTCACTCAAAGTTAACGTGAAGCCCGTCAGACTTGTTGTAATTGAAAATTGCATTTTTAGAGCTACACGTGGTGACTTTGATAATAATTTAGAATATAATCACTGTGCGCTTTTGACGTAACTCTTGGTAATATTCTTACTCCAATATAGTTTTGCGTACTGTGCTGTATCAAAGAGTGTTTTATAACCAGGCCGGCACGTGGCTAAGCGCTTAAGTGCCGCTGGGGTGAGTAAAGCGAATTTCCTTTGTTATTTGATATTCTGATTTGCTAATTACAACTTTGGTTCGTGGCATTTTACTGCACGTATTGGATCAGAAGTAAAAAACGTGTCTTATTTCGTTGAAATTTGACTACTTATTCTGCTATTATAACGAAAATAACTTGTTATGCCATTTTGATTAATTGTTGAACCTAATTGATTTTTATAACTTTTTGTTCATTGATGGTACTATCAAAATGCAAGTTTATTTAAATTTGTATTAAACCCGAATGAAATTTAACCTTTTCAAACAATTAAAATAACCTTTTTGGTAAAAAAATACCCTCTCCCCTAAAAAAAGGAATTTACGGTAGTCCAATTTTTCTGGCAAGCAAACTTGACCAAGATATTTACGTAACAGCAAATGTTTGTATAAAATATTACGCAAATCAGACGAAAACGCGACTTGCAGAAAGTAAAATCGTGCATGCGATTACTACTATTGTATACTGTATACACATTTGAATATTAAGTTTTGAGAAAATACTCAAAACACACACTTAACTATTTATTATCAACATCTGTCTCAATCCAACTCATCGTCTCATCTTCATCGGCAAACTGTTTGTGTAATTTAGTCCCTTGTTTTTGTAATTTACCCATAACCACCCCGAACATTAAACTCAAGAAAAAGAACAAGATATACAAAAAATAAATTACCACAATGTTCGGGGTAATTGGACGAAATCAACCTTGCCAATAATATAAATACTGTAATTTGTTATCAAGCATGTAATTTCTTTGAAAAAGGTGTATACCGTTTATAAATAAATAAATAAAACGTGTTGTGGGAGTCAGGATTGGTGCTCATTTCAAGGCCTAGAGCCTTGGTCTTACTATGCTGACGGAATGAATATCTGATTTTCCAAAGGAAATTTGCTAAAGAGCATTTTACAAATGATGTAAAAACAAGCCAGTTTCTATGAAACCTTCAGTAAAACCCATGAAACTCACAGTAAAACTGAAACCCGTGAGTTACTTGACGTAGAAGAAGCAATCAAATAATGTTGGAACGTTCAAAAGCAGCAATCTTGACCGAAGAGCCTTAAGTAATATCCTAAGTAACGCCTGGATCGTATCTCAAAGTAAAGCGTCTCGTTCCTCGCTTGGATCTGGACCAAGCAATCTTTTCAAATACTCCAACATCTCATGTTTCAATAAACACACTTTATACACAAAGCAAGCAACTTATACAGGGCAGCCGATAAAAGTACTTTCGGAAATATCTTTCTCAAAGGGGTGGACTTAGAGATGATTTCGATGGTACTCGCACCAAGATGAAGTTTTTGAAAATCGTGCAAAACTATTACTTACAATTATTTTTGAGGAAAATTAAAACAAGTGTATCTACGCATTAGAACAAGCTGCGCTATTCCATTTGTCCAATATGTGGTTTTCATCAAACGTGGCCAAAAAGAGATGCCCATTTCAATATTTAATTAACTTAACGTTAATGGTTGATTTAGTTAATTGAGTTGAAGGTCAAAAATATTAACTCAAGTACTTGAGCTCTGTTGTCCAACATACAGAAAGTGTACAAACAAACAAACACCATAAAACAACTCTTAGCCTTTCGCGGCCGGTGTCACAATAATATGTCATTTTAATCTAGTTTTCCGGTTCACACCACGTCAAAACATTAGCTGGATATATTTCGGTCTCGCTATGGAGTATCATCTTCACTAATTGATTTGGCTGAAACTGAACTAACTGCTGTCTTAGCCAATGAGAACATCGACAGTTGGCACCCCTGATCCAATGGATCCAATAATAGGATACTTACTTACTTACACCACGTATCTCAGTTTCAGCCAATCAGTGACTGAAGATGGTACTCCACAGCGAGATCGAACATCTCAAGCTAATTATTATGATGTTTTGACGCGGTGTGAACCGGAAGAACTATATCATGATCGTCATAAAAATAGATTTGCACATTTGGGCTTAAGACAACAGCATATGAATGTTTCTTCTATTCTGATAAAATGGCTGTTTTGCTTCTAAACCTGTATTTCAAATAAGTATTTAAAACATTATTAAGACTTTATAATTATTTTTTATGTAAACCAGCTGGAAAACAGCAGCAAGAAAGTGAGAAGGGCTCTTAATAACGGGTTTGAGTGTTTCATTATTTCTCTCACTTGACACCGGGAGCAGCACCGTCGCTCATTAATGTTAGAGACCCGCTTTGTCCAAGACAATGGCGACTCTCACAATCAAAGTAATCGCGTTTGCTTGTAATCCTTTCCTCTCGTCTTCACTGTCCTGGGAGAAAAATAAATCTATGTACTCGTATACTGGAAGTCAAAGATGCAAGAGGGACAAAGAGACTGTATGAAGTAGGTTGTTAATAAAACATGACTTTTGTTCACAAGTTCTGAATTGATAACTATCGTGCTTTTAATCAAGTGGATAAAATACTTGAGCAATACTGTAAATTTCAACAAAAGAAATTAAGGCCTGAAATCTAGCTGAGTTAGAAAACGATAAACTTGAAACAAATTATAAACTCCAGTTTATCCTAAATGCTGTTTTTCCAACTTTTTATTAGTTCCGTTTTCAATGAACTACCTACTTGATTTAGCCAACCAAGTATTTGAGTCAGCCAACCTGATTTATTTCTTTCTGTGATATACTTCACGTTAAATCTATTAGATCCATTGTTAAACTTAGGATTCATTGTTGTTGAACAACAACTGTAAGCCCTAATGACAAGTTTTTAAACATACTGTCTTCGATTAATTTGGAAAAATATACGTTGATGACTTTCGAATACCATTACAGTTTTCGTTGAACTTTTACACCCTAAAGCATAGCAAAATGAACCCCTTGTTTATTGCAAAAACATAATCTAATATCAATCATAGTTACCCATCATACTTCTGCGGAAAAACGATTGATACATGAAATTATTTACAAAACATCGACGCTACTCACATTGTATGTTGCTCGTTCATGAATAAATCAAAAGTCACAACGAGTTTTTCCAATCAACAGTTGCGAAGTTATTGTGAACGTGGGAACAACTCTTGAACAATAACTGTTTCATATAACGGTTGGATGTTTTTATCACACAAATAGTATATTTCATCACTAGGTTCTAAAGTGACACTTTTTGACACGAGGTCAAGTTAACGTCCGAGGCTTAGTATACTTGTAAGTCATACACAGTCTTTATGGAACTAGTTAAATAACCACAGTAACATCATCAAAATGTTATTATTAATATGCGTATATTTATCTTAATCAGCTTTCAGATCTCGAGAGGCCTAGTTCTTCTAGCTCACTAAAAGCTATGGAACATGTTCGAAACAAAACTCTAACATCGTTAACAACAAACGCCAAACGAAGAAGTAAACACGCACTTAGAAAAAACATACCAGGGCATAAGTAACAATTTTTAAATTTTACAGGTGACACAATAAAAATGTTTGAAAGAAAATGTTGCCTCTCTCAATCAATTTTAGAGCACCATCGCCATCAGTTTATCAAGTTTGAGCATTTTCAACACTAAAATGTATCTGCATCTTTAGAGCCCATTTAATCACGTTTTGCTAAAAATGTAAGCCTAATTTGTGCCCTCTCAATGAATCATTCGACTTTTATAAGGAGAGATTAAATAGTTGTCATATAAATCATTTGCGAGATAAATAAATGTGCAATTCAACTTAAGAAAGCCCATTCGCTGATAAATAACTAACCAAGACACATTACCACAGGTGACCCAGTCAAAGTTAATACAATTAATTTCGAATGAAGCCCCTGAACTGTGTATTTATTACTAAAACAGGGTAAGTATCATAAAATTAATGGCTATTAAATTGGGAAAGGACTGTATATTAAATGATTTCATAACAGAACGATTCTTCTTAAAACATATGATTGATGATTGATAACATAAATTATTATTCAAACCACAGATATCCTCCTTTCACAAGTCAAAAGACTTTGGCTGTGTTCTTATTTTAGTGCTGCGCTTAGGAACAGTAGTTGGTTGTTAAAACTACTAAACTGGGTAAGGACTATGTATTCAGCGATCTCATAACATAAAAAACAAAACTATCATGACTGTATCACTATTTGAGATGCCGGCCACTCTCATGAGGGTATTTTAAGGCAAATATGTGGTGAAGAATGAGTGTGATGAGTGGCAGTAATGAGTTATGAGGTGTAGTCTTGTTACAAACTAAGGCCGACTCTTCCTTAGAATGGGTCATTAATTAATAGCCCAATGACCAATGGAAATACAAGGACCAACGGCTTAAAGTTACTTACGAACCACGCAGGTGATGGTCTGATATGTTTCAACGATGGTGGGAGTTAAATGCGGGTATCATCAGATGATCACTGAGACTATCTTAGCCGCTTTAGACTATATCATCCTCGAAACTTGACCTCCATGAAGCTGGATACAGGACCACGCCACAAGTCCCAGTCAAAACATATGATTCATGTAAAAAAATATGATTGATTATTGATAACATAAGTTATTATTCAAACCATAGATATCAAGTACCTAGAGCTTGATTAAAGTTAGAAATATCCAACTGTACAGCACCGAGTCCACTTAAACACAAAAGGGTGAAACTGCACTGCAGACCGGCAGAGTGGAATCAGTAAAGCGAATTCCATGTCAATGATTGGAGAGCGTGTTTGGAGAGTTTTGTCAACAAAGGAAGAAGAACGATACAATCACGAGCGCGTATTATTTGTACGAACACGGCCAAGAAGCGAACTTCTGACTTTTATTGTCTACAGATTTCTCTTTTGTCGGTATTGCTTGAAATGAACGACATCTGCAGATGTGTTGGTGTTATTGATATTGATTGGTATGTAGAATATACTCTGTGGTGTTTTACTCGTGGGTCTTGTAAAGTTTGTTAATTTTGCAGGCGTGAAAAAGGTGGTTTTGTTTAACAAAGGGAAGTTAGGACCGCGAAGTCTTCTCTACCACTCAACCTTTACCTAGCGTCACCGAACCTCTACAAATTGTAAGTGGTGACAGTGGGGATGAGCACCACCAGAGTGATGAGCTCTGGAGACGCGCGCGATACCCAACCGCCAAGAATCCGCTGTTTATGGTCTAAATATAGAGAAGCTCAAAGTTTAAACGTGTGGTATATCAAAGTACCTTATTTTAATATTAATATCCATTCAAATAATTTGTTTGACTATACTAAGTTTTATCGTTTTTGGTAAGTCATAGTTTTGAAACTGTTGGTAGATGTTAAAATTTTTACGATCCATTAAAACGAATTGTGAATTTTTAGTGCAAAAATAAACTTTTAGAAAGCTATAAGAAGCACTTTTCAAGTAATCTTAGTATATGAAGCATCTATTATAGTTTAAATTTAAAATGTACAAACAGTAAAACAATAAAATAGGTCAAAACTTCTATATTGACGATGAATGATTAATTTCGATTGTAAAACTCGCCATAACTTGTGATTTATTCATGAATGAGAAAACACAATGCCACTCACATTGATGCGTCATGTAAATGGGTTTGATAAATCAAATAAATGTATTCTACAGCTTTTCCACAGACAATCATAACAGAATTCCGATACTTCATCTCTTCATGAACAAAATAAATGACAAGTATTTTAATGTTGAAATTATTCCACAAGTCAACGTTTCTTGCGCTTTTAAAAATCAACCATAACAAAAGTATATAAAACCGGGCCGACACGCAGCTAAGCGCTAAAGCGCCGCTTGCATGAGTGAATCGAATTTCCTTTGCAATTTGTTACTCTTATTAGCTCTGTTTACAACCTCCCTTTGGCATTCGGCCGTTCTGCTGCCACAGGCGTTACGACTTCGGTTTTCGGTCTCACACTTAAAGGTAAAAAGGGTAAAGGTAAAGTCTTGTTTAATGAGGCGAAGTTAGGACTACAAAGGCCTCTACCACTCAACCTCGACCTTTACCTAGCGTCACCGTTTTAGTTACAAATGTAAGTGGTGACTGCGGGGGTCGAACCCGCGCCATCGGAGTGATGAGTCGCCTGCGATACCAATCCGCCACGGATCCGCTAAAGTTACGTGTTCAATAAAATAACATTGATTTTCTTTTAACTTTACATTAGGTTTCGATAACAACTTAATAATACTGTACAAGGATATTACTTCATCAGTATACGACCCGAAATATATAATCATATGAATGATGTATAGCAATTTTTCCTTTGATTTGAATGGTGGCGTTTCATTTTTAAATATAGTTAAATTCCCTCTCGTTCATGTATTTACGTACACAAACTGATGTTGGATTTAAATTTTTAACAGTGGCAGACATCAATTTTAAAATGACTTATCTTACACTTAGGAGTTAGGTTTATGTTTTCAGCTGGTATGCTTACTATGTAGCTGTGTCATATTGTTCAACATGTTTCTTAGACTAGGTTCTAGGTAAAGGATTACTGAAATGTAGTGTAAGGTTAGGTTAGACCCTTGACAACGGGTGGAGTTACCCAACTGCCCGAAACGTACAAAAAAACAATAGTTTTTTCCTGAGGTGGCCGGAAAAGTCAGAGATACGCAATTTCATAACAAACATTATCCATCAAAATCTGCTGTTTACTTACAGTTAGAAGTTCAAAAGAATCACAAACCTGGAAAAAACCAAAAGGTTAACTTTCAATAAATGTAATACAAACCATAAGAAGCTTGCATATTATAATCACATTATTTTATTTTTGGGGTCTTTTTAACCAAACAACCTTCACAACTTCAAAGACGAGAGGAAAGGATTACAAGCAAACGCGATTACTTTGATTGTGAGAGTCGCCATTGTCTTGGACAAAGCGGGTCTCCAACATTAATGAGCGACGGTGCTGCTCCCGGTGTCAAGTGAGAGAAATAATGAAACACTCAAACCCGTTATTGAGAGCTTGCCCTTCTTGCCTTGCTGCTGTTTTCCAGCTTAGATCTAGCAGTCGTGAATAAAATGATGACAACACTTTGACAATGCAAAACTCGTAATAAAAATAGAAATACATATATTTAAAAGTGAGTAAAATCAACATAGTTGCGACAGCTCTAACAGAGATAGCGCTGCGAGCGCTGCCAGCTTTGCCGTCCTCCCCCTCGGCTCGACATGCTCGAGTTTGTCCGATGTCGATGCTACACATCTTCAAGGACGAATAAACTTGCGCCTTCGTCAGCGGCTCTACTTGAGACTATTAAAAGAATTTTCTCGCAGCGCTCTCTGTCCTTGGGCAACTGAACTTTGTTGATTTTCCTACCTTAGCTATGTGGCGTCTATGCGCAATCTACCTACGATCTCATAACCTTAGGTACAACGTCACTAAAACAGCCAGATTACAAATCCACAAACGTTGTGTTATTTTTGAACACGTCTGTGATGATATTTCAAACTCTAAATTTCTCCCTTCGTCAACAACAAAAAAAAAGAAATAATACGAACGCATTTTCGTAACAGTTTACTTTTCTTAATCATATAATATTCAAACCGCCACCATTTTGAATTGGACCAATCTGTAGGCATGCGGTGTATACAAATTGTAATCCACTAATGACGAATTTTATTTTGATATGCCACATGACCTGTTCAAAGCTTTCCTACAACCGATTCTAGACCATTCCTCTTTGGGTAAATTCTGGTTGGTGTTTTTCTGAAAAAGTATTTAATTTTCCAACTAAAATTTTGACTGGGACTCGTGGCGTGGTCCTGTAATCCAGCTTCATGGAGGTCAGGTTTCGAGGATGATATAGGTATAAAGCGGCTCAGATAGTTCCGTGATAACTGGTGATATCCGCATCAACTCCCACCATCGTTTAGACATATCAGACCATCACCCGTGGTTCGGAAGTCACGTTGCCGTTGGTCCTTGTATTTCCATTGGCCATTGGGCTATTAATTAATGACCATTCTAAAAAGAGTCGGCCTTAGTTTGTAAAAGACTACACCTCATAACTCATTACTACCACTCATCCTTCACCACATATTTGCCTTAAAATACCCTCATGAGAGTGGGTCGGCATCTCATATAATTTTTAGTGATCTCTAAAAAATATTAAAGAGACAACTTTATAAACAGAAGTAATAGTTTATCCTTTTGAATGAAATATTCGTCACAGGTCAATATTTTAAACATTTAAGTTATTATAGGGTATGGATAAAGCAACTGAAATTTCTCTAATTTGCCGAAAAGCGTTTCAGGACTTTCCTTTATGTGTAATAGTGGCATGTTTGACTGAACATTTCGAAAACATATTTCGAAACTATAGACAAAACTGTAAAAAATTACTAAATAAAAACTTTGCTAAAACGACCATAAATTTAGATAAAAACGTAGTAACTCAATAGTGTTATCGACTCTTATGCTGGCGAGCTTGGCACGTGTAACGTTATACTCACTGACCCCTTCCAAGCTGCCCCAGTTTCCAAACCATAACAATACATTTCCACTTCTTACAAGTCAGAAGCAGTTCCGCAAAGTATCCCCTTCTTAAGATTCATCTCTTCAGTAGAGGAGTAAAACACCTTTATACAGGGCGTTGGTGAAATGTTTTGAAGAATTTACATGTGTTTGGATGATTTTTGTTACTTTTTACTACTCCAACGTGTTAGTGAAAGGTGAAGACAGAGGGTTTAAATCAAATAGTTACCAATGGTCTAAGCATCGTTGATCCAAACGTTTTGGAAAAGTTGCCTGTCAATTTGAAAACGGCACTGTCTAGAAGTCATTCTGACGATGACTTCAAATTGACAGGACATTTTCTCCGAAATCATTGGATAAAAGACGTTTAGACTAATGGTAACTCTTGAGTTTAAACCATCTAACTCGTCTAATATTTCACCCGTCGAACTGTAACTTTCAAGGCATATAAGGCTACCTTGAAAACATTAGAACAGCTGGTTTTAGACTAAATGTTATTGGTTGAACATTAAGAACAAGGAATTTGAAGTTTCATATTTTGTAATTAAAGTTTGATCATACAAAGGAAGCGCGTGTGTAATAGACTAAACACGTGACATTTTGTAATTAAAACTACGTTTCCCTTTTTAGAGATTTTCATCAAAACCGTTTTCGGAGTCGGTTCGCCCATTTTATTACCACTCATTATATTGAAATTAAAGGTTCATTTTGTAAGTAACCTGATCGCTCATACTGTCTTCCACACGACCTTTAACTGTCCATTTCCAATTAATTCCAGTTTGTTCCAATTAATTCTTTGCAAGATTTTATTAGTGCCAAGAGAGCAAGCAAAGCCTCAGCGGTAGGTAGCTACGTCCATTAATCATGATTAAATTCCTAGGCTCACCATGGCACAACTTTCATCTAGCTCTCCAGATCACACCACGTCAAAGCATCATTATAGTTAGCTTGAAATATTGAGGTCTCGCTGCGGAGTCTTCAGTCACTGATTGGCTGAAACTGAGATGCTTGCTGTCTGCTATCCTTATGACCCTATTGGTGACACAGCTGCCAGACACATGATCGTAGACAGCAAGCACCTCAGTTTCAGCCAATCAATGACTGAAGATGGTACTCCACAGCGGGACTGAAATATTTCAAGCTAACTATAACGATTTTATGACGCGGTGTGAACGGAAAACTAGATTATATTTGATCATGAATCCCATTGTGGTTGACAAACTGCGTTTTGAAATATTTTACTTGGAACTTTTCTATTGTTAGTGAACAAGAAGAACACAACGTTTTGGGATCTGCAATCTGATCCCGTCTTCAGGTAAAAGTAACCTAAATTAAACTTCACTTATTTAAATCGACCTGAAAACAGCCAGATTGCAAATTCACAACACGTTGTGTTATTTTTGAACACGTCTGTGATGATATCTCAAACTCAAAATTTCTCCCTTCGTCAACAACAAAAGAGATTGTGAACGCATCGTAACAGTTTACTTTTCCCAATCATATATAATATTCAAACCGCCACCATTTTGAATTGGACCAATCTGTAGGCATGCGGTGTATAAAATTGTAATCCACCAAGGACGAATTTTATTTTGATATGCCACATGACCTGTTCAAGCCTTTCCTACAACCGATTCTAGACCATTCCTCTTTGGGTAAATTCTGGTTAGCGTTTTTCTGAAAACGTATTCAAGGCGTTCCTACAACCGATTCTAGACCATTTCTCTTTGGGTAAATTCTGGTTAGTGTTTTCTGAAAACGTATTTAATTTTATAACTAAAACTTTGATCTCCTAAAGATTTTAAAGAGTTTTTTTTTTTATCAACAGAAATAAGCTCAACCTTTTGAATGAAATATTCGTCAGAGGTTAATATTTTAGTCAATTAAGTTGTTATAGAGTATGGATACAAATTTCTCTAATATGCCGAAAAGCGTTTCAGCACTTTCCAAACACTGTATGTGTAATAGTGGCATGTTTGGACTGAACATTTTAATCACAGATATGTGAAAAACAAATGTTTCGAAACTATAGATAACAATAAAAGTTACTAAATAAACACCTTTGCTAAAACGACCATAAATTTAGATAAAAACGTAGTAACTCAATAGTGTTATCGACTCTTAAGCTGGCGAGCTTGGCACGTGTAACGTTATACTCACTGACCCCTTCCCATCTGCCCCAGTTTCCAAACCATAACAATACATTTCCACTTCTTACAAGTCAGAAGCAGTTCCACAAAGTATCCCGTTCTTAAGATTCATCTCTTCAGTAGAGGAGTAAAACACCTTTATACAGGGCGCTGGTGAAATGTTTTGAAGAATTTACATGTGTTTGGATGATTTTTGTTACTATTTTACTCCAACGTGCTATGAAAAGTGAAATATTAGACGGGTTAAAGGGTTTAAACCAAATAGTTACCACTGGTCTAAGCATCGTTGATCCAAACGTTTTGGAAAAGTTGCCTGTCAATTTAAAGTTGGCACCGTCTAGAAGTCATTCTGGACAAATTTGCAGCGATGACTTCAAATTGACAGGACATTCTCCGAAATCATTGGATAAAAGACGTTTAGACTAATGGTAACTCTTGAGTTTAAACCATCTAACTCGTCTAATATTTCACCCGTCGAACTGTAACTTCAAGGCATATAAGGCTACCTTGAAAAATAGAACGGCTGGTTTTAGACTAAATGTTATTGGTTGAACAAAACACATTAAGAACAACGAATTTGAAGTTTCATATTTTGTAATTAAAGTTTGATCATACAAAGGAAGCACGTGTGTAATAGACTAAACAGTGACATTTTGTAATTAAAACTACGTTTCCCTTTTAGAGATTTTCATTTTCACAGAGTTGGTTCGCCCATTTTATTGCCACTCATTATATTGCATTAAAGGTTCATTTTGTAAGTAAACTGATCGCTCATACTCTCTTCCACACGACCTTTAACTGTCCATTTCCAATTAATTCCAGTTTGTTCCAATTAATTCTTTGCAAGATTTTATTACAGTGCCAAGAGAGCAAGCAAAAGCCTCAGCGGTAGGTAGCTACGTCCATTAATCATGATTAAATTCCTAGGCTTTCGCTACCTGTGGCACAACTTTCATCTAGCTCTCCAGATCACACCACGTCAAAACATCATTATAGTTAGCTTGAAATATTGAGGTCTCGCTGCGGAGTCTTCAGTCACTGATTGGCTGAAACTCAGATGCTTGCTGTCTGCTATCACATTGGTCCCATTGGCAGCCCTGAGACCAATAGGATAGCAGACAGCAAGAATCTCATTTTCAGCCAATTCGTGACTGAAGAGTGAAGATGGACTCTATAGACCGAAATATTTCAGACTAATTATAATTATATTTTGACGTTATATGGAACAAATGAACAAGATTATAGTTGATCATTATTCACATTGTGATTGATAAAATCTCTTGAATAACTTATGCAGTCAAGATATAGGCTATGCTTTTCATGGTATACACAATAACACACAACCAGGCATGTTTTATACGCCAGCCTAACGCTGCTTTTGAGATTTCTCAAAGTACTAACACAGTTTTCAACATTTCAGACAAAAAACCTAACACTTGAGCCTGTAAAAACGAAAAATACCGAAATACAAGCGTCAAGCAGCTTTGCAACCAACCTAACGTAGTAGTTGCAGACGAAGGGATAGTTACGGGACACTCTGTATACAACATCTGTTTCACACTGCGGTTTACCATGCTCTACATTGTCTCTACAACTCAAACACGGTGCATGGATTTGTCACTGCTAAGCATTGCTTTATGAACACAGTATTTTATGAATAAAATAACGTACACACCCTTGTTGTTTAGTGCCCCATCATGAGCTAGTGCAATTGAATTGTGTGTGTTTGTTTGGTTTGTTGTTTTAGTTATTACTATGTATGAGGACAAGAGTTACATTTGTTAGTTAAGGTACTCACTAAAAGGTTATTAAATGACAGCTTTGTACCTATGTTATACAGGTGTTTTTTTAACCAACCAACTTTCAAACTTTAGTAAGTAATTTCATACGAACGCTATAAGGTCGTAAATTGTACCATTGGTTTGTTCACTTCAATATCTATCAGATGGTATGTATTTTTGCAGTAATATAGTGGTTTTGATTTGCTAGTTTGATGCTATTTTAAAATAAACGCAATCACGGTTTTTAGCCAAGATCAAACATTGCTTATTGTTGAAGAACTCTTAAGAAGAAGATAATTTCTTTTCGTCAAGAGGAATTTAGGGTCAAGTTTACAGGTGTGAATATTCCAAACAAATCTAAAATTCACAGATTTGCAAAAAAAGGTTTAACAAAATAGGTTATGTAGGGACGGAAAACATAACAGAGGGCGGACTGTACTGAATGAAGTAATGACGGACAATGTTAGGGTTGAATTAGAAAATTCTCTAAAATCTTTCAAAACTTTGAAACAACAAAAGCAGACAGCTCACTAACACCTGGATACTTGATCTTAAACGCATCTTGACAAAAATTATCTTTCTTAAGTTTCTTCAACAATAAGCACTCTTTGATCTTTGCTAAAACTGCGATTGCGTTTATTTTACAAAAGAAACATGAAGCATATCAAAACCACTATATTGCAAAAATGAAGTGAACAAACCAATGGTACAACTAACTTACGACCTTATAGCGTTCTATAAAATGACTTAATAAAGTTTGAAAGTTGGGTTGCGTTTTAAAAAAAGGCACCCTGTATTTAAATACAGTGTCCCACTTCCACTATGAAGATTTTACCAGGTTATTCGGGAGGTCAAAGCAAGCAAAAATGTAATATAACATGTGTCCTATCTCGAACCGTTTTCCGTCTGTCGGTCTGTATGTGTTTTTCTAAAACCTCAACATCTCAAAACTGTTCAAGATAAAATAATGAAAATTGGTACACATGTTTAACTATGTAAGATAAAGTTTTCTGATAAATTCAGTTTTATACAATTTTCCGTTTCAAAATGGCGGCACTTTGAAATTTTCAATATTAAATATTGCAAAAACTGAAAATAAAATGAAAACATTACAAGACACAAAAGATTTAGGAAATTAAAATCCAAATCTAACGGTGTATTAAGTTTTAAAATCGGACTATGGATAACTGAGGAAATGCAAAAGTTATGGTTAAGGGTAAAACTTATTTTAATGCTAAAGGCAAGTTAAATGCACAAGTACGTAGGAAATTAAATCTAGCAGATGTTTGGTCAAACAGCTGATTAGTCTAAATTACCAAAACATGATTTAATAATTAAAACACTATTAATAATAACATTGAAAAGTAATTAAAAACATGTAATTATAAGGTTGGTTTTTTATTTATTGGCCTTTGTAAGTGTTACGTATGAAAACTCAGTAAACAGCCAATGTTAAGGATCAAATCAGCTGTTTTGTATTAAACAGATGCATTTCACACAAAAAAACGATTTGGGTAAAACGATGCATTTCACAGATAAAAATTATTTAATAAGAAAACTCAGTAAAACAATACAAAAAATAATGCAACTAATAACAAACTGCAAAGTCAATTAAAGATAAATCTTAATTCAACAATGGCCCTATTTGTTGTTTCTTACAATACAGTATCAGCTGTTTAATACAAAACAGCTGATTTGATCATAACATTGGCTGTTTACTGAGTTTTCATACGTAACACTTACAAAGGCCAATAAATAAAAACCAACCTTATAATTACATTTTTTAAATTACTTTTCAATGTTATTATTACTTTTCAATGTTATTTTAATAGTGTTTTAATTAAATTATGTTTGGTAATTTAGACTAATCAGCTGTTTGACCAAACATCAGAACTCGCTTGGGAAATGTGCAAATTTCTTGCACACAACTTAAGATAGTACATAAAGCTCGTAGTTTTGGTGCTGCAATTGAGGGTCGAAGTTTCTAAGCCAAGGCTTGAAAGGGCTCAACAGCTTGTGATATTGAAACATAATTCATCTCAAGCGTCTTCGGCCCTCTACCTCTATCTAAACACTCTACCACAAGCTATGTTATTGTGGTGTTAAAAACCTATAATAGCGATACACGTGTGTTCAATGTTTATTTATATTACGTTCTTGAAATGTCAATGATTCACTACAATTGTATATTAAATTGTTAAAAATATAGCCGACGCGTAGCCACAAGTGCTAACGTGAATCCTGGTGAATTTACTGTAACTAGTAATAGCTTGAATCTCACCCTACAGTAGGATAGGTGTTTCCCTTGGTTTTATTTCTATATTTTATTTCATTTTGAGATGCTATACAAACTGTACCAGATTCAGAAGTTTTTTGATTTCAAAACTGCAAACCGTTTTGGTCTGCAACGTCCTCTGTGAAAATAAATGCGGTAGCTCTATATTTCCAATGGAAATTAGTTAACTATGTGTAAAAATGATTGATTTTTGTTCCTGGGATTATATAGTTAATATACACACAAAAAAGATGACGAAATTCATGTAAAATGTTGCGCAAAACCAGGGTGAGAGCGCAGCGAGCACATAGCACATAGCAGGTAAAGCTCAGGCCGTCACTTCTATGGTAAAAAAGGTAAAGTTTGTCTTGTTTAACGAGGCGAAGTTATGACTACAAAGTCCTTTCTACCACTCAACCTCGACCTTTACCTAGTGTCACCGTATAAGTCACATTACAAATGTAAGTGGTGACTGCGGGGATCGAACCCGCGCCACCGGAGTGATGAGCTCCGGAGTCGCGTGCGATACCAATCCGCCACGGATCCGCTCAATAAGGAAATAAAAAAAAGAAATAAGGAAAATCGCCTCTCTCATACCAGCGGCGCTTTAGCTCTGTGAGTCTTCTATAATCCAGTTATTCCGGTTCACCCCACCTTAAAACGGCATCATAATTAGCTTCAAATATTTCGGTCTCGCTGTGGAGACCTTCAGTGACTTGCTGTCTGCTATCCTGTTGGTCACAGGGCTGACAACCGTCCATCGGAGCAGGGAAGTCAACTGTCGATGTTCTCATTGCCTGTGGCACTATCGAAAATACTTCTTTAGGCCTGGTTGCTAGCTTTTTGAAGGTTTAATGCTGTCCTCTTTATTGTCATCGTTATTTTCTACAAAAAATTATTTGAATTCAAGAGTAGACCGTTGTAACTTTCAATTGAAAGAATTGAGTGAGTTAATGCCAGTTTCGGCCATGTTCATGATAACATAATGAGATACTCTAAAGAGGATCAAATGTCAAAGCTTTACTTGTATGACATTAGACGTTCGTTGGTTAATCTATGCAAGGTTACCCACCATTTTTCCTACAGAAAACGAATTTCCTTAAAGCTACCAGTTTTCTGCAGTACAGTTTCTTTTACAAACAAGACCTCTGACTGGCACAGAAAGAATTGAATAATAAAATAGACACTAATTTTAATAAACATGTGTATGAGAATACTTTTAGTTTTAACTCTATTTTCTGGTGAGCGTAGCCAACAGCCTCGTAACGCTCGTGGCAGTAGAACGGCCAAATGCCAAAACAAAGCTGTGAGGAGCGAGTAAGAGTAACAAATTGCAAAAGAAATTCGATTCATTCATGCAAGCGGTGCTTTAGCTTTATTGACGATGGTAGCATTTCTGAGGTTCAAATATTACTGCGGACGTTTTCCATCTGTAGCAAAAGTAACACGACGTATTGAGATCTGAAAAGTAGCCTAAAAATAACAAAGATTACTTTCCACCTGAAGACGGGATCAGATTCAAGATCCCGAAACGTCGTGTTCTAGATACTAAACCGAAAAACGGTCCGTAATACTCCTAGTATCTCAAATCTTGTCTTTTCGTAGTTGGTTTTAAATTTTACAGCTAGATACATTACCAGTGTAATCCTCAATGTAATAGTAGGTCTACTTGTAATGTAGACGGTGGTTAGATCAAGACGTTTAATTAGAGAAGACTGGCGACTGAGTAATTGCCAAGGACTTGATATACAACCACAAGATAGTTGATCGATTAACATGGATATAGTCTAAGCTATCTACTGCACTATCCCAATGTAGTCACAAGTTGTTTGGAGTAACTTAGTTGGTCCAATTTCGTCGTTTTGCTAAAGCACCAGCTGCTTTAGACACAATTTCGCATTGCACTTTTATTTCAAGGTAAATACAGGGTTTCTTTCAATGATTTTTTCTCCCTAGGGGAAAAATAGTATATTTCATCACTAGGTCCTAAAGTGACACTTTTTGATACAAGCTTAAGTTTAAGTGTTTAATGAGCGAGGATCAAAAACACTCTAGGGACGAGTGATGAACGACACTTTTGTCATGATGCAAGTAGAAGGAGTGGTTAAAATGGTTAGTTAGTTAATTTAAAACGTTTTGTAAAATATTTTAGTGAATTATGGTGTTAAATGCTACGGTTTTATTTATCATTGTTATAAACAGCTGTTCATTTGATTTACCATTACCAGTGTTACGATTCGATATTAAATCGACACATCGCACTTAATCTAAAGTTAAACTACCTGCGATTTAGATTGAAATTCACAGCTTGGTCGTTGTACCGACTATAAACAATAATAGAACAAATCATTCAAATTCAATTTCTCCCTAGGGAGAAAAAGATCATCAAAACAATCCTTTATTTACCTGGATTAAAAAGTGACACTTTAGCACTGTTAATGCTAGTGTCTAAAGCAGCTGTTTTGGAGCAGAATGACAAAAATATTTGTATGTGTTTTATCTAGCCAGGACATCAGCTGTTTGAATGGGTTTGTTTGATCGGAATGATTGATATAATGTAAAATTTTACTTTAGTCGTTACTAACGACTAGAAATATTTTCACTTGAAGACGGGATCACATTCAAGATCCCGAAACGTCGTGTTCTTCTTGATCCCTACGAAACGACGAAAACGGTCCGTATAATACTCCTTGTGTCTCAAATCTTCTTTTCGTAGTTGGTTTTAAATTTTACAGCTAGATACATTACCAGTGTAATCCTCCAATGTAATAGTAGGTCTACTTGTAATGTAGACGGTTAGATCAAGACGTTTAATTAGAGAAGACTGGCGACTGAGTAATTGCCAAGGACTTGATATACAACCACAAGATAGTTGATCGATTAACATGGATATAGTCTGCTATCTACTGCACTATCCCAATGTAGTCACAAGTTGTTTGGAGTAACTTAGTTGGTCCATTTGTCGTTTTGCTAAAGCACCAGCTGCTTTAGACAATACGCATTGCACTTTTATTTCAAGGTAAATACAGGGTTTCTTTCAATGATTCCCTAGGGGAAAATAGTATATTTCATCACTAGGTCCTAAAGTGACACTTTTTGATACAAGCTTAAGTTTAAGTGTTTAATGAGCGAGGATCAAAAACACTCTAGGGACGAGTGATGAACGACACTTTTGTCATGATGCAAGTAGAAGGAGTGGTTAAAATGGTTAGTTAGTTAATTTAAAAACGTTTTGTAAAATATTTTAGTGAATTATGGTGTTAAATGCTACGGTTTTATTTATCATTGTTTGTATAAACAGCTGTTCATTTGATTTACCATTACCAGTGTTACGATTCGATATTAAATCGACACATCGCACTTAATCTAAAGTTAAACTACCTGCGATTTAGATTGAAATTCACAGCTTGGTCGTTGTACCGACTATAAACAATAATAGAACAAATCATTAAATTCAATTTCTCCCTAGGAGAAAAGATCATCAATCCTTTATTTACCTGATTAAAAGTGACACTTTAGCACTGTTAATGCTAGTGTCTAAGGCAGCTGTTTTGGAGCAGAATGACAAAAATATTTGTATGTGTTTTATCTAGCCAGGACATCAGCTGTTTGAATGGGTTTGTTTGATCGGAATGATTGATATAATGTAGAATTTTACTTTAGTCGTTACTAACGACTAGAAATATTTTCACTTGAAGACGGGATCACATTGCGATCCCAAAATTTCGTAGTCGTCTTGTTCAAAACTATTTTTTGTTAGTCTTAAGTTAATATTACCTTCCTTTTTAGCCCTTCAACGAATCAGATGTGAATTAAGTGACAAAACACCAGGTCCTAACACGCCTTCAAAAAGGAGCACCAATTATCTACGCCAACGAGGGCCTTCATCAAAAATATCACCACACAATTATTAGATACAGGAGTTTATCTTCCAAATACCTACACGACGAGTAGAAGTCTGTCAGTACTTGGTTATGTAGGGAGGGGGTTGTCTCAGTTAGTTAGACAAATGAAGCCCACCCCCCCTCCACCCCTCCCTTGTGTTTCATACATATGTATGCAACATCCGCTTGAGTTTTGATGTGTAGTCAAGTCACTGTTCTAGTATACGTCTACATGTGGCCTTTCAGGAACTGCAAACAGTACAGACTCATCCCTTCAAAATGAGAATGAATTCAATGTGTATTAAACAAATGAATGAATTAAATATGCTGATGACACGACTCTTTGTTTAGCTACTAGCACGATGACATGGTTGGGAATCGGCGTACCTTTGAGCTGTTGAATACACACATTTTTCAATATTAATTCACAGACGAATTTTCCAAACACCAATTTTATAAGATTTCTCTAGAGGCAACACAATAGTCCAATAATCCTTTTGGAAGGATTAAAGACAACTTAGTAGATTTTAAAAATAACATACGTTTTTTGTATAGATTTAGATCAAGGTCCTACATAGACTTTTCACATTATGAAAAATGCATGCGAGTTTCTTCTGGAATTTACGCTTTGGTAAAAGGTAAATAAAAATAAATAAATAATAAATAAATAAAGGTAAAGTCTGTCTTGTTTAACGAGGCGAAGTTAGGACTACCAAGTCCTCTTTACCACTAAACCTCGACCTTTTCCTAACCATATAGTCATACTACAAATTGTAAGTGGTGACTGCGGGGATCGAACCCGCGCAACCGTAGTGATGAGCTCCGGAGTCGCGTGCGATACCAATCCACCATGGGCAAAAAACGCGTTGTGTTTTTCTTCAAACTTGTGCTCCTAGGTAATGACATATTTCGGGCTGGTTTACCTTACCTATTTGTTAAAAATAACACTGGGAAGGTTCTCTATAAACTTGAACAATTGCTTTGGTCACAGAAAGTTTGTTAGAACGAATTTAAAGCTAGGTTTTGTGAATCTTGTCGTGCAGTTTTTAAACGGCTTGATTTTCTGACTTTACCCTAACGAAACTTTTAAAGTCTATATAGTGAATCGAGTGCATTGTTTTTAACAGTGATTTACTGTTAAAAACTCATTGTGTCAGTTTATATCTCTTATATTCATCTTCACAGAGTTAATGAAAGGTATTTTGTCAATGTTTACTGATTCTCTGTCAATGACAGTAGTTTACTGTTAATCATAATTATGATAAAACCATTGAAAGAACGTTAGTTCTCCTTTATAAATAAATAGTCAAACATAACTCTTTTTATTCATGAAAGCTAACGTTGGTGTACATATTACTTTTCATGTTTGATTGGGTTAGTTATACTTTTGTATTAAAACATGTTCACTCAATAAAATCAAGCTTATTTCTTCATCTTTAAATGGTAGTAAGAATATGCAGGGTCATTAGGAAGAAATCTAATTGTAAATAAAGCACAGTACAGATTTTAAAAATTAGGTAAACATTATCAAATCAACCGAGCGTAATATACTATGTGAATTCGTTGATCATATCAGCCGATTGAATTAAAACGATAATCTTGACTCTCAACTTGTTGTATTGCACTGATACAATTTTAACAAGAGACTCCCCATAAAGTTCCCGCTGGATCCAGCGGTTAGATGTCGATTCTTCAATACCATCAATGAGAAGACTGGCGACTGAGTAATTGCCAAGGGCTTGATATACAACCACAAGATAGTTGATCGATTAACATGGATATAGTCTAAGCTATCTGCACTATCCCAATGTAGTCACAAGTTGATCAGGTAACTTACTTTGTCCAATTTTGTCGTTTTGCTAAAGCACCAGCTGCTTTAGACACAATTATGAGTTGCACTTTTTTTCCAGTAAGCACAGGGTTTCTTTCAATGATTTTTTCTCCCTAGGCGAAAATGGTATATTTCATCACTAGGTCCTAAAGTGACACTTTTTGATACGAGCTTAAGTATAAGCGTTAAATGAGCGAGGATCAAAAGACACTTTAGGGACAGTGATGAACATTTACTGTCATGATGCAGAAGTAGAAGGGTGGTTAAAATGGTTGGTTAGTTAATTTGAAAAATTTTGTAAAATATTTTGGTGAATTATGGTGTTAAACTACTACGGCTTTTATTTTTCATTGTTTTGTATAAACAGCTGTTCATTTGATTTACCATTACCAGTGTTATGATTCGATATTAAATCGACACATTGCACTCAATCTAAGGATTAAACTACCTGCGATTTGGATTGAAATTCACAGCTTGTCGTTGTACCGACTATACAAAATAATAGAACAAATGATTCAAATTCAATTTCTCCCTAGGGAGAAAAAGATCATCAAAACAATCCTTTATTTACCTGGATTAAAAGTGACACTTTAGCACTGTTAATGCATGTGTCTAAAGCAGCTGTTTTCGAGCAGAACGACAAAATATTTTTATATGTTTTATCTGGGATCAGCTGTTTGAATTTTGTTTGATCAGATGGTTGGTATAGTGTAAATTTTACGGTCGTTACTAACGACTAGAAATATTTCACTTGAGAACGGGATCACATTGCGAATCAAAGGGTGCGTCTTGTTCAAAACTATTTTTGATAGTCTTAAGTTAATATTACCATCCTTTTAGCCCTTCAACGAGTCAGAAATGCGAGGTAAAGTGACAAAACACCAGGTCTTAACACGCCTTCCAAAAGCAGCACCAATTATCTACGCATACGAGGGCCTTCATCAAAAGCATATCACCACCTAATTGTTAGATACAGGAGGTTATCTTCCAAATACCTACAAGATGAGTAGAGATCTGTCAGTACTTGGTTATGTAGGGAGGGGGTTGTCTCAGTTAGTTAACAAATGAAGCCACCCCCCCACCCTCCCTGTGTTTCATACATATGTATGCAACATCCGCTTGAGGATTTTGATGTGTAGTCAAGTCACTGTTCTGGTATACACGTCTACATGTGGCCTTTCAGGAACTGAAACAGTACAGACTCATCCCTTCAAAATGAGAATGAATTCAATGTGTATTAAACAAATGAATGAATTAAATATGCTGATGACACGACTCTTTGTTTAGCTACTAACACGATGACATGGTTGGAAATTAGCGTACCTTTTGAGCTGTTGCATACACAAATTCACAGAAAAATTTTCCAAACACCATATTTATAAGATTTCTCTAGAAGCAACACAATAGTCCAATAATCCTTTTGGAAGGATTAAAGACAACTTAGTAGATTTATAAAATAACATAAGTTTTGTATTTATTTAGATAAAGGTCCTACATTTGGTCCTTTTTCATTATGAAAAATGAATGCGAGTTTCTTCTGAATTTACGCTTTGGTAAAAGATAAATAAATAAAATAAACAAATAAATAAAGGAAAAGTCTGTCTCGTTTAACGAGGCGAAGTTAGGACTACAAAGTCCTCTTTACCACTAAACCTCGACCTTTTCCTAACCATATAGTCATACTACAAATTGTAAGTGGTGACTGCGGGGATCGAACCGCGCAAATAGTGATGAGCTCCGAGTCGCGTGCGATACCAATCCACCATAGGCAAAAAAAAAACGCGTTGTGTTTTTCTTCAAATTTGGACTTTTAGGTAATGAAATATTTCGGGCTGGTTTACCTCACCTATAGTTTAAAAATAACACTGGAAAGGTCTTCTAACTATCTATTTGAACAATTGCTTTGGTCACAGAAAGTTTGTTAGAACGAATTTAAAGCTAGGTTTTGTGAATCTTGTCATGCAGTTTTTAAACGGCTTGATATTCTGACTTTACCCTTAACGAAACCTTTAAAACCAATTTATATACATGAAATGAGTATGCGGTGTTATGTCATGAAAAAAAAACTACCAAAACACTCTTAATGTAGGCAAACATGTTTAGCGTTGTAACTCAATTCAATTTACTGCTATGGTAATAGCGTCAGAGCTACAAAATCAATTTCATTACATTGAAGTTATACTCGTTCTATCGGGGTTCACAATCATCCACAAACAAAACGGTAAACACTTTTAGAAAGCCAGTGAAACATAAGCTGAACTAGATCAGTGAATCATAAAAAAAACATTAAACACGTGAAATCAACAAAATACAGTACTGATACATTGCATTATGTTTTGTTGAGTGAAAAGAAGAGCTCTGGGCAAAGAATCAAAAGAGGAGTTTCGACCCAGAGGTGAATTATGTTTCAATATCACAAGCTATTGAGCCTTTTCAAGCCCTCGGCTTCGAAACTTGGTTCTGAATTGTGGCATCAGTCTCTTCCTGAGCTATAAACACCTTGTGTAGCGTTTGCATACTTTTCTCATAAACAAGGCTTACTTTGTATCACAGAATATATTTAACCTGGACCTTATTGAACTTTTTATATGTTGGTGTTACGATTTTTATTTGTTATTGTTTTAGCGCTTAGAGTTATCATGCTCCTGCTTGAAAATATATTAGACGTATTGAACAACGTGTTCGTCATCCTTGATTTGTCATATTAACTAATTTGTGAAATAGTGGTTTCACGTTGATTAGCATTTTTCACTAATCATAAGTTATAATAACGACAATTGTTAGCTATAAGAGATATTATATGGTACAGATTTACTACAGCTTTATAAGCCAATATTATTATGATAATATCAAATGTTCATTGATTCATGACGGTTTTAAACTGCCTCTGATAAACATTTAAATATGTACAGAGATAACAAATTAAATAATTAATAGTTCGCTTATAGGCGCCATTTTATAACAGTTACACTAGCAATTCGACTGACTTTATTAAAGAATCTTACAGTGTTTCCCTCATATGGTCCTCATAAGTCATATGTTGGTATCTTTAAGACCTGCCGATGATGTAGAATAATGATAATTCAAGGTAGTATCATCTGCTTATAGTATAATTTGATCAGAATTTATTGCCTTTTGCAGACGCAAAACAGAACAACAAGAACTAGTCTTAGAATAGAACCTTGGGGAACTCTAAACTGTATTCCTGTTATTGATGACAGTTGATATTACACCTAATCATGTGCAACGAGTACAATGCATTTGAATATTCTTTATCTCCACAAAAATCTAGAGTAAATGTTTTATAAATAATACTATCCTACTTTTGATACCCTAAAATCTCATCAGATCTATCTCCCCACCGAATCAGCTTTAATAAACAAATCATCATTTTAAAGAAGATAACCAGAACATTGTCTAAAGAAGGTCGGTTTGGCTGACATGTTTTCCTTCCCTTCCATAATTCATGAGATCTTGTGTCTAACCAGCCCTCAAATAACTCATTAAGGAGACAAAGTTGTGTTTTTACCCCGGCAGTAGCTTTTCCGCCCGGCTGCCTAATTTAAGCCCCTTTTGATGCCGTTCTTTTTATGTAAACTTGCGAGGAAAAATTATAATTTCGTGGGAATACGTGCAAGTTTTTAGGTGATGAAACATGCTTATTTAAATTCTACGGGTATTTCGATTCTCATTTTTAAACTATACCCGTTTAAATACAGCGGGTCCGTGGCGGATTGGTATCGTAAGGGACTTTGGAGTTCATCACTCTGGTAGCGCAGGTTCGATCCCCGCAGTCAACACTAACAATTTGTAATGTTTTTACGTTGACGCTAGGTAAAGGTCGAGGTTGAGTGGTAGAGAAGACCCGTCAAAAAGACAAACGTTACCTTTATATTGAAGAAGTGCCTGGTCAAATTAGGTCCAGGCAGATGTTTGTAATTTTATCTTTTTAATTTTTGCGTACGTGGATTTGTCAGGGTTTGTATGCAATCTGAACACACAATCATATGAACAGTAAGTACCTTTTTACAAGTACTGAGTTCTGATTAAAAGTTTTACTACTGCACCCAATAGAAATACATGGCCTTATTTGTGTCAAAATTAATGAATTTTCACAATCGATCAAAATATATCCCGGTTTTGATTTTACTAAATACTTTTCTTCTAATGCTTTGTCTAAGCTCCTTTTTATTTAGTACAAAAGTTTTCCTCAATATTCTTTTCTACCGTTGGTTTTACTTCAGGATTTGCTCAAACAATACATGAATAACAATTTTAAAAACGAAAACATCAGTGTTAATAAAACAGAAAACTCACAAACTGTCGGGCACTTTAAAACTCGTTAAAGCTTGTTGCAAATTTACAACTAAAGTACAGTCTCGTTACATCAAAGGACATAGATACTCTTGAAGTCAACTATTTAGTTGACTAGACATCTAAAGTTGATCTTTGTTAGCAATTAGTTAGATTGATCTACTCCTAGTAGATTGAAGGACTTCCTCCAATTGAAGCTCTAATTCAAAGGCAAGTTTATCAGACTATCACTAAGTAAAGGGCAGGGCTTTATTTGATTAACAGTTTATTTGGATACTTTTTATAATGCAAAAAGAGTAAAACATGAACGCTCCCTTTATAGGTTTTATATAAAACTCAGTTTCGAGTAGTCTTTTAATATTTATAATTTACTACCAACCGTTGTTACATATTTCAGTACATTTTGACTGTTTATTATTGTATTATATTTTTTGGGTTTGGATTAATCGATTTAAACGTATCAATGGATAAATCGATTGTAAAGTATTACAACATTACTTTCTGTAGATATTACTTATCAAATAATGACTCTTATGGTATTAACATTTTAAAACCAAGTTTGTTGTTCTGAGACAGTTATTAAGCTATGGTTTCCCAGAAAGCGGTGACCGCTACATTACGGCCGTAATACGACTGTGAGTTTTGTTTTTAATACAATCAGATGGGAGTGGTTTCCTAGAAAACGGTGGACGTAAAGTAGCGGTGAAAACTAGTTAAATTTTTTCTCACTAGATGACACATTTTGTTTTGTAAACAAAAGTCTAGCTTGTCCATTACTACATACGTAAATTAGATTTGACAATAAAACAAACAACATGTCAAAAGTTGTATTTGTCTACATGTGTTTAAATATTGTGTTACGTCCGCCGTCACTGTTACGTTCACCGCTACACTACGGCCGTAATGTAGCGGTCAACGCTTTCATATAGCAACCCATAGCTTTAACGGAGAAATTTAAGATTTCCTGAGCGCACTCCTTTGTTTACATTTAAGAAACATATGTAAATACAGGAGTGCGCTCAGGAAGTCTTAAGTTTCTTCGTTATAACTTAAACAACAAACATGGTCTTAAAATGTTTGTTAATACATTTGCCGCATATTGTTATTCCTGTGTATCACCATAAAGATTAAAGGTTTTGAGTTATCAGGCTTAAAAGATTTAATATGGCCACCGTTTTTAAACTGAAAGTGAAAATTAGTTAAATTTATCATTTAATTCTTGGTTATAATTATACTAAAAAGTGTGCAAAGTGTTCAGTTTATAACTTAATTGGCCTCGGAGATAAAATTTATTTTGTGAAAAACATAAACAGACAGACATGCGGACAACTAAGCGAGATATGTCTATGTGTTATAGGACATGTTTTGTTTGTTATGATCTGACAAATCACTTGGTAAAGTTTGATCCCCTTATTACTGGACACTCTGTATAAGTTCAAAACAAACATTCTGTAAACCAGAAGTAATTGCCTTAATATCAGCGAAGAAACAATTTTAAATCTATAAACTAACTTTTCACTCCTATCAGTCATCAGGGTTTCGCGAACCACCATAAGTTAAATTTTAACTTCTGCTTTATAAAAAATAGATCCAGCCTGACCCGAGCTAAATTCTACCCGTGGCCAACTAACTAGTCGTGTTCTTTAATCCAGAATAATTATCACCATTTCCATTCACTGTGTTAATTAACTAATTAGTTTCAGCTTACGGACGTGACCCGATACCGCATACAGTGGCGATGACGTAGATCTATTTACTGAATAGGTGAATATATATTCATTAACTGATCGTCAAAGCTATACGTCACTGATCTTCAGTTAACACTGATTATGGTGGGTTTATATGAAATACGCGTTCGATTCTGGTGGAGTCAATATTTACGAATCAAACAGCACAACGAAACTGATAAAGAATTGATTTGTTTATTGATTTGATAATAATTTTTATTTCCGCTTATTAGCAAATTTCTATTGGAAATAGAGCTATTTATCCACTCTACTTCAAAGAATACATTGACCTTTCTTGAACAGGGTGATGAGTTGTAATCACTGAAACTATAATATATATTCCAAGGTGATTTAAAGTCTAAACTGGGTTATTACAAATGATGTTCCCGAGTTTAATTATAAATATTACGGGGTTAGTTGGGTTTAATACTAGTTTAATAGGTACCATTGGAAAGAAAAACTCATACAATTTTTATTTACATTGATTTGGGTGTGTACATTGAGCAGGCTCTCCCAAAGTTAATGTTCTTTGTGTTATCGTTAACAACAGGGTGTGCAGACCTTTTTTCCTTTATTGAAACAACATTAGTGGAATAACTCTTTTGCACATGATGACAGAATGTCTCTTTTCATAATTAGAACAAGATTACGCAAACGTCAACTCTGCAATCGGATAGTGCACCTTTACATTACCACTTGTAATTTAGGGTTCAACTTAACAATCTGCTGCCTTAACGGATCAGGGGCAGTGGTCTAAATGATGACGCACTCCTGAACTGGCCTCCAAGATCAACGGACACTTAACGTGATTTTCCTTGTGAGGATACATAAAAAATGAGGTGTACATCCCACAAATACCTGAGATCAAGCAACTTTTTCTAACGCCGTCAAAACAATCGATCAAGACACTCTTATCAGCGTATGGCAATACAGTAGTTTGATTATGGAATTGACATCTGTCTCAGTGGGTGCCAATTCAATACTTTTAGTTTGAATACCTGTGACAAACAGTTCTGCAAATTCAATTTTGAAATTGGATGGTGCTCCACATTACCACTGGTATGTTAGGGCTGAACCTTACAATATGCTGCCTGAGAGATGGATCGGGCGCAGTGGTCCGAATGACGACGGACTCCTGAACAGGCCTTCAAGATCTACGGACATTACTCCTTGTGATTTTCCTTGTGGGGATACATCAAATTTAAGGTGTCCAACCCACAACTACTGCACTCCTTGTGATTTTCCTTGTGGAATACATCAAATTTAAGGTGTCCAACCCACAACTACTGCACTCCTTGTGATTTTCCTTGTGGGGATACATCAAATTTAAGGTGTCCAACCCACAACTACTGCACTCCTTGTGATTTTCCTTGTGGGGATACATCAAATTTAAGGTGTCCAACCCACAACTACTGCACTCCTTGTGATTTTCCTTGTGGGGATACATCAAATTTAAGGTGTCCAACCCACAACTACTGCACTCCTTGTGATTTTCCTTGTGGGGATACATCAAATTTAAGGTGTCCAACCCACAACTACTGCACTCCTTGTGATTTTCCTTGTGGGGATACATCAAATTTAGGTGTCCAACCCACAACTACTACTCCTTGTGATTTTCCTTGGGGATACATCAAATTTAAGGTGTCCAACCCACAACTACTGCACTCCTTGTGATTTTCCTTGTGGGGATACATCAAATTTAAGGTGTCCAACCCACAACTACTGCATTCCTTGTGATTTTCCTTCTGGGGATACATAACAAATAAGGTGAACATACTATCACTATGAGATCCAGCAACGTATTACTGATGCTAAAAAAACAATCGATCAAGACACTATTATTTAGGTATGGCAAGATCATGATACTGATAAATAGGTACCCAATCAAAATGTTTAGTTTCGAATACCTATGACGAAACGTTTTGACGTAAATTTTATTTCTTTGTAGAAAAAATGACCTATATTTTATGTACGCTTGAAATAATTGCGGAAATGATTTGTAATAACCCGGCTGTACTGCAGAGCAGCGAGTTAGTACAGCAGAGTGCCAAGTGAGGCTTGAAGCCTGATTACACAGATTCATCCTACTCAGTGAAGTTTTCAGTTCGTTAGCAGCACGCGCAGTGATGTGGCAACTCAGCAGAGTAGATACTCTGAATATACATAACACGCCGTGCAGTTGAAATCCAGTTAAAATTTAATAATGTTTAACTCGTCAAATATGTGTCCGTCTGAATGTGCCTATAGCTTCACTTATCATATTTTGAGATGTCGACCACTCTCATGAGGGTATTTTAAGGCAAATATGTGGTGAAGGATGAGTGTGATGAGTGGTAGTATGAGTTATGAGGTGTAGTCTTGTTACAAACTAAGGCCGACTCTTCCTTAGAATGGGTCATTAATTAATAGCCCAATGACCAATGGAAATACAAGGACCAACGGCTTAACGTGACTTTCGAACCACGCAGGTGATGGTCTGATATGTCTAAACGATGGTGGGAGTTGATGCGGGTATCATCAGATGATCACTGAGACTATCTGAGCCGCTTTAGAACTATATCATCCTCAAAACCTGACCTCCATGAAGCTAGATTACAGGACCACGCCACGAGTCCCAGCTGAGTGGAATAGTGTGTGCTTCGCTCCAAATCAGCACGTGTTCAACTCCCGGCGCTGCAGTAACATTTTTCACGATGACCACTGATCGTAGTTCGGAAGTCATGTTAAACAGTCGGTTCATTCTAGTGGTCGTTAGCTATTGCCCAATATAGGGAAAGGTCTGTCCAAGTTTGTAACAAGACTTCACCTCATAATCCATCAAAACACTCATCACCTTAAAATATTTTCTGGCAGTGGTCAGGGTCTCAAATCAAAGTATCAAGGATGACGGTGGTCTACGGAAGTTAAATGATTGTCCGTTTGCGAGCCACTAGAAAAACGAAACCTCAAGTCAACTTTGAACGAGAGCCTTTTAGTAGCTTTGTGAAAGGTTGAAATCCAACAAACGCTATTGTCATTTTATGAATTGCTGTATTTATCATAGTTTTTACATGATGTCAAACAGATTATCGCTGACTATGAGTTGGAGCCACGATTTTGAAACTCAACGAACTAAAACCGAAATTTAGAAAACCGGTTTCCAATCAGCTTTAAAACACAGGGTGTCCAGTAATTACACGGTATCAAACGTGACAAGGTAATTTTTCAAGTAAAAAGAAACAACATATTTCCAAAACGCATTGTCCTATCTCGCTTAGTTTTCCGCCTGTCTGTGTTTTTACTAAACAACTTTACCTTCCGTGTTAATTAAGGTTATAAACGTAAACGTTTGAGTTGTTAAGGTGTAGTGTTTAAAAACCATTATTTCAACAGAATTTTCAAAGTTATAAAAATTGTGTTTTTCAAATGTATGCGTTTGTTTTTAGATTTATCAAGGGAAGAATGCTGTGCAATAGTCCACAAGAGCTCGTCTGTTAACTTAATTAGTACCATTACCTTGATATAAGAGGTATTTATTACATTCCTTCTTACATTGAGGAAAAATTAAATACTTTGACCTGATTTTCTTTGAGCTATCAAATTATATTAAATGCTTCGAGTAAAATGAGTATGCATTCTTTAATAATTTACGGAAAGGTCAAATGTTACACCGGTTGAATCAAATGACTGGGGTTACAGTCACGAGATATAAGACAGCCGACGCGTGCTACCATGAATTTTTGCGAATTTTCTGTTTCTTGGAAGGGGAGAAAATATACACCGAAAGTGCTCTTTTAGGGGCGAGTTTCCCCCCAAAAATGGGTCTCATGCTACAAGAAGTGTATTTGTTATACGATTTCAATGTAGCTTGGTATATACGCTTATGGTACCATACTTAAAATTTGTACCGAAAATCAACAAATTCAAACTAGCCAGACCAAACCAAGATGGCAGAGAAAATAATTTTTCCGGGTATAGTGAATATAGATAATACTCGTCCTTCGGAATCGCTAGGAGGCTACACCCTCCAGACCCCCACTTGGCCTGCAGCCCCGTATTTAGGGGGCATTCGCAACTGTTTTGCCGCTATGTACAATATAAAATATCGGCTAAGTACAAGGGTAGATTTTCAGATGCCATCTTTTTTGGTCAATAACTTGTCAGAGCCTTAAGAAAGAATGTTTTGAGATTATTCCTTGATGTTGTACGAGAATATGGTTAAGGCGAAGACTATGTAAGGAAGTGCCTAAACATTTGACTGGGACTCGTGGCGTGGTCCTGTAATCCAGCCTCATGGAGGTTAGGTTTTGAGGATGTTATAGGTCTAAAGCGACTCAGATAGTCTGAGTGATCATCTGATGATACCCGCATCAACTCCCACCATCGTTTAGTCATATCATACCATCACCTGCGTGGTTTGGAAGTTACGTTAAGCCGTTGGTCCTTGTATTTCCATTAGTCATTGGGCTTTTAATTAATGACCCATTCTAAGGTAGAGTCGGCCTTAGTGTGTAACAAGACTACACCTCATAACTCATTACTACCACTCATCACACTCATCCTTCTCAACATATTTGCCTTAAAATACCCTCATGAGAGTGGTCGGCATCTCAAATAGTGATTAGTGATTTACTCGTTCAGTCAGTCACCTGCGCAGCCGGCTTTATAGTAAATTAATATACACGGCTTTCCCCTTTGACTCAGGAGGTGTTAGGAAGGTCAAAATTGCAAATAGTTTTGTTCCACGACGTTTAGCTCTCATCGGCGATAGAAATGAATTATTTATAGAAACTGATAACCTTTGTAAATACATTTTAAATAAATAGTATCTATTAATCCCTGCGGCTTAACTACTTCATTTGGTATAGTGACGTATGACGGCGAGCTCTGCAGTGTATACGTCAGCGTCAAAGATATCTGCATCTGCGTCGCCTCGGACCAGCTATCTGACAGCCCATCTCTATTCAATTTAGTCCACTATCTGAGTTTTGATTTAGGACGACAGATTTATACGTTTCAATTTATGCTTCTTGCTTTGCTCTAGGATACAAACCGTTCCCCAAGGCTTGACGTTGGTCTGATATTATGTCAAAGCTATCTCAACTCGCAATGCAGTTGGATATTATATAGTATAATAATATTTTATGATTCACTATAGAGAATAGCTTGGGATAATATATGTACCGAAAGTGAAACTTTCCCTTGCTTTCTGATTGTTTAATCGAATAATTCCTTTGAAAAAATGAGATATTCATGCCGTCAGCATGGTAAGATCCAGGCGGAACGTTGAAATGAGCAACGATTCCGACCTTTAGAGCACGTTTTGAGCATTTTTAATAACTTTATACACATATTTATTCATTTTTTATATAAATAGATTCAAATTGGGCTTTTGAGAGTATCTGACAATAAATGCCATGCATTTTAAAGGCCTCAGAATTAAACAATTTTCTTTATTAGACAGTTTGATGTTTTAAATTTCTAAATCATCTAATAATATCCAGCTCTTCAAGATATGTTTGAAAACATTTGTTTTATTTAAAATCGAATTATCTGCATACTCATGAAAGTCGAAAAATAATATATCATTTACAGAGCCAACCGTCGTCTTTCTAATATGCTAGGTATACTAAAGGTATGCTGTGTGTTTACGTAAGTTAACTAACTTTAAACCTATTTTATACTGCAGTTTTACTGTAGTCATCGATGCATAAAATAACAAATTGGCCAGAGTAATTACGAGTAACTAGAGCGTAGTGGGAATCCGCCTGTTCAATGAACTGTGGACTAAATCTACACAATACAGTGGGGAGAAGAATTTTCCATAACAACATTGTAACAGATGAACTACTCACATATTCGCAGATGAGACAGTATTGCTAAACAAGAGTATTTATTCACTATTACAGGGTGGCTGAAAAGTAACTTACATCTCCTTTCCATTTTTTGTTTGTTGATATAAATGTGGGGTGAGGCCTAAAAATTTGTTGATATATTTTGATATTTATAGTAACTGGTTGCAAAACAGCCTTATTATTATTGAAAGACCTAATAATGGTAAAATGGTATTGAAGACACTATACAAATGTTTTACGTAGCTTCCAACTCTAATAAAAAATGTCGGCAAAAAACGTCTTTGAATTCAACCTTTAAAACGGCTGGTGTTATTTGACGATTTCTTTATAGCGGTACAAAGTGGCATCATTTCATTTTGTATTCAAACCCGTAGAGCCTATAAAATTTTGCACAATTACAAAAGTTACGACCAAATTTATAAACAAGGCCATTGAAAGGACAAATTCGTTGGTGGCTCAGTTCTTAATGCTGAACAGTGATAAGAAAAGTTACTTTTCGGAATATTTAAGGGTGCGTATTAGTGGCCATGACCTTGAATTTCGTCCCATAAGAGCAATGTAAAATCATTCATTTTCTTGGAACACATCACGCCTACATTTTTCATCGTATTTTTATGAAATAAACTTTGTTTTAAAGTGTATCAAATGTTTTAGTGACTCGCTGATCCGAATTTCCATTTTTGCATCAATAAAACCGTGGAATAAATCTAAAAACAAATATCTAAAAAACTATGCATTTGAATTTCTTGTTTTAGTATAGTAAACTAATGACATTTTCTCAAATGTGGTCAGCAGAGTCACTGCATTAGGTTGTCATCTTTCACATACAATTTATTTCAAAAATATCTGATGAAAATTGTGTCTCAAGAAAATTTCTGATTTTACATTGTTCTTATGGGACAAAAACAAAATGGCCGACAAGTACAGTTGAACAGTGAGAAGAAAAGTTACTCTGAGGAATATTTAGGAACGATACATTAGTTTAATAGAAAATATTTAGTACGGATCAATTGTTATATTTCACAGTACCCCAACTGAGAAAACTAAAATTATAACACTTTTAATAAATAACACACTTCAACCTTTTGCCGCCAAGTTATAGTTTTAAAACCAGTATAACACTAAAAGAAATAAACTGCGGTCGCACTATATTAACTAGCAAGGTCGTAAGAAAAACTGCAGATATGTCGACTTGGATGACGTATATTTGGAAAGGTTTGGCGGAAATGAAACAATATATTATCAGATTTCATTTATCTCCAAACACTTTCCGCCCTCTCGTTCTCTTCTCGCTACTGAGTCGGTTTATTTACTGTTCTTTGTTCGCAAGGAAATCGTTACGTTTGCACTGTGTATTAGTTTTGCAGCAGTGAAATCCGCCGGAATTTATTGTATTAGATGTGTTGAGAATTCTAAACGTTTTATAATTTGTGTATGCAGCTGCGTGTTAGAATTGTGTTTTAGTACCTAGATTTAGCATAATTTTAGACATATTGTACAAAAAGGTTTACGAAAATGCAGTACTTACGTTTAAGAAAGTCCCTCACTCAATTGGGAACTACTTGATATTTACCTGCAACAAAAATTACTTAATTTAGTATTTTGAGAAACAAGTTGCTAGTTTTATATTACAACATTTTCATAATGCTTGTAAACTTCAAACAGCCTTAAATATTTATTTTGGTATAACCCAAAGAACGATTAAAGCTGGAATTGAACAACAGTTAGACCTCGATAGCAGCTGTGACGACATTGTATCTTGCATATTTTACAAAGAGCACACTGTGTGTCCGGTTTGTGACACGGAGAGAGCTCGGTCTGATGAAAAGGTAGGGACAGTGAAAAGCACCGAGGGGATCTGGAACTTCACGTTAATTACAGTAGATTGATAGCAGCTCTGTGCGCGGCATGTGCTTCAGGTACCCATTGCTTGTTCACTGCACCGTGAACAAATAAAAATAAAATAAATAAAATGCAGAAATTGTATCTTTTTTGTCTACAATTGTATTGTAACAAGTTTACGAAATATATAGCTGCACTGGATCAAAACTGTGTCGGTTTCACAGTGAAGTAACCTCTCGTCCCGATTTAAATAATGTCCAGTCACAGGACCAACCACGGATTATAACTATCGAAATTTCTTTGGAAACAAATATATTCAAGCCGCCCT
Source organism: Matsumurasca onukii (assembly GCA_018831715.1). NCBI lineage: Eukaryota > Metazoa > Arthropoda > Insecta > Hemiptera > Cicadellidae > Matsumurasca > Matsumurasca onukii. The sequence goes on from CM032058.1 coordinate 14,498,752, forward strand.
CGCGGTAAGAACCAGACCTGGGACCAAGAAATGTGCACCGATCCTGACCCCCAAAACACGTTTTGAGCAAAACTCGATATGCAGTATAACTTCCGTAAATCTGAGGCCCATCGATCTGTGAGCGAAGCGAACAGCCTCGTAACACTTGTGATCATACAAGAGGCCAAACTGAGGCCAAAGGCCAAAGCAAGGCTGTAAAAGTACCAAAAACCTCGTAACACTCATTGTGAAAGCACATAGAAATCTCAAGCCGAATTATAGTAACAAATTGCAAAGGAAATTCGATGCCAGCGGCGCTTTAGCACTTAGCTGCGTGTCGGCCTGGTTATACTTGGTATTTTGAGATGCTAGTCCCACCTTTTTCGATAAACAATGAACATTTCAATAAATTATAGAAACGCCGAAGCTATGAGTGGTCAAAACCTAGTGAAATTTAAACAGGTATAAAAGGTTAGGAATCCACAGTCCACTTTAAGATGTTACGTTGTTTCCGAGTAAAACTTTTAAACGTCTCACAGTCGAAATAATCAGTACGCCAATTTCAACAACAATGACACTATGTCTATAAAATACTCGAAACATAAAATTGAAACAAGTAATATTTTCATGAAACAATCTGTAAATTGCAGTTCCGGCAGGCGGAAGTGGGTGGAAAGAGTACCTATAGTCTGACGATACAAAACTCCGTCGTCTGGAAGTGATTTTGCTATTGTGTTCCTTAATCTACCGGAAACACTGTTTCCCTTACTGCGTCGCCCGCCCATCTTCAGTAATTTTATTTATAAACTGCAGACACAATAAATAATATTATCGAATTTGGTAAACAGTGGTTGCTGGTAAGTTAGTTGTAAATTTCTGACCATACAAGCTGTAGTAAAAAATTAAACTTCATGTTTCTCTATGAGAATATGTTATAAGGTTGCAATGATTCCCTCAGACGAGTTTCAAGAAAAATTTGCCAAAAAAAGAATTGTATGTGAACTGTGTCACTTTAAACGTGATTTCGTGTAATCTTTACATTAATATAACACAAAAAAGCGAGTCGAGATAAAAAGACTTTTGCGTTGTTGAATTTGTGTTAAAATTCCCTTTCTTTTTATGTGCCACAAAGGTAAGTTGTATTTTTAAAAAATTGGAGGCTCTCCTCCTGGATTTCGGGTTAGGTAGGGTGACGCAAAGAACGTCAGAACAAACTTCAGAATTTATATCCTTCAGAATCTATGTTTCCTTTTTCAACAGTTAAGGTTGGAGGAGTCATTTATAACTCACCCTGTACAGTTATACAATATACCATGAACAATATCACATTGCGCAGATATCTGGAAATGATCATGGAAGGGAAGGCGGATCGCAATGGTAATGAAGACAAATGATAATGAAATCCCCTGTGATTTGATCAGTCACAGTAATCACCGAGGCAAGGGACATCAATCCGTTAATTATCAACGGATTAATCATTCTTCACAGACAAACTCGTCGAATCTCAGAGAAAACCTGCAAACTTAGAGAAGTAAAAGTGTGAGATGCTGATTCTCATAGTTTAGCTTTGTACATATAGAATAGATGACATCACCATCACGATCAAACATGACGTCACCATCACGATCAAACATGACGTCACCATCACGATCAAACATGACGTCACCATCACGATCAAACATGACGTCACCATTTCATACCACGACCGTCACCAATAAAGTCATCATGATGGCGTAATCATGTTGGCACTATCACGTCATCATGACATCACCAGTAAAGTAATAAACATATTTGCGAAACAATCTGTAAATTGAAACGTGTAAATTGTGTCATGAGACACCACATGTCGTCACCATCACGTCATCATGACGGTACTATCATGTCATCATGACGTCACCAGTAAAGTTATAAACATATTTGCAGAATGTTCACTGACAACTCTGTATTGCTCAAGAAGAGGAATCTGCAGAGTATAATTCTCGATGCTGGATAAACTTTAACACTGATATATAGATTAACTTATCTGTGAGCGAGGAAGGCAAGTCGGGCCATAAATACAGCTTACTGTTACACGGTAGATAACATAAATGAGTTTGGGCGTGGATCTGCGAGCAAGTGGTTCAAACAAAGCCTCTTCTCGTATACATGCACACAACAACTTGGCTTAGATATATATTTACTATTTCGAAAAACAAGTTTTACTTAAGTAATTTCATTTAAAACATAAAATATTCAAGCCGAACACTTGTTTAGCTTTTGTTCGAAAATGTATGTATGTTTGTACTTAGGTGTGTTTTCTACAGGTCGCATTTTTGTCTGGTTTTCATCAAGTTTAGTACAAATGTTTCTTTTGTTGATACTTTGATTTAGTTCGTTAACTAGCAAATAAAGATCACCGGACGTCCCCTTTTGGGGACAACAAATAAGCAACATTGAAAGTCTAAAATCAGTTAATATTACATAAAAAGTTAATGATATAAAACTTAAATATGTATTTTTATGCCAATCATCAGTATACCAAAAAATGCGAAAGTTCGTTCAGTTCTTCCGTAACGGTGGCCAAAAGTTACGCTATAGTGGCCAAATGATTTTTCCAATTTTAATAAAGTTTGAAATGCACATTCCGTAATGATATGTATTAAAACTTGCAGTTAAAACTAAGAAATCTGTGATCGAAGGCCGAAACGACACTATGAACCTATAGTTAATCGTCATAATAGAGCCTTTGATAATAGGGCTGAGGCCAAAGGCACTAAGTAAAGATGGAGGTTAGGTGGTAGAGAGGACTTTATACGATAGCTTTACCTTTACCTTTTGAAAAGTTCTACCTTATTCCATAGTCATCGAGAATATATTAGTCTTCGAGAATAGATCCGGCATTCCCGCCCTGACGATGAACTGCTGTATCGCACCAAAACGTCCAAAGTAGGCTAGTTATTGAATTGTGGTGTAGTGTTCGAGAAAGCTTATCTGTTAATAGATAAATTCCCCATTACAACAAAGCATGCTTACCTATTACAAAACGTGCGTTTAAAACTTCTTCATTCAAGTAAAAACTTACTGTTACGTCCCGCAAAAATATTTATAAATATAAAGCAAAGCCAGGTGTTATTTTGGAAACCACACAAACTTCGTATTGGCTAGATTATTTCAACACAAATGATAGCCAGACATAACACAAACAGAGCGATAATGGGAAGCTTATTGGAAAATTATTACACGTGGTTGGTAACCAATCAACGTAGATCCTCCTAGGCGAAATTGAATTGTATGATTCATTTCACAGCAACGAATCAAGTAGGCTTTTCTATTTGTTAAATATCGAAATTACATATTGAAAAGTACATTTTTCATGGACTATTAATAACTACTATTACGAAATCAGAAAATGTAATGAAAAGTTATTGTACACGGACTGTTGCTCAAACCTTTACAAAAATATCCATATTTTGTATTGTAAAACGTATAGTGTCTTATTTATGCTGTCAGCCTTAGATGTTGGTAAAGAAACCTGAATTCCGCCGTCATTTTGGTTTACCTGGACATATTTTGTTGATTCCTACTACACATATTGACTTTTCTTGTAGGGAAGATCCCCAAAAGGTAACTGATTGCGCTGGTTAACTAAACTTAGAAATTTGCAAAGAAAGAGCTACTGCAGAAAACTTGGTTTCCCCACGAACTTTGTTGTCAAATGGCAAGTTTTTTAGTATCAAAACTATATTGGAAACACATGTTTTGGGAGTATTATGATAGAAAGACGCTTTTAAGAACGATAAAACAGGTTTCAATAATTAAGTTGACTGAAGGAAGAATTCACTTAACTGTCACTAAGTGAAAGGCGACTTTACTTCAGTTCATTAGGGAACATTCCAACAAAATCTCTTTGTTCTATCTTTAACGTAAAGTTTATTATAATGTAATTATTCCCATGGTAGTTAATAAGTAAATATTATGTTAATTTACAAAGAACTGATGATAATTACATTATTTGAGAAGTCTTCACCGAACATACTGTTAGCTTGCACTAATACATTTAGGCCAGCTCTTTTCCCGATGTTTTTGCTAGGTTTTAGGTCACCTGAAGACGATATCAGATTCCAGATCCCGAAACGTCGTGTTCTATATTTTCAATTTAACAATGTATTCGTCAATGTACAAATATTTTTTGTTGACGAAAACTTATAACATAAACAAAACATATTTACAATATCATTAAAAAAGCTAAAGTCACTGATACCAACTAAGAATCACTAAGTAATGATGGAAAACGTCCGTAATAATACTGCAACCTCAGATGTTCTACCATCGTCAACAACAAACTTAAAAGATATTAGGAGAAACACAAAGAAAGGAGGAGAAACACAAAGAAAGGAGGAGAAACACAAAGAAAGGAGGAGAAACACAAAGAAAGGAGGAGAAACACAAAGAAAGGAGGAGAAACACAAAGAAAGGAGGAGAAACACAAAGAAAGGAGGAGAAACACAAAAAAGGAGGAGAAACACAAAGAAAGGAGGAGAAACACAAAGGAGGAGAAACACAAAGAAAGGAGGAGAAACACAAAGGAGGAGAAACACAAAGAAAGGAGGAGAAACACAAAGAAAGGAGAAATACAAAGTGAGGAGGGAACACAAAGAAAGGAGGAGAAACACAAATATAAGTTTGAAAGAACTCAGTATCAAACGATCCAGTAACATTAACTTCTTAAGTGCAGACAAATATAATAAACAAGCACATAAACAAGAAAGGTACTGTATGTCCTAATGCATTTCTGTCCTCATACGTTCAGCTTTACTATTTATCTTATTTCGCTGATCTTTAATAAACAAAACATGTTCGTCTACATATTCTTTCCTAAAACTTGAAATGTTTTAACTTTCACATTACCTAGAAGGTTTTCTAGAAAGTTAGCTCTATATTAGGTGACGTATTGCATACACATCCCGTATACCCTTTTGTGCATTAGTACCGCATTTAAAAATCATTGATTGTAATGAATTTGTACACATTTCTACACAAATACTTGAATGCATATTGTTTCTTTGACTTAATTAAAACTTAGCGCCATTGAAATTACAAAGTTAAAGTCTGAAACAAAGCGAACATAGCAGCGTGGGCAGGGCGAGCACCCCCTACCCACACCGAGGGATGCTTGGGGTTGGTTTGGGTGAGGGGGTTGGCCATCAATCTGGGATAATTAACGGATGGTCCCTGAAGCCAGGGTTTTGCTAGTTTTCAATTCATGACTTTTCATTCCAACTGAATTTCTTTCATTGTTTCAGATTTTGCAATGGAAAGTAAATTTTATGAAAACTATTGACATGCTATTAAAGTTATACTTTTTGTGCAGAAAGGTCTACTCACTTGGCCTTAGAATTATGCCTTAAAACGAACTGTTTGTCTTGAAAGTCAAATTTATCTGGTCTTGAAGCGCAGCCAACCTTCCCAACAACCATTTAAATGATTATATCCAATAATAGTTAGGATATAAGTTCCAATTACATAACTTAATTATTACTCTTTTTGCCGTTTAGTCGGTCAAACAATAGGTTTAACATTTAGACCAATTTGGAACTTATATGCAGTTTTTTTATCTAGTGTTGAGGGGGAGGGAAGGCGTAAAAGTTTGTCTTGTTTAACGAGGCGAAGTTAGGACTACAAAGTCCTCTCTACTACTCAACCTCGACCTTTACCTAGCGTCACCGTATTAGTCACACTACAAATGTAAGTGGTGACTGCGGGGATCAAACCCGCGCCACCGGAGTGATGAACACCGGAGTCGCGTGCGATACCAATCCGCGTTGAAAAACCTTACAAAAACGCCAAAACTGATAAAAACCCCAATTTACAAAACTTTTACCTGTTAAAAATATCAGATGGATATTCAATATGCCACTAAGGAAATATACCATCGCTTAAATAATACCTCAGCATCAAATGGCTGAAAAGACGAATCAGGAAGGTATTTTTAAAACAAACAAACAAGTATTTCCGTTCGTCCGTGGTCTCTAGAACAACACGTTAAGTGTGCTCACAGCAGGGTCCTATCTCCGCTGTAAGTTATACGAGTCATACGTAGAGAGTCACGTGGTTTGGTTATTTGTTTTTCACAGAAGAATATCAGCTAAAACAGCTGTTTATTCAGCACTTGTAAGGTAATGATTTTATTAAAATTTTGATGAAGGATCTACAGGGTGTCCCATAATTAAAGTGCCAGACTCTGGGAAAAGGTTATATGGGTCAAGATAAAGAGAAAATCAAGAATGAACATTTTTTCAAAAACGATTAGACATTCGCCATTTTACATTTTCACTAATTATTTATTATCTGCCACACCATTTATCGGATTTGACTTACCGTAAACTTAACATACATTTTTATCTCAATAAGACCATTTATGGAAAAATTACCAGCATGATCTAACTTATCATTTTAAAACGGTGGCTATTTTATGGTAATTTTAGGGCATTTTTGGCGTTACACCTTAAATAGCGAATAAACGGTGAAACTAACGATAAAACGTAAATAATAAAGTTTTGTAGCGAATTTTATAACCTATCTATTGATACCAAAGTCATAATAATTTATTAGGAAACAACGAAGCTTTAGGGGAAACTCTGGCTGAAAACAGGCAACTTTCCATTTTATTATCTTGATGTTTGCCACAGTTTCCACTTTCCACTGTAACTTTGTTGATTCTTACTCGATTTTTTTACCCTGATGTCAATAAATAGGTAATTCGCTACGAAACGGAATTTTGTTCTTACTTAGATACAAATTTATGCTAAGTTTGAGTCAAATTCGATAAGTGGTGTGGTAGATAATAAATAATTAGTGAAAAATATAAAATGGCGAATATCTGGCTAACTAAGCGTTTTCGAAACATTTTTATTCTTGATTTTCTCTTCATTTTGACCCAAAATAACCATTTCCTAGAGTCTGGCACTTTACTTATGGGACACCCTGTATAGCTCGTAATAGTGATTGATAGATGAACAACAATTGTATATTGGACTTTTACGGCCACTTTAACAGAACAGAAAATACTCTCTAAGTTTCGCGAGGTTGGGAATCTCCACCCGAAGTCAAGACACTAACCAAACCTTACACTTCATTATGGTTGATATTTAACCTGAAGCATAGTCGTCCCGAAGTCATCATAAATGTCCGAGAGAATATTTTTTTAAATTTGATATTCTGATATTTTTTGATCAAGTTCTTCAACAGTTAGGTTGAAACATCAATCATAGCGATTTTGTTTGTCTGTGGAAATATACATAATAATATTTATTGCCAATTACAAATATCATTGTGTGACAAAAAAAAAAGAAACATAGTAAAACAAATAAGTATGGCAAAATCACCATCAAAGTACAGGGTAAAAACTAAAGACTGACAGTGGACTAATAATATTCTTACTGAATCAATAATTTTAACAAAAAAGGGGGTTTTTATTGGTTCAAAAATTTACTTAAATTATAAAAACATGCCGAATCAAATAATGTTTCAGCCTAGTCTTAAAAGTGTTTAAATTTTGTATATGTTTTAGATCTTTCGGGAGTTTATCATATAACTTAACTCCCATTTGACTAGGTAGTCTTTGGAAGATGTTTGTTCTGTAGTTTTCCAATCTATATTGTGCATTGTTCCTAGTTTTGTAATTATGAATATCATGACCTCTAATTAAGTTGTTATGGTTTAAACAAAACATAATTGTCTCATAAATATAAATAGATAGAAGAGTTAAAATTTGCAAATTTTGGAACATTTCTTTGCAAGAATCCCTATAGTTTGATATAGTTTGGATTGCTCTTTTTTGAAGTACAAATATCCGACGAAATTTGTAAGTTGGACACGAACCCCAGAAAATAATTCCATAATTTATGTATGATTGGATTAGACCAAAGTAGGCCGTTCTTAGAATATCTGCTTACAATTTTGGCATAGGTTTCTAAGCAGAAAAGTTCCTGAGAAAATCTTTTTACCGATATAATCAATGTGGCTGTCCCACGAAAAGTTGTTGTCAATGAACATCCCAAGAAATTAAGTATACTTAACTTCTTCATTTATCATAATCGTTGGACTAAAATCAAAATTTGAACGACTCAAATTAAAATTAATATAGTTGGACTTAGTGTAATTTGTTTTAAGATTCAAGTTTTCAAAATATTGGGAACAAATATTGACACTTTCAAAAGCTTGGACCTCTAAGAGTTCTGTAGAGCTGGAAACAACACTGATGGTCGTGTCATCAGCGTATTGAATTAGTTGTCCTTGATTTATGCCACTAACGTCATTAATGTAAATTAAAAATAGAATTGGACCTAAAACGGATCCTTGGGGAACTCCACATTGTAAATGGGTAATTAATCTCCACATACTCGTTAAAAGATGAGTCTTTTTACAAAGAAAAAAGTAGGCTATAAAGTAAGGACTTTATAATTTTAATTTTGAAAGAGCTAGTTTTCGCCGGCTAAGGTGATGATGATGCCTTAGCTGGCGAAATCTAGCTCTTTTAATGTTTCGTTTGAACTCTGTAATGTACGTATAAGCTATACACATAGTTTATTTTGCACCAAGTGAAAGACAATTCAATTATTTTGTATATACGAGCTTCCGACCATTTTTAAATTCAAAATTTGTCTTATCTCTATCCGTGAAAGTGAATCCGTGAGATTTAAAAGTATTGTGACTTTTTCAGTGTGTTAGCTAAACATGTGTATTCATAGAGTATTGATTTTTAAATTCTTATTAACTTTCACGCAACAAAGAAGAAAACGCGGAATATCATATAGCGTAGCCACATTTTAGTACCTCAATAATAAAAATTCACAGAACCAGGGCATGTTAGTGACGGAGTTAACTACGATTCAGGGTTCCTCAGGGATCTCTTTCGGGCCTGCTTTCATTTCTAGTTTAAGTCCGTATTGATTTCTTTTGTGCCTTTCTACTCTACTATTGTTGTTTATTCGTTGATGCAAATGAAAGTACAACGATTATATTTTTTAATAAGAGATTGCAAGAGTAGTCACGTGATTTCTCATTATCAACAACGAACTTGAAACAAAGAACCCAACTACTGTAGAAGGGTAACTTGTAGGTTCGAGGTCTCGTCTAGCTCGGTGTGGTGGGAGTTTCCCGCCCGGAACACCGGTGGATGTGGTTTATTCCGTGATTTATTCGCGGAAGTTTTCTGCGGTTCAGGAACAGCGCAATAAATCCTGTTGCGACTCGTACCTCGGCTCTGTGTGATTATGCAGGGTGTTCTTAAACCAGTGAATATCTAGGTGAGCTTCTCCTCTGTCAAGAACTCTTCTGAGCCGGACTCAATTGTAAGAAAGGTGAACGTAAAAAAATGTGTTTGTGTTGTTAGACACGTGAAGTTAGGACTACAAAGTCTTCTCTACCACTTAACCTTGACCTAATAGACACTGAAACAGTAAGTAGTGACTGTGGGGATCGAACCCAGCGGAGCAATGAGCTCCGAAGCCCAGAGTCGCGCACGATTCCAACCCGCCACGGGTCCGCTTACCAAGGTAGTAAGGCTGCGCACTGCACTGTAAGTGTGAGTGGGGAAAATCAACGACGAAGAAGGCAACAGTCCAAAAATGGCAGGCATTGAAATATTGTGACTATGAGTTAGGAATTTTTTAGCGAAATTAAACCACTCTCTAAGGCAAATTAGAACTGGGAAATATTTTTTAATATTTACTTTTGAATTTACTTTTGAATGCAAACTTAACACTTCTTGAAATAAAACGAGATGTTCCAATCACAAGGGAGTATATTAGGCCCAATCCTGATCTTGTTTGTATTATGTTTGAGTGATTTTTTAGTTTGTATTCGAAACTTAATTTTACTTTTCTATAATTTCTAAACGCTTTCTATTACTAATGCTAAATATTTGAATATAGTTAGACCAATGTACTACACAAGCTAGAAGAAAATAATCGATTTAAAATAGAGTTAAGAAAGGGAAATTATGTTTCGAATGCAAACTCAAAACCTCTTGAAATAAATCGAGGTGTTCCAATCACAAGGGAGTATATTAGGTCCAATCCTGGTTTGTACTATATTTGAGTGAAGTTTTGAGTTTGTACTGGAAACATGATTTTACATTTCTTTAATTTCTAAACACTGTTTTCTATCTCTAATGTTAAATATTTGAATACAGTTAGGCCAATTTACACAAGCAAGACGAAAACAATCGATTCAAAATAGAGTTCGACCAATTGTCATAGACTGAATGGATATACTAACATAGCTAAATGCTATACACAGCTGATTGAAAAATATTCAACTCTTAACTTATCTTTTTTGGCTATAATAAACGTCGATTTGATCCACAATCGTGATATCTATTGCTTTTCCTTTTTCCTATTCCAAAATATCCTATCGGGTTTGGTACAGAGATACTTTAAAAACAAGTGCAGAACGATCCATATTGTTTTCAAAGTCATAACATATCTATGCATTCTATTGTATAAAGTGTTTACTTTAGCAGATAGGTTCTCGCTGACCCAAAAAAGCAGTGAAGTACAAAATGTTCATTTTAAAACTCACAGAAAGGGAACCACTCAACAGCAGGACATAAAACCCAACCCTTCACCTCTCTCTCATATTTAGCGTGATTACACATTTATAGAAACTCTAATGGCAATGAGAGGTAAAGGATTATGCTAATGGATGGAACGGGAGTGTATTTGCGGTTCCAGGGGGTTGATGGGGGTGGAGTGTTTGAGGGAAGGGGCTGGGGCTGAATATTTAACTCTAACTCAAGTTGTCTTGTTCATTAGGGGGTGACAAACATAGAGCACCCCATTGCCAGAGCGGTTCAGGTACTAGGTTAATTTACGACTTGAATTGTATTCAATATTAACCTTTTTATATTCTTTAATCATACATCATAGTTTATTTCTACGATCTAGTTCTTCCGGTTAAACAAAGTTTCAGTTTCACACCTTGTCAGAACTTAGTTATACATGCTGTATAGTTTGACAACGCCAAAGTATTGTCAAAACCTTACAGTAATCACCAAAAGCCATCCGAAAAAGGATTGAAATTATTCAAAATGACAATCTCTTCAACAATGAAAAGACCATTTCCACACAGAAGACACCATTCCAGAAGCTGGCAACCAGTCCTGAAGAAGTATTTTTAATAGTAGCACAGCCAATGAGAACATCGACAGTTGGCATCATCCCCGCTCCAATATAGATTTGACATCTTGTCACCAACAGGATAGGAGACAAGTAGGCCTATATCGCAGATTCAGCATACAATAAGCATAAAATCACTGACTTTTGATGTTGTGAACCAGATGAAATAACACTGGCCAATAAAGCTTACGAGTTCAGTTTATTATTTCTCCTAATTCATTCTAAAAAGCATATTTTAACCTAGATTTTTTGTTTTATATGTATAGTTGATAAAGGAATTGAAAGAAAATCTCATACCGAAAAAAAGAACAAGTCTGGGGACAAGAAATCCACCTTTTCAAATGGCTTTAACTTAAGGTCTTAAATGTAGCGGATTGGAGAACAAAATAGCTTATAATTTATTTTGGTAACTCTAAAACATTTTGGGACTTCTTTTAACGTTTAGGAGTATAAAATTAGCATTTTTAATACATTTGTTTAAGCGCACTTTCTGTGTTTCTCGTTTTATGCGGAGGAAAAGTACACATACAAGTACACGTACATAGAAATCTACACATAAATGTTCTTGCATATAGTGAACCGTTTGCAGGTAGAAAAAAAGTATCGATACCATTCTTCTTCCAGTATTATTTCAATAAGCAGCTTTAAAGATTGGGAATGGATTATTTGAATATATATTTATCTTCTTACTACACATACAAAACTCTCGCTTTTTCCTTACCTTTAAAAAGCTAGCAAATCACCTTAACACAAAAATTTCAAACGCACTCCAGAGTTTTCCGGCAAGCACTGGAAAATCCCCGATCCAAAATACTTGTAAACGCTTACATCAGAAAAGTACATCCCTGCTTTGCATAATTCTACAGTAGTTTTAACAATAATTCCCAACTAAAAACATAAAAGCCCCGGAATTAATCTGTAGATTTGCTTGAAATTACCGACGCTTTTATCGACAACTGCGGTGCTGGTACGGATATAATCGCCTTACAAAAGCCGCCTGGGCGGGAGCATTTCGCGCCATTATTGCAATAATAAATCACTGTTCTAAACCACATTCAACAAACCGTTCATTGCCTCGATTGTGTTTAAATGGAACTGTTATTAAATGTATTCGTTTATCGTGCTGGTTAACAGAGGATGGTTTATAGTTTCGTAATACTATGTTTAATGTTTGATTTTTTATATAGTAGCTCACTGTATTCACTTATGGAAATCATTTTTCGCCGACTAATCTTTGTTGACCACCAAAGACTCTTACATTAGGCCTTTCTATGTACTAATAACAAAATTAAGCTTTACCGGAGCTAGTTTTCACGACGTTAACCATTGGATTTGACTAGGCAGCGTGTGTTTTCTTGGAAATTTACTGTCCAAGCTAAAAGAAAACAGGTCAAATAACCGATGACTCAATTGATATAACTCAAGGTTGCAAGTTTAAGTTAAATGACAATGATTTCCTGACTTAGATCAATCACAGGGTGGTGATATGGGAAAATGGGAATATCCAAATCCCGTAAAGGAACTCAAAAAACAAGAAACTTCCAGAGTCGCCCAAGAAGCAAACAGCTGATCGTAAGGGCCAAAGCAGCCAAGAAGCTGAACAAGGAACATCAAATCAGGCGAAACTGAGTGGAAGAAACAGTGCAAAGTGGAATAGGCCAAGAGCAAAGCAAATTGTAATTGGTACTTCAGAAAATTCGGAACTAGGCCTAGCTGCTGGACAGAAGAAGGCCTGGCTATATGTGGGTCGTTTAAAGGGCGACACAAGTGTTGAAGCTGTTCAAAACTATGTAAAAAACTCATTCCCAAGTGCTGAAGTGTTTGTTGAAAAACTGGACTCCAAAGGATCAAATGCAAGCTTCAAATTGGCAGTGGACTACTCCATTAAGGACGAGCTTATGAAACCAGCTGCATGGCCAAGAAACTCACTCGTCAAACGTTTTTTATTCAAAAGGTCAGCAAGCACCTCACTGAGGTAAGAACTAGCCTAGATTCAGATTCAAGCAGGCCCATAGACAGGTATAAACCTAGGCCTACTCAACTTGTAAATAATGTATCTAGTTATAGACCTGACCTAACTTCTAGGCAGGACACACCACCCCATTTAAATATGGCTAGGCTTATTAGCCCAGATCAAACTGGGATGAGGCCCATAAAATTATCTCAAACTTCTAAGAGGCCTACCTCACAGTTGACCATTGCTTCCGTAAATGTGCAATGCCTTAGAAATAAAGTTGACATAGTCTCTTTATTTATTGACGAGATTAAATGTGACGTGTTATGCGTTTGTGAGCACTGGCTCATGCAAGAGGAGGGAAATTACTTTAAAACCCTCTCTGATCTGAAACTTGCTAGTGCTTTTTACCGCACTAAATTAAAAAATGGTGGTGTGGCAATCTACTTGTCGGATAGGCTAAATTACAAACCATTGGAGCTTGGCGAGTATAGTGCTGAGCTTGATCTTGAACTAGTAGCCATACATATAACAAACTCTGATATTATTGTGGTATCAGTCTACCGCTCTCCAGCGGGCGAATTCATTAAATTTGTGGAGTTATTGGAGAAATTCCTAGACTATCTTGTAAGCCTAAAAGTGAAGAAAATTGTTTTAGTGGGGGACTACAACATCCACCTGGAGTGCCCCTCGAAGGAAGAAGCCACTTTTACCAACCTGCTGCGCAGCTATGGTTTGTTTATTGCTTCCAGGACCCCGAGCAGGGAGACGGCTTGTCTAGATGCGGCCATAACTAACATCAACACATGGGAATATGATGTGCAAACTGCTGAACCTGTTGTCGCGGATCATGCAGCTGTAATTATGAAAATAAAGTCTGACACGGTGAGCCTCCAAACTCCTACTTGGTATAAAAATTATACATTTGAAAAGAGAGTTGTTAAGGAAGATACTTTGACTTTATTTAGACAAGAGCTTAGTCTGTTACACTGGAACTTCCTAGACGAAGTACTGGAGCCTGAAGCATGCTTTGATGCTTTCTTTGTCATTTAAGGAGGTTTTTGACAGTATTTTTCCTTCTAAAATACTAAAACCCAAACCTGGTAACAGCAAAGGGCTGTGGCCCAGGGATAAATCCTGGTACACGGATGAACTGGCTAGGATGCGCTCCTGGATACTTCTCTTGCATGACTACTATAAGGGAGCAGTTGACGTAACGTTAAAACAAAAATATTGTATATTGTACTCTAAAGTTAAAAAAGACTACTCTGCTAGGGTTGTGGAGGCTAAACGTCACCATATTCAAAATAAAATTGAATTTGCTCCCAACATGTGTAAGGCTGCTTGGGACATTGTGAACTGCCGTAGGCAGATGGTGTCTAGGCCTAAGTTATCATCCAGTCCGGATGAGTTCAACAATTACTTCTCTGAAATTGCGGAGGAAATTGTATCCAGTTTACCTGTGTTACAGATCGACCCTGTTGCTTCAGTCCCTGATCACTCTAACAAACTAACTCTCCAGACCTGGAATATGGTGAGTCCCTCTGACATACGAAACATGGTAAAGAAATTTAAAGACTCGCGCAGCCAAGATGTATTTGGGATGTCAAGTTTTGTTCTGCGAGCTGTCTCCGATCTAATTGCAGAACCTCTCGCAAAAGTTACAAATAAATGCCTCTCTTCCGGTGTCTTTCCAAATATTCTTAAGACAGCACGTACAACACCAGTTCTCAAAAAGGGTGATCCCAATCTCATTTCTAACTTCAGACCGATATCTATGCTTCCAATTTTCTAAAGTTCTCGAAACAGTGATCAACTCTAGCTTACCTTGAAGGCAGCAAATTGCTAACTGATGCCCAACACGGCTTTAGAAGTGGTTAACTCTACCTCAGCGTGGCCTTGTCGATTTCGTAACAGATGCTTGGAGTCCGTCATGCTAAGTCTTTGTGACCTTAGTAAAGCTTTTGACGTGGTGTCTCATGGGATTCTTCTACAAAACTAAAGTATGGTGGAGGGTGCGGTGCTGAGGGTATCGCCAGTTTTCTCTCGACAGAGGGCAACTGGTATCCATAAACAGGGCTTCTTCCAGCATCAGGCACATGGCGCATGGCGTTCCTCAGGGCTCCGTTCTCGGCCTACTCTTTACCTTAATGGTCAATGACCTGGATCTAAATGGCAGAACTCTACTCTTTGCAGATGATACCACCTTGCTTACCAGGACAGGACTTGGAGTGTGCGGGCCGAAGCGGATTCCCTCCTTTCAGGCCAAGAGTGGTTCACCTGTAATCAGCTGAAGATGAATGAAGAGAAGACTCAATTCCTCCTGTGTTCGCTGAAGAGGCAGGAGAAAGTGGACCCTGCTGTGAGGCTGCTCGGTTTTCAGATTGACGCTAAGTTAAGTTGGTCTCAACATATATCGCAGGTATGTGTGAAAATATCACGTGTGATCTACCTCCTAAGACAACTAAAATTCACGCTGCCAAAGTCGTATCTGAAGACCGTGTACTATGCACTTTTCCACAGTCACATCATGTATGGACTTGTAATATGGGGGCATTCCCCGGCTGTACATGATGTGCTGTTATTGCAAAAAAGGGCTGTTAGAGTTGTCTCACATTCTGGCTACCTCGACCACTGTAGGCCCCTGTTTAAGAAGCTGGGAATTATGACTGTAGTGAGCCAGTACGTTTACAACGCCCTCTGCTTACTCAGGGAGAATTTAAACAACTTTGAGATGAGAGGCGAACTGCACAGTCACAGTATACGGTCTGCTAAGAACTTAGACCTCCCGAGGTGTCGACTCACTTTCACGCAGAAGGCTTACCCCTACTCTGCTGTGAATATCTTTAACACATTACCAGTTAAAGTACGCGAACTAAACATCTTAAAGTTCAAAAAGTTGATGAGGGACTACCTGGTAGATAGGCCGTTGTACTCGCTGCAGGAGCTACAGATTGAGCCGATCTCGATCAGTCGGTTTTAGCCTCCAAAAAATTTCAATGACGCAGTCAATCCGTTTTTCTACGGTCATAGGCGAAGGCAACAAGTATCAAGTATCAAGTAAGTAAGTAGATGAGGGTAAAATTTCATATGTGAAATCCTGGACTATTAGTTTTGACCAAACAATCCACCTTTTTCCTGTGCATAAATAAATTAATCAACTAATTCAACTGCATGTTTTTTACAGGTGTTTCTATTATTGTTGAGTAATCATAAAATTGCCTGGAATTACTTATATTATATACAAAACGGTTGTTATCTTGTGAAGCCAACCCAGCAGACGACCCTTCAGGTCATTGCTGTGCCAGTGTTAGACTCTCCAGGTCTCTTGTAAGAAATCTGTTTATTGTAAATAGCTATATTTGATCAATAAAGCACTGTTTTCATTTATTCACTCATTCATATTCAACTGATCGATCATCGATTAATCGAATCAACAGTCGAGACGAAGGAACAAGACGCGAGGAAGGGATGAAGGTGTGGTGGATGAATATTCAGACATCTCAAGATCTCCACAAGATCCCTAATGCCACTAACTAACCGAGAAGTGTTTGCCCTCCCAATACAAATCCATTCAGTCTATTCCTCGTCCGTTGAAAGAAGACAACCCACTTCTTGATTTGTTCCAACATTTTGTAGAACTATATTTAATAAAGTGTTTGAACGGTTTCCTGAAAAAAGCTTTGTAAATGTTTATGATTAAGGATAAATTCCCAGTTTGCTATATTGGTATTGTTAAAAATGCAATATTTTTAGCATAGTTAATAAGCTTGATATTTCAAAGCCAACTCAACTTAGTTCTTTTCAATATTAGATTGATAGAATGAGATAGGTTCAAGGCCCCGCACGTCAACCTCTGACTAAGAACAAAGCTAATGTTATAGTAGGTAGATTGGGTATAGGTGCCACATGGCATGGCTGAGGCAGGAAAATCAACATAGTTGCGGCAGCCAAAGCACAGTTAACTCTTCGAGCGCTGCTGTCCACTGCTGTTTTTCTCCCTCCTCGGCTCCACATGCTCAAGTTTGTCCGATGTAAATTATTTAAACGTGACCAAACCGTGTGATTTTCGAGAACGATCGAACTTGTGCGTGCGTCAGTGGCACTTGAAACTCTTCTAATAGTTCCCTTGCAGCGCTATCCGTGCTTGGGCTGCCGAGCTATGTTGATTTTTTCTCAGCCATGTGGCATCAATACGCAATCTACCTACCATAACATATCTTTGCTGAGGGTTACTGTGCTCTCCAAATATGACCTGCTAAGGGATGTCTATGAATTGAAAAAGCCATGTTGCTCCCCACTTAAGGCTACTTCAACCCAAACAAACCCTTAAGGCTACTTCTTCTCCTAGGCTCTAACGGTTCTCATTCCAGGAGCAAATGTCTAGCAGTCGACTCCTGGTACTGACCAATTTTTGTGCCCACACATTTTCTTCCAAAAACTTTACTCCCAAATCCAAATTTGAAAAAGATTTTTTTTTTCAAAGTTTTTAAACAGAATGTTTGGAGTAAACGTAAGTAATTGGGTAAACTTGGTTGGTATCGCTTTGGTTTGAAACTGTTCGTAGAAAGAAGTGGGTTTGATCATTTAAAACTTTTAATAAAGGTTGTTTCAAACAAAATCTTAGAAGGCCTTTTAGCTTTTCGTCCTAATTTTCTTAATTGGAGACTTGTCAGATGTTATGGCATTTAAGGCAAAACATTTCTTCGTTCTAATGTCAATTACAACAGAAATGCTTTTCCTTCTCCGGAAAGTTAACGTATATTATATAACGTTAGAAATCTAAGGTTGTGATTATTACACACCGGAAAAATAAAACCATACTCACTATGCATGAGCACACCAACTTATAATAATTACACACCATATTTTCACGTAAACAATATTCATTCGCAATGATCTGATAACTACTCTGTCCAACATAGACCTAACACTTTGCCAGATGTACTCAGTCTCTAATGCGGTCTCCCGGGGTTCATATTTGTACAGATTGTGTTTTCTATCGACGGGATATCGGATGGAAAGTTGATTTATAAGACTTAACTCACTGTGGTTAACTACGCAAAATCGTATTATTTGTTGATATATTTATTGTTTCTTGATTATAATAATTATCAATTTAAGTTGGTTTGATTAAAGTCGAACTCCTATTGACAGTCACATGTTTCGGATAAATATTCAGTTTTAAGTACTTCTAACTTTGAAGATATAAATGGTGGGCCAGATGGTGTAGTGGTTAGCATAATCACCCAAGAAGTGAGAGACCCAGATTTGAGTTTCACTTCGGTCTACACATTTCGTATTAAAATTCCTTTAGGAATAAATTAGCTATTTAGCGTGTATACAAATTAAGATATAATTATAATCATTATGTTTAACATATTTAATCTTTAAAACAACTTCAAGCTGGACAAACAACTGATTTATGTAGGGTTCGCAGTACTGCCTACTCTATAAATGGACTCGTCCAATATGATACCAAAATCAACAGAGGCCCTCCAGAAACTGTTTTATTCGTTCAATTTTAAAATTAAGTGAAAACACAACACAAAACAAAATCATCGAAAAAAAAAACTGTCTATCCGGATCAGGTAGTCTCAGTGATCATCTGATGATACCTGCATCAACTCCCACCATCGTTTAGACATATCAGACTATCACCTGCGTGGTTCGGAAGTCACGTTAAGCCATTGGTCCTTGTATTTCCATTGGTCATTGGGCTATTAATTAATGACCCATTCTAAAAAAGAGTCGGCCTTAGTTTATAACAAGACTACACCTCATAACTCATTACTACCACTCATCACACTCATCCTTCACCACATATATATTTCAAGCTAGCTCATTTCCTTATGTTTTAGGTTACTTTCTATCTAAGAACGGGGTCTGACTACAGATCCCGAAACGTCGTGTTCTTTTTGATAACTAAAAAAAATGGAAAACGTCCCTAATAATATTTCAAAGTGTAGAACATCATCTACTTTGTGCGCATGATGTGAACGACATTACCTACGCACTAACTAGACCCAGTGTGTGTTTTTGCCTGTGTGTGTGTATGTGTTGACTGTGTGTGTGGGAAGGTGAACACAGTCAGATTTATCCACAGTAATCGGTTCATGTCCTGAGAGCCATAAATCCCGACTCAAAGCCGAGCCACCGGTTCCATTCTTTACTCCCCCATTGTGCCGAGCTCCATTGTGAAAAACCGTCTCTTTGTTTTATTTATTGCGAATACATTGCGAGTATTTTATTAGGCCGAGATAAATTAACAAAGTTTACGCTGGCCAGCGCCTTTGTGCTTGGAATGTTTGTGACACAGTTTCGGGAGTTGTTGACTGTCAATTGCAATATTTGTTGGCTTGTAATTATGTTTTTTTGGACATTAGACATAATTATACAGGGAAATAAAGGAATATTTGCTCCTTTGGTGCAAATAAAGGAAACGCTTACAGCAATTTCTTGTTAACAACAACAACATTGCTGAAACTATTGATTCGCTGATTGTCAACAAGATTTAACAATATTTTTTCTTGTTCTTTTGTTTACATTTTAACAATTTTTACAAAGGTTGGTACTCTTGCTATAGTGTTCCAGTGACGCATGTCTTCTAGAACTATGTGTCGTTATCGAACGTCCTGTGGAATAATGAGATATTCATGCCGTCAGCATGGTCAGATACAGGCCCGGGACCATGAAATGAGCACCAATCCTGACCCCCAGAACACGTTTTGAGAATTTTTTCAAATCTTTATGTACATAAGTTTACATGTATATATGGTATATATGTGTGTACTCTCTACAAGTCCCATTTTATGTCCGATTTTCACCAAATTTTGTAAACCTGTTTATTTTGTAAATATCTCGGTCGAGTTCGTTAACCAGCCAAATTGTACTACCGGAACTCCTTTTTTGGGGGTCTTTACACCAAAAGGAGGCTGAAATGATCTAAAAACCGTAAATTTTGCCCGAATTCGATTTAAACATGTATTTTGTTGTCATTTATCAATATACGACAAATTATGGGAATCCATCAATCCGTTTCAAAATGGCGGCCAAACGAAAGGGTTTGGCTATAACAACGGAATAAGTAGTCCGATTTTGTTGACATTTAAAATGTGTTTTCCTTACATGATATATAGTATATCTTCCAGACAAAAATCGTAAATCTGAGGCCAAAGACCGAAGCAAGGCTGTGAGCGCAGCGCAGGAAATTAGATTAACTCATGCCAGTGGCACTTAAGCGCTTAATGCGTGTCGGGCTGGTTGTGTTACGGCTCCGTTGCCTTTGAAATTCGAATGGTGGGATATCCCATGATTAAACTGTTTGCTTAGTCGATTCCAATAAATTATAATCGTCTTTAAACCTTCCCTTCATAGCTGCCGATGACAACCACCGTTTCGACCCGTGCCGCAGCTTCTTAGATATTGATCATCACAACTAACATGATTTTGATCACTGTACTTGCCGTGTACACCTAATCTACCGTAATACTAATCGTACCGTAATAATATCAACTACCGTAGACCTAATCTGTATAACAAGTGTCAAATGTAAACAAGAATGAAAAATACATAAACATTTAGCCAAAATGGCAACCAATTGATCAATTGTGCTTCAAAGTTCAAGAAACATTTGTTTATGTTTGGGGTTTTACAAAAACAACTCATTAGTGGTATTTGAAATAGTGTTTGATAGATACATACTTTAATAAAAAGAAAACAATGAGGTTTAAAACATTTTCTATGGCAGATTTAAACAATAACACATCAATAACAAAGTATAAGATATCCGTTGAGAAATAACTAAGTTTCTGCGATAAAAACAGAGTACTTGACCTGTTTTGATCAAGTCTTCTCTTGTAACAGAGTTGTTTCTCTACAAATATTCAATATCAAGAAATGTTGGTCTACAACTTTGTTCTTGTTCTTCTTGTTTAAAAAAAGTTAAGTATATTGGTTACTATTGGTTTTACGTAATATTCACCAACATAGAAATGTATTTTGGAACTCAAAAAAGGCCTCAAGAAAAGCACTTGGTTGTGTTGTTTTTCAACTATATTATTCTGAAGTTTTTTTTGTATCATTGCAAAATTTCCCAAATGTTGTAGTCCCATTCAGTACTGGTATTTGACGAAATTCATTTTTAAGACTCTACTCGAAAAACAGAACCCAAAGGTTGAGGTAAAAAAAGGTTTATATAGAATTGAATAAAACTGTTGGGTACACATCCAATGTAAATCAATAGACAATCAATCACTCAATCACTATTTGAGATGCCGACCACTCTCGTGAGGGTATTTTAAGGCAAATATGTGGACGCTTTAGACCTATATCATCAAAACCTGACCTCCGTGAAGCTGCATTACAGGACTACGCCACAAGTCCCAGTCTTTACCAATTGAGCTCACAATCACAACTGAGTACAATAGAACAAGACGTCTGTATATTGTGAAACAGCATTACGAAGTTGCATACAAACGTCAATTATAATGTCTTTATTTACTACTTCCTCTCACTCAATCCAGTTCACAATCGTACTTACAATACATATTTATATCATTTCACCCATGTGTTCCTTCTCGGAAACCTTTCAGCCTGGTTAAAGTTCTAGTAGGAGATTTCCAACTACGAGTATTTTAGCTAACCAACTCTTATGATGGTCAATGAATTCATTTAAGGAGAAGAACGCGCGATATACGAGTATTAAGCATTGTTTAATACAGGGTTATTAAAAAAGAATGTTCTACTTTCAAACAACTGTCCTTCATTAATTATTACTTAGATAGACATGAATTAAAATACTAGTAAAAAGAGCACTTTTCAAAGTTTGTCTTTCTTGGTACACTTCTAATGCGCACTGCATGTCCCTGACTGTTCGGTAAATCTCTAGCCAATAATCAAACTCTTCCCGTAGATCACGAAGTTAATATTGATTTATGGAATTGACTGGAGCTCTGATACGGTTCCCAGGTCATATAGATCTTTTGTCAGATTGGGTACGTAAACCTTTACCCTACATAGCCCCACAAAAGAAATTCACGAAGAAACCACAAATATACGACGAAACCCTTGCGGACCAGACTAGCTTTTTGGAAATTCGTGAACGCAAAATATCTTGTGTTAAATGGGCAGCCATCTAGTTGGTAATTAAAAGTGGAAATTACCTTTCAGTAAATGTAAACAAAACTTTGAAACTTTTTTTCTACCATATGTAAATTATTCATAAAGCACTCATACTATAAAAGTTACAGAATCATGAAAGTAGGACATGACAGTAGTTCTTTTTTAACCCTGTAAACGTGCTGTTGTGTTTTAATTCACCTGGTATTTTGTTTAACAATTCCTGCGTAGGAAAACAAGCGTTCGACCTCGATAATAGTGTGCGGTGTCGAGGCACTGTGAAGATACCCCTCGCGCCAAAACCTTCCTGCAAGAGTCTCTAGACTTTGGTCGAGCTATTTTCCTAACTGCTCTTTTTTGAATTTTAAACATCCTGTTATGTAACAACTTAGAACTAGTTCTCTACAAAGTAGTTCAGGCGTGTTTGTGTAAGTCCATGGTACTAACTTCAATAGAGCGAATATTTAAACCTGTTAAGAGTGAATATATTAAGTACAGTTGCAACGCAACTAGTCGAAAGGTACAGTTTAACATTTGAAAGAAAAGTTTTCTTTGCATAAATCTTCCGAAAAGGAGCGGTCGGAAACTGAAAATCGATACTCGGATGTCGACGGCTTTCATTTGCCTCAACAATGGGTTCTGACAAGATGCGGCGGCGCACACATGGGACCCGCTGATGAGAGATTGCAAACCCAGCTGATGTCGGATGTCAGCTGTCGTGTAAACAGCTGGGAGGGGGAAGGAGGAGTTTCTTGTGAAGTTTGTATTTTTTGAAGATATTTTGAATTAAAATTATTGCATGTTGTTTTTTTGTATTGAACTACTCACGCAAAAAAAAACAAGTAAGGTTTAGATTATACTGTATAAAAAAACAAGCCAAATTTTTGTATTTTTAAAAATATAATATATTATTTGCCAATAAACTCCGCTTCAAGCATTCAAGCAAGGTTTTACAGAGTAATTTCTCCACTTAATTCATTATTGATGGACAAATTCAGATAATGTTAAATATCTACAAATTAACAAATGACCATTCAAAGTAAAAAGATTATTTTAAATGACATGCACACCTGTTAAAAGCCTAAAAGGTAAGGTGAATCAAAATTTACCTAGACGTCACAGAGGTTATAAGGGTATTTAGGGAACCTGTTCTGAAACTTATAAAACAGTACGTTTATACTTGTTTAATACAAACGAAAAATTTATGAATATTTTGAAAAAAAATTACAATTACTTAGTACTACATAATTTATACCTTTAACCAAATATTCAATATATAGGCTAGTTCTATATTTTATATATAATATTAAACCTCAACCTTTATAACCGTTATCAACCTCAACCAAGTTCAAGATTTTAAAATTGTTAAAACAACCATAAATCATGAATTTCCGTTACTAGTTTTCTTTACATTATGATCTTTAACATCACATTTACATACCTATCAAATTAAATGTAACAGCCACTAATGTTTCTTCGTTATAAACAAACATTTTTCGAACGGCCACTTATATTTTTTTGTTACCGATAATTTTTTAAATCTTGTTATTTACCTCGAGGCAGTTACAGATTAAGCCACTGTCCACGCTGAGCCGTTTTCGGTAGTTAGACGGCCCGTACGAGAAAACGAGCTCACACTTATCAGACGACCCTTTCATCTCCTTTACTCCCTTCACCCCCGTAAGTGTCTGCCCGGCAGCTTCCGTTGGCGAGGGGGGTGAGCCCCTCTCAGAGTTAATATTCAACAACATGTGGGTCAAGGTAATTAAAAGAATGTGTGCGAATTTGAACCTGTTTGTCCAGACTTATCCCAGACGGGGCGATGAAATCCGCCCCTAACCGAAAAAACTGGATTAGTACACTGACCCGATGGGGCGAAACGGTCTTGATGGCCATTTAACGTGTCCGGGCACCGTCAGGGTGACGCGTGGTTTCTTAAGTGACGAAATGGGATCGTACGACAGGTTTTTGATTTGTAAAAGAAGGGGTTTCGAGCGAACCTTTTTAATAACTTCACAATAAGTCAAAAGCGTTTAGCCTTGATTCTATATGATCAAATAATCATGGTTTTAGTTCATTTAATATATTTCATTATGTTAACTTACGAGCAGCTCCTGTCTAGTATGAAGTAGCCTGAGGTACTTACAATTTAGTTAGGGGTTTTAAAGAGCAAGTAAATTATTTAATAGCAATCTCATTGTTTGATTTAATGTTTTAAAAGCTTAACCAGATAAAGAATGTAATGGTAATCTTTGAACTGTTTGATTCTTCCATCTAGAGTGATGGCCTGAAAAGATGCTAAACGTAAAGGAAAGGTTACCAATATAAATATATTTCTAAAATGTCAAAACTCTTTACCAGTAGGCCCTATGTGTAAGATGTTGAAAATATTGTTGTACCTAAAAGGGTTTGTAAAAGGAAAACTGTATGGTAAGTATCACCAGAACTATTTTAAAATGTAGAAAATACAGTCAGTGCCAAAAGGATTTGTACACTGTCAGAAAATTAATGGTTACAAAATACCAGTTAAATTTTAAATTGGGTTAGATTTTTAATAGATTTCCGTTATACTTGCGTAAATACTTAGACAATTGGCGAAAGGAAACTTCACGTGATATTAAACTCTCGATTTGGAGGTCACGCGTACATTAAAGTGGGATTTTCATTAGTCTCTTCTTCACCAAAGTCTCATTACCATCGATACACTTACTGACGATGATAAATTCCCACTGGCAAAAACACGTTCCATTAGTCGTCCAAACTTCTCCAGCTTATTCGAGTTTGTTAATTTCTCCGAGTTGCCGAGTCCCCGTTCACACGGGGCGTAACCAGTGTGAACGGCGCGTTGCTTTTAAAAACTCCGCCCAACTCCGCACAGCACATCCCTCGTATGTCTTGTCTACGCCGCGCTTACTCAGAGTGGCTCTCGTTTAAAACGAGTTTCACAAACTCCTCGCTGCACTCCGGGAACAAATTACTCACGGAAATCTACTCGACGCTGAAACTTTGAAAGCGTGATTACACTTTCCAAAGCAGCAACGGAAGTATTTTCAAAAGTAAATTGCTGTAGAGCACTCGGCGAACAATTTAAGAGTTTATTTAACTTTTTAATGTTTGTTTCTCCTCGAGAGGTGTTTATTCTGCACCTTTCTGCACCTCGCCTTTGTTTTGTTTTAAAGGTGAAGTAGTTGCGTGAGATTTAGCTTTTACAGTGGTAGGGCTATTACTTCAAATGATATTTGTCGTTTGATTTTAGTAAATGATTTAAACTGTAATCAACCATTTAGTTGATTTAATACAAATTACAAAATAATATTAGGCATGCCTAACAGCTGTTGTTGTTTTTAGAGTATGACAATTAAGAAGTGGTTTCAGAAAATATGGAATACAATCTTTAAATACTTCCTTTGCCGACTTTGCTGTGACAGAATAAAATAAGTATATTTTTATTTAAAGAAATACATTTGAACAAAAGTCAAGTTTAAAAAATGTAAACACAACGGTTACCGTCACCTAGTCATAAGCGCTAGCGTGAATCTTACTAAAACATTAACTGGGTGGATAGTTGACCCAAAATAGTTGCTTATACACTCTAAAGTTTTCTTTCATCAGATTTCAATGAGACTTAACAATCATCTACCTTTAAAATAGCAACAATGTGTCTAAAGATACATCACAAGAAATATCCGTTTGGTCAGATCCTGATGACAGTATTTTGTACACATTGTTTAGCTACAGCGAAATATTTATAATAAATTCCATAAAAATCATTTAAGATTTTTAGCATAAAAGTTTTTAGGAGAACCCCCTCTCAAAAGGAAAATCCGGTGAACTGACTTTACTGTTTAACGAACTAAACCTAAAAGTTCGTATAATATTGAACAATTTAAAAACGTAGCTTGCCAGCATGGTAAACAAGACGTACTATTTTTGTTGGGAAAATGGTTAGGACACATGAACCACCAGAAAAAAACAATTTAGCTGCAAACGCAGCTATCACTTATTGCGCATAAAACATACGATAATTTGTGGTA
The DNA here is from genome assembly GCA_018831715.1 of Matsumurasca onukii. Taxonomy (NCBI): domain Eukaryota; kingdom Metazoa; phylum Arthropoda; class Insecta; order Hemiptera; family Cicadellidae; genus Matsumurasca; species Matsumurasca onukii. The sequence continues at coordinate 14,524,998 of CM032058.1, forward strand.
GCTTTATCAAAAATTCACGTAAAGAATATTTCAACAGGCTACGAATAATATAACAGACTTTCAATTCTTCAGCCACACAGCCTACCAAAACTACATGAAATAAAAGTGCTTCTTTTAAAGTGTCCACTAACCTGAACGCTCCACGTTTTCGTCTTGCTGGACGACACTGTGGAGCTGGTCGAGGACGCGGTCGCCGACGTACTCTTGCTGCTGGAGTTGCTGCTGATGCTGCTAGTGCTGCTGGTACTGCTGGCAGAACTCTGCAGCTTCTGAGCAGCGCGTTCAGCCTGCTGCTGAGTCTGCTGCATGATCTGCTGGATCAGCTCCAGCTGCTGCTTGGTCAGCCCGTCGTTGTTTGACTGCGTCGCCGTGGTCGACTGAAACAGAACAGAGATTATGGATATTTAATAGTACACATAATAGTATAGTGATTACTGCTGTGCTTTATGTTTCGGATAGCTGTGCTTAAACTAAGAGTCTATTCTACTAAAATAAATTGCCGATGTTTTAAAGCAGTCGGAGAACGGAGAGTCAACGGATAAACGAAGCAAGTCACACGAAGATCCTCTCTTTTTGTACGCACACATGAACGGAGTGCACAAAACTGATCTTATTCATATTAGCTTACAACGGGTTCAGTTCATTTTCACAATTTCCTAGAATGAATAAAATTGAATGCGCGATTATAAAATATAATACATTATTATATAGAATAATTGTATTATAAAATACATAACATTTTTAAATATCTTTAGGTTAAGCTAACAGTGTAAAACAAATAAATATATCCATTCGAACAACAGGTAACTAATACAGGTGTGTGTTGGTCAAACAGACGATAATAATTGATTACTAATAAATTACATTGATTGGTTTCCGATGTTTAATGAAATTCCGATGTTATTGAACAGTTTCAACGATATTCATTTTTCATGTAATTTGTTCACAATGTTCATAGGGTTATATATTTAAATCGAGGGTTTAACAGAAAAAATCATTGTTTGTAAATTATTTTCTAGGTCTTGACAACACATGTTCCACAAACCTTTAAACCAGGGTCACACATGAAGAGAACATGATTGGCAAATGATAGAATAAATCACAAATATTGGCCTTTGTTTTTATTGTTTCATTTAATCTATGGTTAAAGGACTTATTATTGTCAAAGATGTTCTCAAAATACAAAGTTTGGCCCTGTCATTTTACTTATGTGGGGTTGTAAAATACCAGAAAAAAACATACATAATCAATGTTTTTGAGATTTTTTAAATGAGTGTAGAACCACGATCCAAAGTATGTAAAACATGTGTGCTCTGTCAAAACCTAGGGAATAGTGTACAAAAACATTATACATTCACTTTGAAGGAGGTTCCAACTATTTTAGTCAAATAAGACCTATAGTATATACCCTTTTAGCCGATTATAAAGATTTCTTGATGACGGTCCTAAATTATTTGGAGTTTTTTGTGTAATAATACAACAACAACAAAATCTTAGTACTCTGCGCACCACAGTGCAAAACCTTCTAATCTACTGGTTCTATACACAATTCAAGTACTTTGTTATTAAACCTTCCAACAAACAGCGTAACACAAAACGCAATAAACCCCCACTCTGTGGTGTATTTACCGAGAAACAGCTGTTAATTTTGGCGGGTAAGATATTGAGCTAATATTGAGTGTTTAATAAGCAAGAGCTAGTGCCAGAGCCATGAAGTGGATGACTGGCTCTAGGGGTTGTGTTTCCACTACACAGAGTAATCTAGGTCAGGAAGCGTCTTCAACATCAAGCCCAGACTCGAGTGTTCATATACTATATTCAATCTGCTCACACACTTTAGATACTTGCCTTAATGTGTATATAGAGGGTGTGGTATTCGATTCACAAGGAATTAGACACGTGAATGTTACATTTTGAGAAATGTTTAATCAAAATTTTAGGAGAAATTTGTCTTTGCAATTTTCTTTGCAAATTCTAATTATATTGCGCCACGCTCACAATCTTGCTTTGGCTTGCTCGAAAGCCAATCATCAACACTCTAAAGAATGTCCCTTCCATTGGTTGTGTATAAATAGATAATTTGGAGGTTTCTGTTACAGTTGGTCGGTCCTATTGCCTGGTCGTCCGATGCTCTGAGCCAGCCAATAGGGCTGTCTGACTGGTTATGGACGTGCTTGATTTTTCCATTTGTTGTTTAGTTTTGTTAAGTGTTTGTACACGTTGTATTGCTTCTTAGACTAGCAGTTATAACATTTAATGAGTTAAACAAAAAAGAATTGAAGGTAATTTAGTGGTAGGTAACTGGTCATCTTGCGCTGATTACTTTTAGGCCAGCTCATTTTCTAATGTTTTGTGTTATACTTGAGTTTACTTTTCATTTGAAGATAGAGGTTATTATTAAAATATAAAAACGTAAGCTTGCGCAACTCTACCATTTGACCGACTAGTAGAAAATGTGCGTATAGATCAGTACAAAATAAGTCGTCCAGTACCATCAGTACCTGAGTTGAGTATTTTGATTTTTGAAGCTTCTAAAGGTCATAACGCCCGAGTCAAATAAACATTTGTTACAAAAATCTCACAAACTTAAAATACCACTCTTCAAAATGCTTCACACTTTTTGCTAACGTCAAGAAGTTAAAATCACTCAAAACTCAACGAATGGTTTCAAGCAGACAAACCACGCAGACGCCGAGCATACTGTGATTGCTCGGCCAGCATGTTGGACGAGGGACGGGGATAATCTAGAGTTAGGTCCGATTGTGTGATGTGTTTCATTGATTACTCCCTGATTTACGATTGTGTCGGCCGCTAGTTTATGTCACAACAACAATCTACATATCTTCGACCCATGTCCTAAATCACCCCTGACCAATGCGCGCTTTTGCATTTCCGAAACTATCGTGAGCTATGCTTGACTAGTTTTGAAGAATCATTTCATGATATTATAATTTGATAATGTTCTTATAGGAATGCCATTTTACTCTTGTGAAAATATCAATTTTGTACATTTATTTTTAAAGATATCAACTTTTTATAACATTCAAACGCAACAAAATGAAGGGCTTATTTTCAAACATATTTTAAATAATTGGATGTTGAAAGAGCTCTCTTAACCATGATGCAAACACATTTGTAACTCGGTTGTGGTTTGACCGGGTACTCTCAAAAAGTAACTAGTCGCTCCCGACCTAAAGAGCCTAGCTATGTTTTTGAGTATGTCTCGATTATTTCTTGACACATTTTTTACGTCGATTGCTTCATCAGATTACATATGAGCTTGTATACTATAAACAAATGTTTTTGTAGGAAGCTCATAATTATGCATTATGATAAAGCAAACTAGGTAATATCGTAAACATCTGTCGAAATGGCAAAAAATAAGCTAACATTTTATTTATTTAACAAACCGTTTCAAATTGAACGTTTTAAACGGCCACTGTTAAAAAACGACAGTTTGTAAACAAATTGTACATTAGTTTTTTGAGAGGTATACAACAATTATATTTACTTTACAGATATTCAAAGTTTAAAGCTCTTAACTTTGAACTCTCACTGTTTTCATATTGATTTGAGAAGTTTTAATTTACTTTGTATTACTATTACACACGACCTCTTGATAAAGATTTGTATACCAAATTTCCGATCCCTGTTAAGTTCATTTCCTGAAATATTTGCAATTTTAACGCTCGTAGTAGGCCTATTTAGTTTCAACTTCAATGAGTTCATCATTATCTATCTGCCGATTACAAACCAAAACATGGATTGATCATCCTCGAAACTAGTTAATCCCACCGAACAATCGAGAGAAAGAAGTCGTGATTCGTGGCGTTTGACTCGGCATAAAACAGGTCGAATCGTCAATCCGTTGTCCGCTCTAAATGTCAGTGAACTTCGATAACGCTGAATAATGACTTGATGTGTGCCACATGGCTCTGGCTGGTTTATACTGATCAATCACATGTGATCAAACAAAACACCACTGTTGGGAGTCAAAATGCAATCAACAACATAAAAAATGCCCCCAACCATAACCTAACAGAGGACCCCGATGTCTTTATAGGGTCCTGAAAATGGTTTTGCCGTTCTTGAGTCACCCAACACGCGAGGGCTTTACCTTTTAAAAGCTAACCTCCCCGATAGCACCACAAAAACAAAATCATCGGCGAAAAAAAAAATCTCCACTGATTTGTATGTTACAGTACACAAAGTCCTCTATACCAACCTAAACCTCGACCTTTACCTCTAGAGTTACCGTATAATCACATTAAAAATGTAAGCGGTGACTGTGGGGATCGAACCCGCTCCACCGGAGTGATGAGCTCACACGCGAAACCAATCCGCCACGGATCCGCTGTCTAGTGCATTCGTAGATTTTTGCATCGTTGTACCATACCATCAGTCATTATGTTATATTCAATTTAAAATAATGGTGTAGTATTTTAAATTAGTTGTAACTGCGTTTGGAATCTAAATCGAAGCGCTGTACCTCTTAAAACCACAAACAAAACTGTTGTTATATTAATTAGACAACAAAAGTAAATAAATCAGCTGACGAATCTTTCATGTGGATTTGTCAACCGCAGTTCTCACATCAGAGAAATTATTTCACATTAACACATTTCTTTTCAAAAACAAGTTCCCTTAAAGTTATCGTTAAAAACAAAACAATCGAGATAAGCTTGCGTAGGATTTGGGTAAGGAAACCTGGAGATTGTAAGTATGTGAGTTCCATTCCGAAGTGCAAACCCAGCGAGGTGGAGAGACCGAGAGCAAACTGTGGAATAAGAAAATCCATTCCAGTGATGTTTCCTCAAGACTTACCGCGCTCTCCTTCCCCCTGGCTCACAAAGAAACTTTCCTAACAAAAGTCACAGTTGCCGACGCCTACGCTCAGTTAAATGCTAAAGGTCACACACCTATGACTTATTGAGGGGTGACTATTTTTAGATGGAGCGTTTTGTATCATGTACTGGAATTATTTTAAATTGAATTTTCAGTAATTTGCCTTAGGTGTGCATTTATGAAGTAATAAGCTAGGTTGATAGAAAGTTACGCGTATTCTTTGACTATCGAGTTTCCTTTGGAAAAACGAGATATTCATGCCGGCAGCATGGTAAGACCCAGGCCCGGGACCACGAAATGGCACCGATCCTGATAAACGTTCAAAATAAAGGCATTTTATTTATTTATTTATCCTGACCCCCAGAACATGATTTGAGCATTTTTCAACACTTATACATATATGCATATGTATATCTATATGTGTGTATTCTGTACAGGTCGAATTTTGGTCTGATTTTGATAAAATTTGGTACAAATGTTTTTTAACAAATTTCTTGGTCAAGTTCGTTAGCCAGCGGATTACAAAAAATGTAATTGTTATGTAAAGGGTACTTTTAAAAATACACTTTTGGGTGTGATTATTATTAAAAAAAGGTTTTAATGACCTAAAAACAGTAAATTTTATCCATATTTGTTGAAATTAACAAAAAAATGTATTTTAAAAGTATCCATCAATTTTCAAAAAAATATGCAAATCCATTATGTTGTTTTAAAATGTCTGGCAGAAAGTGATTTTTCGCTATAACAGCCTTATGGGTAGTCAAATTTAAATACATGTTATGTATGTTTTTTCTTCACGGCATGTAATAAGACTTGCAGTAAAAGAACAAGTGAGTCTGAGGCCGAAGGCTGAGGCAAGTCTGTGAATAAAGCGAAATACGAGGCCGCAAGCCGAGTGGTGGTCTGGGGCGCAGCCTCCCAGCGAGCCAAAACCTAGCCGAAAATCAAACTCTATTCGGAAGATCACGAAGTTAATATTGATTCATGAGATTGACTGCAGCTCTGATACGGTTCCGTAGGTCATATAGATATTTGGTCACAGTGTGCATTCACCTTACATAGCCCCTCAAAAAACTCATGAAGAAACCACAAATATACGACAAAACTCTCGCTAAACTGAACTGACTAGCTTTTGGGAATTCAAGAACGCAAAATATCTTGTGTTAAATGGGCAGCCATCTTGTTGGTAATAAAAGCGAAAATCACCTCCCAGTATATGTACACAAAACTTTGAAACCTCTTCTATGTTACCATATGTAAATTATTCATGAAGCACTCATACTAAAAAGGTTACGGAATAATGATTGTAGTACAGTACATTCTTTTTGAATAACCCTGTAGTTAATCCCACCGAACAATCGAGAGAAAGAAGTCGTAATTCGTGGCGTTTGCCTCGGCATAAAACAGGTCGAATCGTCAATCCGTTGTCCACTCTAAATGTCGGTGAACTTCGATAACGCTGAATAATGACTTGATGTGTGCCACATGGCTCTGGCTGGTTTATACTGATCAATCACATGTGATCAAACAAAACAGCGCTGTTGCGGAGTCAAAATGCAATCAACACACATGAAAAATTCCCCTTGCCCCTAGCTATAACCATCATAAATTGGGGACTAATTTTGATAACCGATTTTAGGGATGTCTTAATAGGGTCCTGAAAATTGTTTAGCCGTTCTTTGAGTCACCCAACCACGCCAAAAAAAGGGAGGAGGGCTCCCTTACTTTTTTTAAAAGCTAACCTCGCCCGATAGCACTACAAAAAAGGTCACAAAATCAATGGCGAAAAGAAAAAAAATAGCCACTGATTTGTATGTTACGGTACACATAGTCCTCTATACAAACCTAAACCTCGACCTTTACCTAGTGTTACCGTATAATCACATTACAAATGTGACTGTGGGGATCGAACCCGCTCCACCATAGTGACGAGCTCACACGCGAAACCAATCCGCCACGGATCCGCTGTATAGTGCATTCGTAGATTTCTGCATCGTTGTACCATACCATCAGTCATTAAGTTATATTCAATTCAAAATAATGGTATAGTATTTTAAAATAGTTGTAACTGCGTTAGGCAACTAAATCGATCCGCTGTTTCTTTTAACAACCATAAAACTGTTGTTGTATTAAGAATCCAGGCAACAGAAGTAAATAAATCAGCCAACGACTTTTTCATGTGGATTTTTCAACCGAGTTCTCACATCTGAGAATTATTTCACATAAACACATTTCGTTACAAAAACAAGTTCCCTTAAAGTTGTCGTTAAAAACAAAACAATCGAGCTAAGCTTGCGTAGGATTTGGGTAAGGAAACCTGGAGATTGTAAGTATGTGAGTTCCATTCCGAAGTGCAAACCCAGCGAAGTGGAGAGACCGAGAGCAAACTGTGGAATAAGAAAATCCATTCCAGTGATGTTTCCTCAAGACTTACCGCGCTCTCCTTCCCTCTGGCTCACAAAGAAACTTTCCCAACAAAAGTCACAGTTGCCGACGCCTCCGCTCAGTTTAATGCTAAAGGTCACCTATGAGTTATTGAGGGGTAACTCTTTTTAAATGAAGCATTTTGTATCATGTTCTGGAATTATTTTGATTTGAATTTTCAGTAATTTGTTTTAGTTGTGTGTTTATGAAGTAATAAGCTAGGTTGATGGAAAGTTACGTGTATTCTTTGACTATGGAATTTCCTTTGGAAAAACGATATATTCTTGCCGGCAGCATGGTAAGACCTAGGCCAGAGACCATGAAATGAGCACCGATCCTGACCTCCAGAACACGCTTAGAGCATTTTTTCAACACTTTTATTTCTATATGCGTGTATTCTCTACAGGTCGAATTTCGGTCTTATTTTCATAAAATGTGGTAAAATGTTTTTTAAAAGTTTCTTGGTCAAGTTCGTTAGCCAGTGGATTACAAACATGTAAATGTTATGTAAAGGGTACTTTTAAAAATACACTTTTGGGTGTGATTATTATGTAAGAAGGTTTTAATGACCTAAAAACAGTTAGTTTCATCCATATATGATAAAATTAACCAAAAAAAGTATCCATCAATAAAAAAAAAAATGCAAATCCATTATGTTGTTTTAAAATGTCTGGCAGAAAGTGATTTTTCTCTACAACAGCCTTATGGGTAGTCTAATTTAAATACATGTTATGTATATTTCCTCTTCACGGCATGTGATAAGACTTGCAGTAAAAGAACAAAAGAGTCTGAGGCCGAAGGCTGAGGCAAGACTGTGAGCGTAGGAAAACGGACCAGGGCCGAATAGTGGTCTGGTGGGAGCGAGCCGGAAGGGCGAGTGAAACCATTGGACCAACACAAAAACCTCAAACTCATCATAATCCATTACAATTAATACGTTTCCTTTAGAAAACACATCACATACATGTAACACCAGTAATGCTTATCCAGCATGAGTGATGTCATACACGCTTGTGAATGTTGCCAATCCTGATCCTGATAATCCGGAATAACGGTTCGATTGTGTACAGCGGCGATAATCAGCTGATTTATGTCTGTGTATCCCGCGCTTGTTTACGTCATAAACCCCCCCCCCCCACCACCATCCACTGACACACCGCCCCTACGTAAATCGCTGAAACAAATGGAACGATTTAAGTCAGCGGGATAAATTTTAACACTAGTCGATAAAGAATGGGATGCTGTGAACGTTTGTTTATGAATCGCTAGTTTGGACACGATTTTAAAATTCGGACGTAAAAATTTTTAAATTATTATTTTTATTATGTTTGTTGCAAATTAATAGTTTGAAAGTATTAATAAATTGAAAGAGCCATTCTGAGCGGGCCCGTGGCGGCTTGGAATCGTGCGTGACTCCGGAGCTGATCACTCTGCGGACGCGGATTCGATCCCCGCAGTCACCACTTACATTTGTAATGTGACTAAACGGTAACGCTAGGTAAAGTCGAGGTTGAATGGTAGAGGGACTTTGTAATACTAATTTCGCCTCATTGAACAAGAAAAACTTAATTTTTTTATTCTGTTCAGGAAAGAGCAGTAAAAATCATAGCTGACTTGCCAATCAAATTACTTTTCGAAGACGCTTTCATGAATGTAGGCTTCAAATTTTTTTGTAAAATGTAGTACTGTCCGTAAATTTAGCTGATATCATCCTTTCATCAGTCGGAGACTCTCCCAGAAACCCTACACGATTTAACCGGTCTCGTGGTGTGTTGGAATCGCGCGTGACACCAGAGCTCCGCTGGGGCGGGTTCGATCCCCACAGTTACATTTGAAGAGTGACTATGCGGTAAAGCCAGATAAAAGTTGAGGTTGAGTGGTAGAGCAACATTTTAGTCCTAACGCTTTGTTAAAGGAGACAACATTTAGTTTTTTTACATGACATGGAGACCTGCCCTGTTTTCAGCGTTACCGACTCCTCATCACCGAAAAAAACATAACTCTTTTTGGAATGACGCTTCCTCACAGACTGCCCTTAGATACAAGAACCACCACCAAGTCAAGAACACATGAAAAAATAAACTAAAGATTCTACAGCTTTAAAGAATGTTAGAAGAACTAAATATAAGAAACAATTTGTCTTTGTAAATTTTGAACTATTGACATTTCATAAACACGTGGTTGTATTTTTTCGATGACGATTGTGACGACTAATTTCGTTTATGTTAAATCTGAAAGATACTTTATTCTGCAGAGCTTTAGATATTTACTAATAACAAATGAAATAATTATAACGATTTCAATATGAAAACTACAAATTTAGTAGGTCTGCATGTTCTAAAACTTATATAATTTATCTATGTACATGAACGATCACTAAGTTCTAATTGATTGCCTTTTCACAGAAATTGATTTACTGCACAGGGTTATGTCAACATTCTAATAATGTTCTCAATCACTCAAAACAGGGTAAATATTTAATATCAACAGTAACTTTGGATTCAATTGGACAAACTGTTCAAATTAACATACTAAACGCAGTTTGTTACTACCGTTTCTCATTGTACAAACCAATATTATTTGCAAACCAATACATCCTCACTATTTAACATGCACTTAAGTTGAATTCTGTTTAGATCATAACTGTTCAAGCTTAGTTTGGGTACCGTCATGGTGACTCAAAGATGAGCAGAGTATATAAAAAAAATTATTAAGATTTTATTTGTTGGACTGACTCAAACTATTTTTTTAGACTAGCTTTATTACGATTTTGGTGTTTTATACTGAGCTGTACAGTAAAGAAATTTTGAATTGCAAATGATATCCTAACAAGAATCTAAAGTAAATGCCTTGATAATAGTAAGATACATATTATAAAAAAGTTAACAAATTGTTTTTAAATGGTACTAGAAGAATGTCCTACTTTTATTATTCTGTAACTTTTATAGTATGAGTGCTTCATGAATAAATTACATATGGCTGAAAAGAAGGGGTTTCAAAGTTTTACTTACATATTGTAGTGGGAGGTGATTTTCGCTTTTAACTACCAACAAGATGGCTGCCCATTTAACACAAGATATTTTACGTTCTTGAATATCCAAAAGCTAGTCAATTCAGTTCGGCGAGAGTTTTGTCGTAGATTTGTGGTTTTCCCGTGAATTTCTTTTGTGGGACTATGTAAGGGTGTAGGTTTACGTATCCACTATGACAAGATATCTAAATGACCTACGGAGCCGTATCAGAGCTGCAGTCAATCTCATGAATCAACATTAACTTCGTGATCTTCCGGAATAGAGTTTGATTTTCGGCTAGATTTTTGCCGAGCAGTCAGGGGAGGACATGGTGAGCATTTATGGAAGTATACTAAGGAAGACAAACTTTGAAAAGCGCTCTTTTTACTAGTATGTAATTTATGTATATAACTAATGGTTATTGAAGAAGAGTTGTTTGAAAGTAGGACATTCTTTTTGAATAACCCTGTACATCTAATCCTTCAAATTACCCAAAACAAACCAATAACTGTTCAGAGTAATTTTTGGAAATCAAGACATCTATCTAATTACAAGTTAGACTGAGCTTCTCGTGAAGTTCTAAACGTTGACTGATTTTCTCATCAAGCCAAAAAATTTAAAAAAAGTATTAAAACCACTGTTAAATTAAATATATTGAAGCAAGATTTTATACCAACATAACCAGACGTTTCTCTCTCAATTATTAATGAAAGAGATCTAGGTTAATTGTATAATGGTTATCAACACCTACGTATATTTAAAACAGAAAAATATCTTGACTACAACCTATCTCGTGTGTTAACAAAGGCCACCATTTTAAACTTCTCACATAACTTATGCAAGGATAACACTATCTACTTTTACTACAAGACTCTTCTTACCAGGCACTACAGTAATGTTAGAGAATGCATATTTAAAGATCCAATTTCATGATAAGATACATTGACCTAGATAATATAGATGGTCAACGTTTACAAGCATCCTTGAGGACATCGTTTACTTAGTGCAATATTGCTCAATATTGTTAGTTCCAGGCTTTTGTAGTTTACGTCGTGAATTTGCTTCAAAGGTTAGTTGACAAATAAATAACGAACTAGTCTGTACTCTTACCGCACTTATAATTTAAACCTAGTGGTCGGTGTTTGTTGGAAATTATATTTACTTTTTGGAGCGACAAAATAAATGTTGACTTTCTGCTACCATCCGTTCTGTCTGGACGAAAAGGTTTTGCTAATTTTTCATAAATATGTTAAGTATTATAAACGTTTTTGTCAAGCTTAATACAAAATCAAAGTGAAAATACATATTAAATAAAATGAACCCCTCAAAAGAGCGATTTCGTGCACCGATTTTGCATATTAACAAAGTCAACAACATAAATATTTAGGAACATTTGTTTAAAACTGCGTGACAGTTGGACAAAAATGACATCTGTTGAAAGGGTACTTCTGGTGTTGTTATTACCCCGCTATATTATATTCGCTTAAATTCACGTTAGCACTTGTGACTTCGCGTCGACTGTATTTTCCTTCAAAATATTACATTACTGTTTGTACGATAACTGTTCAGTAAATTATAAATCACTAAATCACAAAATCACTATTTGAGATGCCGACCACTCTCAGGAGGGTATTTTAAGGCTAATATGTGGTGAGGGATGAGTGGTAGTTATGAAATATGAGGTGTAGTCATGTGACAAACTTAGGCCGACTCTTCCTTAGAATGGGTCATTAATTAATAGCCCAGTGACAAATGGAAATACAAGGACAAACGCTTAACGTGACTTCCGAACCATGCAGGTGATGGTCTGATATGTCTAAACGATGGTGGGAGTTGATGCGGGTATCATCAGATGATCACTGAGACTATCTGAGCTACTTTAGACCTATACCATCCTCAAAACCTTACCTCCATGAAGCTGGATTTCAGGACCACGCCACGAGTTCCAGTCAAGTTGAATTGTCGTTTATTCAAAGTATTGTTGTTAAATCGTTCTAAGAACGTCTTCAGAAAGTAACAGTTTTCATTCTTATAAAGAAAACTACAACCTCCACTTTCTCTTTGCACATTATGGCAACTGTTGAAGGCAGTATAATGTTATAAAGTTTCTTTGTAGCTTTTGAAATACGTCGTCGTTGTTCCTTTGTGTTCAAAAGTTTATTTACATAAGACAATGGAAAACAAAATATAATTCATCTAACCGTTGTAAAGTAGTACGTTCAAAGAATATGTTATGGTAGGCAGATTACTCACAGATGCCGAAAGGAGCTGAGACATTAAAATCAACTAAGTTGTGGCAACCCAAGCACAGATAGCGCTGCGAGGAATTTCTTTTCAGAGTCTCAAATAGAGCCACTGACGCACGCGCAAGTTCACTCGTACTCAAAGAATCAGTCTCAGCAAGTCCACTGAGGAAGCTCGATTGTAAAGTAAGCGAAACGTTTGACACTGCAAATAGTGTATGACGCGGCCTGTACCGGAAGCCTTAGATGAAAAGTGCCCTTGTGCTTAAAGGCAAAAGTAAAGTTTATCTTATCCAATGAGGTGAAGTTAAGACTATAAAATCCTCCCTACTACTCAACCTGGACCTATTAAGGTCCCTGCATAGTCACTTGATAACATTTAGGTGATTACGGGGATCGATCCCGCGCAACTGGAGTGACGAGCTCTAAAGTTGAGAGTGAAACCACCCTCAAGAGTCCGTTAACTTATAAAGCCGTGTAACCTATTCGTTAGCACCTTCCAATACTTATTCCCGTAAGTTGCAATTTCCCTTTCAGCACTTTTGAGAATTAATGGTTTTGAGAAAACGTGTAGAAGGAAATTGGATTTCCACATTGCACGGACTGTGAAAGGGGTGATGAAGTACAAATGCAATAATAATGCGAGTAAATCCAATATTCCTGCAACAGGTGACCAATCTACTCCATATTGTCCGGCGAATTGACCTCCCCCCCTCCCTCACACTTTAAACCCACTCGCCTTCACGGCAACGAATCCAGTCCAATCCTATTCGAGGTATATTATGGCAGTTCAATTTAGTTTTTTAGGGTACGTAAAACATGCTTCCGTGAAGAAGGGAAGTCAGTTACGTTTTACCAATGATTACTAATCTATTGAGTAGATTAGTAATCATTGGTTTTACCAAATATTGCTTGCTATGTGGCCATAGCTCGAAGGTGTAGGTGCGTGCTTCGTACTAAATCAGCACGGGGTCAACTTTGGCGATGCAGGAACAACCTTTTCACGACGGTCACTCCACGTAGTTCGGAAGTCACGGTAAGCCGATGGTCGATTCCATTGGTCGTTGGGTTAATCATTAATCACCCGATCTGGGGAACAGTCGGCCATGATTTTTAACAAGGCTACACCTTAATTAAGTGTCATCCATCAAAACACCTCATCACACTCACCATTCATGCCATCTAGGAGTGGTTGGTGTCTCAGATCAAAGAATATTGTATACCTAAGAAATTTCTACTATCATTAGATCTGTCTTTATCTAAATCAGTTATTACTGTTTATTAATGCTTTAGAGTGACTTGTACACACATATTAAACTAGAACCAACAGCTATATAAATATGTTTTCCTTTTTAAGTAAGTTTTTATGCAAACCGTTAACTATAATAGAACGTAGTAAGATTGTTACTGAAATATTCACTCTAAATTAAAGTAAACTAGAAATAAAACAGTAAAATAAAATTTATAAATTACAATTTCGTTATTTCTGAAATATAAAATGAGTAAGTGTACAAAGACTGAATATTTTGCAGAAGAATGTTTGAGAATGACGGGATTCTAGCGATTTTATCCAGTGGCTGCATTTTGCAAGCTCGGCTCGTCCTCATTCTAGTGAAAACAAGAATATGGAAATAATAAAATGTTCTCGCAAAGTTCGAGAACAAAGCATTACACGACCTAGTTGCTTTGAGTAATTCTTTTCATAAACGATTTTCATTCGGGAAGTTTTACCAAACGTTAAACAAAATGGAAAAAGGAAGCACGATTTATTTTCGTCTTGGCAGGGTTTTTACAGTATTTTTTAGTTTCTATATTTTCTACAGCTATTAAGTTTTTGGTCCTCCTCTTCCGCAATATCTCAACACTTGATATTGAAAGATGCATAAATGAAAAATTAATTCTTCGAATTTTCATAAAACTACTCGAACCGTGAATAAATACGATTCAGAGAGGTTATAATTAGAGTTTTCTCTGAGTTCATGAATTGTAAATCAACACTTAAACGGTGCAAAGAAGAATAAAGAAGAGAAAACGTTTCGTGATGAAGTACTTTTTGATTACACAGCTCGAGTGGGTTGAACGGAATGATTTCCAGACAGTTCGAGGATTTTTCTCTTTTCGTGATTATTTTAAACGAAATGTACAATTTAACTTTAGTTCTTTACTCTGTTAACAGTTTGTCAGTTTATGTTTGTCCAAAGCTCTAATACTTTGCTTTGCTACAGCATGAAAATAAATAGGCTATTGATGATGTTCCCTAGAAATAGCCTGATGATACCCACATCAACTCTCACCATCGTTTAGACATATCAGACCATCACCTCCGTGGTTCGGAAGTCACGTTAAGCCGTTGGTCCTTGTATTTCCATTGATCATTAGTTAATGACCCATTCTAAGGAAGAGTCGGCCTTAGTTTGTAACAAGACTACACCTCCATAACTCATTACTGCCACTCATCCGTCACCACATATTTGCCTTAAAATACCCTCATGAGGTGTTCGGCATCTCAAATAGTGATTTAATGATTTAGTTAAAGTACAACTGATTTTAAAATTAAATTGAATGTGACTCGTTAGACACATTTTAAAAACAAAAGCAAATGCAGATTTGTGTATATTTTGCTTAGAATAATATATATAGGCAGTCGCTTGATAATTTTAGATAAAAGTGATATTAACGAGATTTATTCAAAACCTTAAAAACACCCGAAGTAAATAGAACTGTGAAGTGTAAGTTGTAACAGCTTTTTTACCAAAAGGTTGGTTTCATGCTTTGGAAATTCGATTTATGAAAAGATATAAAAATATAAATATGTACACATATAGGTCAACGTATAAAGTTTCGATATTTGAGTCACGAGGTGTTGGTTAGCTCAAAACTGCAGTTTCGTTCTAGGAGTTTCATTCTAAATTGCGATATAAATAAGTTAGTATTTTCATTGGAATTTCGCAAATTTACTGTGAACAACGAAAATATTATATATTATGAATTACATTCATACTAAACTTGTCAAACAGGAACGACACATACCATGCATAAATGATTATTAAAGTGATCAACAAAAATATGTTTGCTAATGCTATCTTTTACGGAACTTTAGATAAGTACAGCAAATTTTGTAAAAAGTCATCCACACGGCTTTAAGCTTAAATATAACATATTAATTTACAATATATGTCATTTCTAAGTACAATGTATACTAATTTGTTTTTGACAAGATAAAGTTGTATTACTAATATCAACTTTGATAAATATTTTCAAGTCTCTAGTAGTAACTTGTTGACAAAATTGTTGTTCGAAAGTAATTTTGAAACACGATTGCACAAAAAAACTATCTACGACTTACAAAATCACATTTTGCAACAACAGTTCACGAAATGAATCGCACGGAGGTTTAAAAGTAAGACAAAATGAACAATCGAACCACCTTTCCTCCCTTCTCTTTATCTCTGTTCGCTTCTGTAACAATCGGTTGCATTTTATTGGGTTTTCGACAAAGACAACGATAAGACGAGAGTCTTTGTCGAGTCACTGTGGAGTTTCAGTCACTGAGGGGACAAATCCTTTGTTCTCTAACGTTCAAGGGGTTCCACGTAATCCTCGAGACTCCTTGCGTTACACAAACATTGCAACTGGAAAATAATCCGAAGAACTTCAACTATTTGAGCATTCGCAGATTTTCTAGAAGGAGGCGGAGCTTATTCTTTTTGACATAATCAACCGTCGCAAACTGCTTGGTTAAGTTGAAATTCGTGTACTTTTTAAATGAAAAGTGGCAGATCGTATCTGTTTAATACACTCCAGTGGCGCGGGTTCGATAACCGAAGTCATCACTGCAATTTGTAAAGGACTGTACGGTGACGTTAGATAAAGGTCGAGATTGAGTGGTAGAGAGGATTTTGTAGTCTTAATTTCCCCTCGTTAAACAAACTTTACCTTTACTTTACTAACGAGGCCTAGATAGAATTATTTAGTTCTCACAATTTATTTGTTTGCCCTTTGGATTTATTATGACAAAAATATAAGTTTGTTTACTTCCGTCAAGTATCCAAAAAAATCAATTTGAAGACTGGTAACTATGTTACATGTCACTATATCACTATTTGAGATGCCGACCACCCTCATGAGGGTATTTTAAGGCAAATATGTGGTGAGGGATGAGTGCGATGAGTGGTAGTAATGAGTTATGAGGTGTAGTCTTGTTACAAACTAAGGCCGAATCTGTCTTAGAATGGGTCATTAATTAATAGCCCAATGACCAATGGAAATACAAGGATCAACGGCTTAACGTGACTTCCGAACCACGCAGGTGATGGTCTGATACGTCTAAACGTTGGTGTGGAGTTGATGCGGGTATCATCAGGCGATCACTGAGACTATCTGAGCCACTTTAGACCTATATCATCCTCAAAACCTGACCTCCATGAAGCTGGATTACAGGACCACGCCACAAGTCTGTCAGACTTGTACAATCCACCTGAAGGCCTCGTTAAGTTGACAGTCACAATCACATAAACACAACGATAAAACAGTTCATGAACACGGAAAGTGAAATTTAGTAGGCATACAAAACCACCCACTAGCATCATGTTATTTAGTTCTATTGTCCACTTATCCTCAACAAAATTCACTACATAGACATAGGCTATAATTGTGGGGATACATTGAGTGTGTAGTTATAACTCAAAAGGTATCGGCGTTGTATAATAAATTAGTAAAACTAAGTAAATTTATACAAAACAAAGCACCACGTAAAAATAACTGTGAATACACTAACTGCAGGCTACTCGATTTTAAAATAAATCATGATTTTTACCAATACAAAAGTTTGCAAAATTGCGATAACTTAAAGAGATAGTTTTGATCAAGTTGATGGTAGATGACATTTAGGTTTTCAATTAAGCAAGATTGTCATGATAGAGCTACCCACACTGTCAAGATGTCGAGACCAATAATTGTCTCTTAAGGAGTAGGGACGTCCATACCGTGAATGTTTAATTGGCAAGTTTTAGAACAGACTACTTCTAAAGTATTTGTCGTAGATCTACCAAACAAAATTAAATGAAAGCTTACACCTCTGGGTACATGGTAGACCCACCAGGGTTGTTTAAATTTATTTTCTTCGAAACATTAAAACAAATTATACTTTTTAGTTGTTTTTCTTATTAAAACACCCTTAGTTTTTTTAAAAGGAGGTCACATAAATTTTAGTTGCTCTACAATGTAGTTATGAACTTCTTTTAAAAGTGGTACTAATTTGAGCCATATATGCCAAACAGTATTTACCTGAACTTGAAATTTTAAAGTATCGAATTCGGGGATCAAGTTGATATTTTCGAGCTTCAAAAGTTCAATCTTCGATGACAAGTCCCTACAGAGTTCAAGGTATCATGACTGTCAAAGCACAACTTACACAGTTTCTTCAGCATTGTATCGAGAAATCAAAATACGAGTTCACGAAAGTTAACTGTAAAAAAGAAATACGTGGCTCCTTTCTTAATCTTGTGATGAAGCGTTATTTCTCATTGTAATCGTTTGAACCGCTACAACTCCAAGAATTTCGCGAGTTAATATTTTCACCGCTTCAGAAAATAAAGAAAAGAAGTGCTCAACTGTCCGCCCTGATGACTATTTTATCCACTGGCGGTGGAAGTTTTATTGTCAAACTTTGCAATAACGAGAAGAGTTCTCCCCCAAGCTTTTACAGGTTCCTTTAGTGCCAACTTTTGCAAGCATAATACTTCATTCACTTCTTTAACGTTCCTTTCAAAAGGTAACGTTTTTCCTGGAGACTTATTGATATGAGCTAGAAAACTTCCAATACTTGCAACTTTGAAGGGTGTCCAAGATAATAGTGCAACTTGCATTTCTTTACAACCCTTCAAAGGATGCGGCGGCCCTTCAAAGTTTTAACGTAGGTATTGGTTGGCCGTAACTTTCATCGGAATTTTTGTCGCGGACACCTCAAAACTATACCAGTTATTTCAATAAATTTTCACGATGGCCACCTCCCATGGTTCGGAAGTCAAGCTAAGCCGTTGGTCCGTTCAATTGGTCGTTGGGCTATTAATTAATGACCCAATATGGGGAACAGTCGGCCCTAGTGTGTGACAAGACTTCATCATCCATCAAAACACTCATCACGCTCACCATCACCCATATTTACCTTAAAATACCCTCTAAGAGTGTTCTGTGTCTCAAAGCAAAAGTAAACAAGTGAAAGATCAAGGGCTATAGACAAAACTGTAGTGTGATGTGGTTTTGATTTAATAATGTTGTCGCGATTTTCAAATCACCTTGTCTTTAATAAAGAAGAACGACATTCCTTTATGTTCCAAAACAAGTACGAGTATATTAATTTTATGGACATAATTATCTTTATAATTACTCTCAGATCTGCTTTAATAAAGTGGTTATTTCCAAATCACCTTATTTATCTATGGACTATGCAATTGATTCTAAACAAATACGAGTAGAAAACCTAAACTTGTCGAGAAATGTGTGGACATTTAGAGAGATAATTAATGTGACTAACACAGTTTTAGTTAAGAGTTTTACAACCTGACTGAAAAAAGGTTCACAACTAAACAAGGAATTCGCTCAACTAAATCAAGTTTAATACAATACCTTTACTATTTCAAAGTTATTTTCAAGGAAACCTTTCTTACTCGCATTTTGATCCAACAACTCTAGTTTCAAACAAGATTTTAATTAACCATGACAATTATTTCACCGCGTTACGCCCTCGGATGAATACAGGTGGACTGGGTTGAAATTTACCGAAAGTGATAACAATGGTGGAGATTTAGTAGAAATGCCAGCCTCCGCCAGAGCAATAACAGTATATCACTCACCACGTGGACTGGGGTGGACCACCCTCTACCCCTAGGCAGTTGGAGGCCGGCCAATGTGGTCTACAACTTGCAATCTGAATATTGTCAATTGTATAAACAAATTGGTAAATTTAAAAAAAAGGTACAGTTTGTCTTGTTGAACGAGGCAAAGCAAGGGCTAGAAAGTTCTCTCGACCTTTACCTAGCGTCACTGTATAGTCATTTTACAAATGTAAGTGGTGACTGCAGGAATCGAACCCACGCCAACAGAGTGATGAGCTCCTGAGTCTCACACGATACCAACGCGCCAAGGGTCCACTTGGTATTAGATAACGCTCTTCGGTAAACAGGATAGTTGGGGATGAAGAGATATTATGGATTTTAGTAGGAGGTTCTTGGTTAGATATGACTGTGGACAATAAATTAACTTTTGAAGTTTATTATAAAATTAACTATAATATCTTGTAGCGTTAAGGTTACCTGAACTATGTATCTAGAGGGTTTGCGTAATTGGATATCCCTGTTCACCTGTTTAGTTTATACAACACTGCGATACATTCAACAGATAAGATATTTGAAAAACATGGATACTAACAGGGTTCGTTTTCCTTATTTTATAACAAATTAGGTGACAATTAAGCTGAATTAAAGGAGTAACTAATGTAATTTTAATTGCTTGTCTTAAATATGTCGGAAAAACATTATTTTTATAAATCACACATGATAACTAAAAAAAAATAAAACTGCAACCCTGTTTTGCTGTTTTTAAGTGTACCTATTACTCAAGATATTCAATTATGATGACCTAATAATGGTTTTCAACATTATCTTTACTGGATAAAAGATGTTCTGAATGGAATTTGAATAGTTTGGAATGCATAGAGTATGATACTTGCATTATTCGACAGGTACCTTCAAAAATATAAAGTAAATAACGAAAGTATTTTCGAGTCTTCGGTAAAAATGAATTCGTTAAGGCAAGATCATAATAGACAGATTCTTGCTATTTCTTTTAGAATTGACATTTTCTTATCCTAATACTGATTATGACATCTTACATCAGCTTTTTTTATCTACTGTATTTTAGCAAAACAGCAATTGTGAATTTCTATAAAATTTGAAACAAATCTGACTTAGCTACGATTTTGTACCTCCATCTTGGACTGACTAAACGGATTTGTGTGTTTTAGAGACATATTAGAAATGGTGTCATACATGTTTGTTTCTAGTTTTATGCCAAATCAAATCATAAAAACTAATTTTCAGAGGAAACGCCCTCTCAAAAGGTCACTTCTAGATAACCGATTTTGGTAGTAACAAAACTTGATCAAGAGATTTAAAAAAATATTTTCGTAATAATCTTTGGCTCTGCGACTTGTTTGATGTGTTGATACAAATTAATAGCTCTATTCCCTATCGTTATTCAGGGATATTTCCAAAGTTCTTTTCCACTTCTGAATGGACGGTTTAGCCAACCGAGTACGCCGAGAAACAGAACAGCGCCAAGTTTGGTCGTTATTTCCAAGTTTGACAATAAACCCGACAGCTAACTTCGCCAAGATCACTGGGACATAGTTGTCCGTGTTCTCCGTCCACACTGAACATCCAGAGTCAACTGACAATATCTAGTTTGTCAACTCTGCTCACAGTTCTGATAAATATTTGCTAACTTTGCCAAGATCACTGGGACATAGTTGTCCGTGTTCTCCGTCCACGCTGAAATTCCATCCAGAGTCACCGACAATATCTAGCGCTTGTCAACTCTGCTCACAGTTCTGGATAAACCCGACAACCGCCAAGATCACTGGGACATAGTTGTCCGTGTTCTCCGTCCACACTAAACATCCAGAGTCAACTGACAATATCTAGTTTGTCAACTCTGCTCACAGTTCTGGATAAACCCGACAGCTAACTTCGCCAAGATCACTGGGACAGTTGTCCGTGTTCTCCGTCCACACTGAACATCCAGAGTCAACTGACAATATCTAGCTTGTCAACTCTGCTCACAGTTCTGGATAAACCCGACAGCTAACTTCGCCAAGATCACTGGGATATAGTTGTCCGTGTTCTCCGTCCATACACTAAACATCCAGACAATTGACAATATTCAGTTTGTCAACTCTGCTCACAGTTCTGATAAACCCGACAGCTAACTTCGCCAAGATCACTGGGACATAGTTGTCCGTGTTCTCCGTCCACGCTGAACATCCAGAGTCAACTGACAATATCTAGTTTGTCAACTCTGCTCAGTTCTGATAAACCGACAGCTAACTTCGCCAAGATCACTGGGACATAGTTGTCCGTGTTCTCCGTCCACACTGAACATCCAGAGTCAACTGACAATATCTAGTTTGTCAACTCCTGCTCACAGTTCTGATAAACCCGACAGCTAATTCTGCCAAGATCACTGGGACATAATTGTCCGTGTTCTCCGTCCACACTGAAACATCCAGAGTCAACTGACATATTCTAGTTTGTCAACTTGCTCACAGTTCTGGAAGATAAACCTGACAGCAATTCGCCAAGATCACTGGGACATAGTTGTCCGTGTTCTCCGTCCACACTAAACATCCAGAGTCAACTGACAATATCTAGTTTGTCAACTGTGCTCACAGTTCTGATAAACCCGACAGCTAATTCGCCAAGATCACTGGGACATAGTTGTCCGTGTTCTCCGTCCACGCTGAACATCCAGAGTCAACTGACAATATCTATTTTGTCAACTCTGCTCACAGTTCTGATAAACCCGACAGCTAACTTCGCCAAGATCACTGGGACATAGTTGTCCGTGTTCTCCGTCCACACTAAACATCCAGAGTCAACTGACAATATCTAGCTTGTCAACTGTGCTTCAGTTCAACGATAAACCCGACAGCTAACTTCGCCAAGATCACTGGGACATAGTTGTCCGTGTTTCGTCCACACTGAACATCCAGAGTCAACTGACAATATTCAGTTTGTCAACTCTGCTCACAGTTCTGATAAACCCGACAGCTAACTTCGCCAAGATCACTGGGACATAGTTGTCCGTGTTCTCCGTCCACACGCTGAACATCCAGAGTCAACTGACATCTATTTGTCAACTGTGCTCATACAGTTCTGATAAACCCGACATTGCTAACTTCGCCAAGATCACTGGGACATAGTTGTCCGTGTTCTCCGTCCACGCCAAACATCCAGAGTAACTGACAATATCTAGTTTGTCAACTTGCTCACAGTTCTGATAAACCTGACAGCTAATTCGCCAAGATCACTGGGACATAGTTGTCCGTGTTCTCCGTCCACACTAAACATCCAGAGTCAACTGACAATATCTAGTTCGTCAACTCTGCTCACAGTTCTGGATAAATATTTGCATTTGGTTGGATTTCTCCCATGGGAGGTGGTTGTAATAAAGTAAAGTGTGTCTTGTTTAACGAGGCAAAGTAGCCCTCTCTGCCACTTAACCTCGATCTTACCTATGTTACCGTAAAGTCACGTTACAGATTGTAAGAAGTGACTGGGGTCATCGAACCCGCGCCACCGGAGTGATGAGTTTCGGAGTCGCGCGACACCAATCTGCCAAGGACCCGGAATAGTATTTGTAAATAAATAACTACGTAACTCACTTGGTAACTGTTTCCGAAAATATTACCCACTATTGAAAACTACACATTAGCATGTTTTGAAACGAAACTAGCGACATTGTACTCCTCTCAATAAGCTTCAACCTGACTTAACTCCTACTTCAAGCCTATGGACTTCCTCCATGGTACGTTCCTGTAAATACAAATAATTTACGTTGAGAACGACAAAAAAAGAAAAACCTCCCCTTAAACAATATAGCATAGTTTCAACCCTTTTGCATTTATTGGGTTTGAAAATCCATTCAAAGCACTACGGAGTTTGATAAGTGCACCGTAGACTGAACCTTCAGACTGTAGCTGACAAGTCGAATAAATTGCGGATAAGAATTGCCTTTAGTTTTGTCGTTTAATTCCTTATGTTCATGGTTTCCCTTTACTTTTACGCTTTTGATTGTGTTTAAACTATTCACCAAACAGGACTTACATGGCTAGAGTGCATAACAATGATGTACTCTCTGGAAGGATGTGTTTTGCCTTTTATCCGTATGGTCATGCCGTCTTCTTAAAGTACATAATTAATATTTTAAACTGTGTGTGGCATTCTTAACCTCCGGTTGAACAGATGTTTTAGTTTCCTTACTAACTTCCTAAGCATTATAAAGGAGGATTCATCACACAAGAAAAGTTGCTCAAAACATACCTCTTTAGTCCCATGTTTGGGGCACTATTTTTTTGATGTAGAGATTAGAAAAGTTGTTTTCCATGTTGTCAAAGGTTGTATCTAGGTTTGTATTAGCTGGTTTAAAAAATCCTACGCCAAAATTAGCAAAAGAATTTTAAAGTTGGCCTAAAAATAGGCTGTTTTAAAAGTGTATAATAGACTAATTATTTCAAGAGTAGTTTTTGCCTTTTTCGTATCTAAGGAACATAGAACCACTCCTGTCCTATCATATAAACCAGCATTTGTACGTTTCGTTTCATAAACAACGTTGGAAACAGGGGACTACGAAATAACGTTTTACCACTTTTTGAGTGAGCAGAGCAAAGTTGGAATCGGCAAGGTCGGCGGCACGCGCGACTCTTCAAAGAACTGAGCCAGACAAGACAACCCTACTAGAGCTGATGTTTTTAAAACGGAAAATAAACGGATTTCACCCATCCAATACTTCGCTATTTCAGTGGTAAACATGAGTTCTTGCTCGGTTGACTAATCCTCTTAACTACTAATTTTTCTTTCACTTCCAATCAATATGAAGCAAACACAAAAAACAAAACAAAACCGTTTTTTATCAACAAAAACACTTCGCCAGCGCGGGCTCAACGCTAGACCGTGTTTGCGTTGAAGGTGTTTACAACGCTGAGCCAGGTAGGATTGCCAACCTTGCCAAACCAGTAACCATATATCACAGGCAAGGGTTGTGTCGGGGGTTGGCCGCCCTGGAAACCAGCCAAACCTCCCCCACCCCCCACCACAGCAGAGGATCTAAGTCACTGGTCCTGACAAGGCTTGAACCCTGAAGTAGCACCTATGTTAGGGCAAGACGTTATTGCTAATAATATATCTTGAAGGTTAAGCTCTAATATTATTTGAATAATTTGGAAACAATTTTAAAATCAATAAAACTAATATTTAAAATTTTAATTATGTGGCGCAAATCAACCAGCAAAGTTGCAATTTTCAGATAACCTGATACTAGTATAGTTTACAGTGTATATCTATTTACGACACTGATTTTAATAGGAATTTCAGAGAGATGAGCTTACCAATCTGACGCCTAACTTGCTTAGTAAAAAATAGTGGTTAATTCATTCAAAAGTACATTTGATTGATTTTTTGTAGATACTTTCTGATGATTTGATGTCAGTTTGTGTTTTAGTTTAACAAGTAAAATAACACTAATACAACATTTTAATAATGCAAAGACAATGTCTGTTTAGTAAAACGAAAAATGGACTTTTCCAGTCACTTCTGGAGAACAACTACTGTACTCCTAACGTTTCGGGCAGTTAAAAACTCCACCCGTCTTCAAAGGACTACACTAATATGGGAGCTACATTAAATTATATATCTTAACTTGAGATATAACCTAAGACTTTACCAAACAATATTTAAAATTACCGCTACATATTAAGAAATAAATAGCTTGTCAAAACACAAATTAAGTCATAAGGAGTAACTGTTCTCCAGCAGTGGCTGAAAAATTCCGTTCTCATTTGTACTAAATTGTCTCTCCGCCACTATTATCAACCTTCAAACTAACACAATGTATGTGTTTCATCTCTCATGACAATCAAGTTTCGTTTAATACGCGTATTAAAAAGCTCCTATTTCGACCTAGATTTTGAAATCTTTTGTGAGTGTTTTTATAAGTGAGCCAACCCAATTTGAATTGAGCTCGTACTTGTTGAAAATAATGGAGAGACCAAACAAAGTGTAAAAGCTTGGTCAAAAGAAGTTTGCTCGTTATTTTAAACTTTGACAGTCAAAACTTTTCTAGCGCCGGTAGATGAAACAGTTATGAAGAAAGGCCAGTTGGTTGCTATTGAATAAAACAAAACTACCTTCTTTCATTTTATGTTCATACACTCATTTTTAGTCATAAGAAGAAAATTAAAACATTAGTTTACATTTCATAGTAAAGTAGTCCTCTCTACTTTAGAAAGTGTTATTCTAATTCTACACTAAGTATAAAAAATTACATTTTCCTAGAAGCCAACAAAACTCTAGGTTGATAATGTTCAAACTAACCTAATAATTCATTCAGAAAACTTTCTTCTCAGAACAAGAAACTAAAGAATTGTTTAATTTAGGCTGCCAAATTTGCATTCATAATTGCAAGGCAGTGAAATATTTCCATAATAAGAAGCCAGTTCCCTGCGTAATTATTTCTTACTCAAAAGACAACTTTCAAAGTTAAACTGCAGCTCTTACTTCGTATATAAAAGAAGTTATCTCTACGTATCTTTAGGGGATATTGTACATATTGGATATTAGTATAGATATGTTAGATTTTGCTAGATAATGGAATAATATGTAAAATGAATTACGCTTGAGAAGCTTGTATAAGCCGAACATATTCTTTTTACTAAGTCATCACCAAACTTAGGACTTTGCCGAAATTATTTGTACGATAATACGACGACATAACTTACGATGGTATAGGTTTTTATGGGTTCTGTGAAGGTATTACACAATTGGTTCAGGTAGGTTTTAAAATACTCTATTAAGTTACCTTTTGTATTGAAATTCGAAGCCCTATATGTATTAGACTATAGTAACTTTTCAAGACATTATCCTTACCAACCAGAATCGTATTAAATATATTTAGAGGTAAATGGGTTGAATACGTATTGGATGTAATAGTGTTTGAAGTGATGGAGTTTGATTAGGAATTCAGCGAATATATGAGCGTTTAATTATGTATCGTTCTCCACACGATAAAACCATGGAAATCAATGATTTTGTCGAAAGTTGAGATATTCCTACGGTTTTACTGTTTTAAAATAAATTATAATACAAGACGTATATGTTAATTAAAATTTATCAAAGAAAGTAACACTTTTGTGGATTCGTGGCGGGTTGCTATCGGGCGCGACTCCGGAGCTCGTCACCCGGTGGTGCAGGTTCAATCCCCGCAGTCACCACTAACAGTTTGCTAAGTGACTTTGCGTTTACACTAGGCAAAGGTCGAGATTGAGTGGTAGAGAGGACCTTTCAATCCTAATTAAACCCCTTATTAAACAAGACCAACTTTACCTTTTTACTATAAAAAAAAGTCAAATAGGAAATCAATGAGTTTAGGATTGATAATCCATTAGGTGACCAATATGGCGGTTGCGCGGGTTCTCGGTTCGTTACACACAATCAGCAATCTGTGACAATAGTTGGCGGTGGCCTGATTACTGCTGAAACTTTCAGACTGGGGCTCAAGCCTTTCAACACTTCCTAGACTAGAACCTTTGAAATACGAGAAAGAAACGAGTTTATTGCAACACGAGAAATTTAATCCAAGATTTGAATTACGTACTGTGATATCAAGTTATCTTTAAAAAAATGTTACAATACAGTTGCAATGGGACCTTTCACCTTACAAATTTTGGGTCCGTTACCAAATCTTTTTAATACCTAAAATTATACCTTTGGAAGGTACTCATCTCCCCGGTAAAATAAAGTGTATTTTCCTTCGGAATTTCATCTACGAATTCGAGCTATTTTCCTCGGCCTTTTCCTCTCGAAATTGTATGTCATATTAATGCCAATAGTACAATTTTATCGATCTTGGGCCTTGATATTTGATCATATATTAAATATAAATTGTATTTGTGGATCTCGTGGCGTGGTTCTGAAACCAGCGGGAGGTCAGGTTTTTGAGGATTTATATAGACTCAAAGCGGTTAGATAGTTCAGTGATCATCTGATGATTACTGGCCTCCCACCATCGTTTAGAGACATATCATCTCTATAGTGGTTCGGAAGTTCAATATGCCGTTGGTCCTTGTATTTCCATTGGTCATTGAACTATTCATTAATGACCCATTTTAAGGAAGAGTCGGCCTTAGTTTGTAACAAGACTACCCTCATAATCATTACTACCATCATCACACTCATCCTTCACCACATATTTGTTTAAAAATACCCTCATGAGAGTATCGGCATCTCAAATATGATATAGTGATTTAGTGTGCACTGCATTGGAAAACTTTTTCTATAGACTTAGACCTCATATTTTTTTAAATTCATCACTTATATTTTGTCCTTGGAGTTCAGTATTAGAGTATTTTACCTTGCAGATAACTGTATAACCCTAAAGTTTGAATCATTATTTTTTTCACTAGCCTTAAGAATTAGCAAATTTATTTTCTTGACATTGTGCTTTACATTTTACTTTATAACATCTATATATTATTACTTAGCTGTTATATTTCTTCGTCTTCTAGCGTGATAGTTCGTTCAATAACTATAAATCCGCAATACAAGGAAATCCCAAACATACCACCATTTTGAAACTAGCGGAGTTAGCCAAAATAAAATCTACTACTTTTTGTATACGTATAAAGTTGTCTTGACATTTGGATCAAAATATGAATCAGTACCGCTGATACACGTGAAACAACAAACATGATCAACACGAATTAATTTTCTTTAAATAAAAAAAAAGTACTTTAAACGTGAAAACAATTTAAACACATTTCTAAATAAAATGCATTGTAGAGGTTGCCTTAACGTAGGCCAATCCAAACGATTAAGTAAAATATTGCAACTAAATCAATAGCAGTGTTTTTATATCTAAAGAAAATTAAACCAAAATCAAAACAACTTTTCTTTGTTGATTTTGTTCAGAACAATTCAGTTTGCTACAAGGAATATGCAGCACGTTTCGTTATTCCTCAGCCAAAGCCTTATCGAGTATCTTCTTTTACTTTAGGAATTGAAGGAGAGCGAATTCTCTGAATCCGCTTATCCCCGAGCCGCTTACAAGAATACGAAATTAACTGGAAATCACTTTGGAACGAAAGGAAAAGATAAGGGCCGTAACGACTGCTGATAAGAATAAATAAATCTTCTTTCTGGAAGATCAACAACGCGTTCTGAAGAATTGGCATACTTGGTTTTGTTTCAGTGGCTGGTATTGTTTTTGATTACTAGCTTTTCTATGTACAGTCCTTTTTATATATGTGAAGATTATAATAGAAACATGGTATTCTTCCAACGTTGTTATATTTTGTGCTCGATCGGTTTCGGATCGTAGCCTATCGTCTCGATTCTTGTAAAAAAAGTCTACTCGTATAAGTATAAATCACTAAAAATCACTATTTGAGATGCCGACCACTCTCAAGAGAGAATTTTTAGACAAATATGTGGTTAAGGATGAGTATGATGAGTCGTAGTAATGAGTTATGAGGTGTAGTCTTGTTACAAACTAAGGCCGACCCTTCCTTAAAATGTCACATTAATAGCCCAATGGCCAATGGAAATACAAAGACCAACGGCTTAACGTGACTTCCGAACCCCGCAGGTGATGGTCTGATATGTCTAAACGATGGATGGAGTTGATGCGAGTATCATCAGATGATCATTGAGACTATGTGAACCGATTTCGACCTTTATCATCCTCAAAACCTGACCTCAATGAAGCTGGATTACAGGACCACGCCACAAGTCCCAGTCAAAAAAAAAAAAAGAAAGAGACATGGAGAATATTCAAGAAAACGTTGAGCTTCGGGAATTTCTCGAGTCAATCAGGTTAAAAATACTCTGAACACGGATGAATGTTTAAGGGATTTTTAAATTTCAGCTTGATAGTCCCCTGAGGTTTGTCTATCAGCACAACTGAACATAATGACGCATATTATATGGAAACATTGTGTTTTATATTACGTAGATGATTGTTTATGAATTCTCACGGTAATTATTAATAGTTAAAAGAAGTGAAACAGTTTTAAGTATATCCAAAGAAATGCTAGTAGTAGTAGGCTAAGAAAGATCCTAATATCAACAAAGTTACCATAGAAATAGACTTTTCTACCGGTTGTTGTGTACACAACGTTTCGAGAGGCAAGAAAATTTCTCTCGACATCAAGTGAAACTTAGCCAAAATCATACTCTAATCGTTAAAACTAGTACAATTCACTACAGAAACAAATCCAGTGTGTGTCAATAGCGTGTCTGTGCGAGTAGTTTGTGCCAGTGGTTTTCAATGAGTCATGACCAATTAGTAGTTTTTAATATTATTCTAGTGTTATGTTTCATATTTCTATGTACCTTACAGATGCCTATATATATATTGATTTTTTCTGTGATAAATCATAAAACTTATAGATTATAATATGATTTAGGCTAGGTTTCATTTGATGACGAAATGAGTTTTCATACCTCTCAAAACGTTGTGTAGTTTTAAACAAAGTAACCGGTAGAAAAGTATATCTATTTCTATGTAATGTAACAACACTAGCATTATGAATTTCAAAAAAAATTGTAAAATTACCAACCGTTTACGGCAAAATCTTTGATGAAATTAAAAAGTACACCTTTATATTTAAATAACATGTACACAGTTGCGTTCGGAACTTTTCATCCTTTCCGAAAGTTAAGAGAGGGGAGAACTATTAAACACCCTGTAGAACTTAGTACTGTGTTAGTAACTGGTAGTACTTAGAATTATATTATACCTGATTACAGAAGTTGAACTATTATTGCGGACATTATCCATCGTTAGTGAACAAAAAAGGATCACGATGAAAAATGTCCGCAATAATAGTTCAACTTCTGAAATCCTCCCATCGTCAACAACAAACTTCAAATAAAGAATACCTGATTACTTAATATCACCAAGCTAATAAATAAACCACCAAACGTATCACGATCAGGCCAATAGTGCATAATTTCAACAGCTATTATTATTAAATCATTCCCTAGTGTCAGCCAGCTAAGGACATGATAGTTCACGGTTCATGACAGTTAACTATTTGAACCTTGGTTAAGTAACAGTTCAAAACTAACGCTTTTTCTCGTGGAACTTCTACAAAACATCACATCCTGAAGAACATAACCTCTCACAAAAGCCATTACAGGAAGTCAGAGAACAAAGGTGAAATCACTCTCCAGGTAGCAACTTTGCGCTAAGACAACGCCTGGATGGCCCTCCATTGTCTGCCTTGAAAAAGTCCCACTTTCTTTATTGTACTTTCTTAACTTTCTACAGCTGAATCTTTTCCTTTTTCTTATCTCGGAGATCTATTATCAAACACACCAACGCACGGATTTATTTTACTTAACTTATTTTAAACTTCAGGGAATTTTTTGGACGTAAAGGAGTTGTATGTTTGCGAGCGGCTAAAACAGAAAACCTTGCGTCAACTCTGAATGAGCGTTTTTTAGTAGATAGCAGAGGTTTGCAATAAAACAAACGGTGTTCTCACTTGATAAATTTCTGCGTGTATTATATTTTTTACAAACAGTAATATCAGTTAGAGGGATCCGTGGTGAATTAGTATCGCATGCGACTATGGAGCTAATCATCACTCCGGTGAAAAGGGTTCGATCTTATAACCACCTCTTATAATTTGTAATGACTATACGGTACGCTAGGTAAAGGTCGAGGTTATGTGGTGAGAGGACTTTGTAGTCCCAACTTCGCCTCGTTATCAGGACAAAGTTTACCTTTTTTTTATCAACAAGATTATCTTAGATTAAATTAGACAAAGCTTTGAATTTAAATTATTCTTAATTAGTTAAAACCATTAAATGAAAATTTAGGAGCACTAAAGGTCTGTATTTTCACAAAATAATTATTTAAAAGGGAATTTTCTCGGAGTGAAAAGGAAATCAGGAAAAATCAGTTTATAATCCACCCTAAAGATTATATTGACTTGTAGCAAAGATCATTTTATTACAAGTAGACGCATAATGGTTGAGACAGGAAAATAAACATAGTTGCAACAGCCCGAGGACAGATAGCGCTGCAAGAGAATTCTTTTAAACGTCTCAAGTATAGAGCCACTGATGCACGCGCAAGTTTATCCTCTTTTAAAAATTGCACAATCTGGTCTCATTTAAGTAATTGACATGTGACAAACATGAGCATGTTAGCCCGATGTTTCCGCAAGAAAGACATTTATATAGCAGCGCTCGCAGCGCTATCTGTGCTCGGGCTGCCGCAGCAACTATGTTTATTTTCCTGTCTCATCTATGCACCATCTTCTTATCATAAGACAACCTTTGGTCTTAACTAAATGTTTATATATTATATTTTGAAAAATGTTTTGAACAGCGCTGACTGATAAAGAAACTAAGGCGCGAGCGAAGTTTCTGTCGTGTGAATAATGTATTTTCTTGTTCCACTCTCGAGTTTAGCGACACCGTAATTAATTCTAAGAGTTTCCTGTCTCTGGGTGTCTTCCGGGAGGCAGTTCCAACGTCGCTATTTCACTGCTCGTTCAAAGAAACAACTAACTTATTTTGACTTTGACCTTTTTCCTTTTGATTTATGTCGCGGACTCCTGATATTTTTGAGAATCTATTACTCTTTGCATTTCCAAAGGGATAAAATCTCATTAGCTTCGTAGAAATAAAAAAAACTACACCACCTTGACTATTACTCTTTGATACTGAAAAGTTAAAGTTACAAAACTGTCAGTAAAATAAAGTAAAACTATAATTACGGCCAAGATAATTATATTCCCGCTCTTTTACATTTCTGGCGGCGGAGTGGAATTGACATCAAACCAAGTCCATCTGAAACTCAGTGTAATTCTTAATCTAAAATGTTAATTTCCGCTCCGCTATTCAAAAAGGCTAATTTAAAATTCCGCAAAGGCATTAAAAGTAGGATTTCAGACCGGCATTTCATATTCCCTTGCGTTTTCTCTTATAAATAAATCTTTGTAAACAATAACTTTCCTTTCATCTTTATTGGTATTTGTATAATCTTAAAGGGAGTGAAATTATGTTGTGAAAAACTATATGATTCTCAATCAATTAACTGTTTAAGATAACATAGTTTCATATTGAAAATAAGTCTTCTGTGCATATTTCTTTTTGTGCTCTGAACATATAGATCCGACATAGGTATTTACACCCTCATATGTTATTTGAATAAGACTAATTTTTACTATAGACAAAAAATTTCCAAGCCAAATTAAGTCTAGAATATATTTAAATCGTTGAGAGCTGCCAATTGTTTAGCCCATCTGCGTATTTCTCATGCGTCGCAGTGGTGCAAACTGTCTTCTAAACTTTTATTTATTTTTTGTTGCAGTTTTAGAAAACTGTTTTGCTTATGCCTAAAATTTTGTTTGAAATTAATCGTTATTATAGTTCTCGTAAATTTTACTGCCTACATGAATTTGTCGAGAGTGCATACAAACGCTACGCGAGAACGATACGTTACAAATTAATACAAAAATACTCGTAGTCCTGGACTGAATTTGAATTAGAAATTCATTAGGTTTGGTAAATATAATAGTTTTATGCTAACCTTTTCACACTAAAACAACAAGTTTTATCTTATTTCTTAAACGAATCTTGTTTAAATGACAGATACGAGTAAATATACCTAAAAAAGATTCTAGACAATACAGAACTACAGTAATACAAAGAGTTTCCTTTTTAAAAACATTGAGTATTTCAAAAATTCACTGTCTCCAATAAAAACTAAAAGCATTACTCTAGTTTAAATCGCAACATACGGTTATATGATGGTAAATACTAGATTACGTTGTGATTTATTTTCTATTTTACTATAGTACTAAATTAAGTTCTTACTTACTTTGATATTTTGATTTACGAATGGCACCGACCACGATTAAAGAGCGCATTTTAAAGTGAATATGGGATGAAGGGTAAAAGTGATGAGTGTTTTGTTTGATGATGAGGTGTAGATTTGATACCAACTAGGGCTGACTGTTCCTCAGATTGGGTAGACCAACGAACAATGGAATGGACACACGACTCCCAAACCACAGGGAGTGTCCATAGACGACTGCATAGCATGTTATGTTTTCGCAATAAACTAGTTATTTATTCTTAACTCTTAGGCTTTCGCGGCCGGTGTCATCACTAAGATCTAAGGCTTCCGGTTTACACCGCGTCACAGTTGAAATACAATTACTGCTAGACGTTTCGACCTCGCTGTGGAGAGTCATCCTCAGTAGCTTGTTGACTGGCTGAGACTGGATTGGCCGGCCGTGGCGTCTTCCTTATATACCCCAGTGGGGGTTCCTGTCACATGATTGGCCGAAGTGGGCGGAGCCTGGCCAGTCTCAGCCAGTCAACAAGCTACTGAGGATGACTCTCCACAGCGAGGTCGAAACGTCTAGCAGTAATTGTATTTCAACTGTGACGCGGTGTAAACCGGAAGCCTTAGATCTTAGTTATTTATTTATAGTAACAAGTTATGACTGCACTGCAGAGAATTGAACTGCAGTAGTGGCTAAACGATGACCACAATTTAAATTTATTCGTAAAGACGCAGTTAAAGAACGTTATAACTAGCGTTTCAGCAACACAGCACGACGGAAATGATTCCCTTGAACACGGTATGTAAGAAAGGAGTTCCACAGTCACGACTCGTAGGTAACCACGTACATAGCACATTCGTTACTGAGATGGCAAACTTACACTGATTCATGGTAGGTAGAACACAGCGTAACCTCTACTGCGTATATTCTAGTCAACATAACTCTGTGGCAGGGTTGTCTCCTCTCCTTGTAACGTGGCATTCATAATAGCGAGTTTCGTCTATGTTAAGGCCGAATAGAAATCTTTTGAATCCTTCAAGATTTCATTATAAACTAGCTTCGAATGAATAGCCAGGATAAGTTTGAGCTTGCGCAATTTCCCCACGATGCTAGTCCGGAAGGAAAGTAAATTACTCCGTATTATGCTGTCGTCAGTAAATTATACGATGTCAGCAGTGTTTTAGGAAAAACCAACATTTCGGTATCATCCAGCGGATCCAGCATAGTGGTTAAAATTTGATCCAAGTCGGTAGTGCGCAAGCAAAATTAGTATTCGTCGGATTTTTTTTAATTATTGAGCTCACTAAAGTTGTGAACCGAAGAGTTGAGCGATAAAGAGTTACTTTCACATCTAGTTGAGTATACAAAAGGCTTTAAATTGTATAAATAAAAACAGGTCTAAATGTATAACAAAATAAAAAGTCTGTAAAGAGGGAAGGAAATACTTCAGGTTACGTAAGAGAGGAACTCTTAAAGGCCTACTTGCATTTAAGAGCTTGTTAGCAGTAGTTTTGAAATTAAAAGGGAAATAATCCCGTCCAAATAAAAGTTTATCATTTACATATTTGATTCAACTTTATATGTCATTTGACACGGATTTACTACATAGTCCGTTCGAAATTGTAACGCAAGACAGAACGTTCATGACGCCCACCCTGTTCTCCAGGACTATGGATCAAGAGCATTAAGTTCAAAGTGAGCTCACGTGCTGCAAGCAAGACGTCTGAGCTGTAAACTAAGGACCCAAACACCATTACAAACCGCACGCAGACCACCATTGACTTGCTTTCAATGTCCACTATACGGTTGGTATTTTGTAAAGATCACCTACCTTGGTGGAGGTGGTGGTGGTCGTACTGCTGGTAGAACTGGGCTCTGTGGCCAGCAGCCTCTGCAGCTGAGGCGAGGTCTTGGTGGCGGCACCAGGCGGCGGGGCGGCAGGCGGCGGCGGCGCGTACTGTATACACGTAGCCGCCAGCGGCGAGGCGGGTGCGGGAGAACTGCTGCTGGATGCGGCACTGCCGCTGTGGTGGTTCTCCGTATGTCGCCGCAGCGACCTGGCGTCGCAGTACGACTTGCCGCATCCCTCGGCTTTGCACTCGTACGGCTTCTTGTTGCGGTGCGTCAGCATGTGCCCGTTTCTAAAAAAAAAACAACATTTTATTTAGCAGCATAATAAATTACGTAAATATTTACTGTTGTTGATTACAGCGGATCCGTGGTGGATCGGTATCGCACGCGACTCCGGAGCTCATCACTCTGGTGGCGTGGGCTCGATCCCCGCAGTCACCACTTACATTTGTAATGTGAATATACGGTGACGCTAGGTAAAGGCCGAGGTTGAGTGGTAGAGAGGGACCGTAGTCCTAACTTCGCCTCGTTAAACAAGACAAACTTTACCTTTTCTAGTTGTTGTGACCATATTTTGTAGCATTTTGTAACCTGAATCGCTATAAGATGGTGGTTAGAAGCAGCGAAGAACTAGCGCAAGATTTCAGTATAATTTTGACGTACTTTTATTTGTGGCCCAGACCCATGTTACGCTTTAGTATTATACTGATCTAAATACAGTAAATGTAACTCATAGAGAATCTTATAGGGAGGAAGTAAGTTCAACAAGAATAACACTAAAACTGTTATATTGAACTATAACTAATTTTAAGACTACCTAGTAGATCAAAACATTTGAAGACTCATACTTTGTTGTACAGATCTAACTAAATATAACTCATAGTAGAATCTGGTAGGGAGGAAGTAAATTCGGAGTTAAAAGCAGCTATAACTCCAGACTGCTACAGGTACGCGAGTTATGTGAGGCTATAAAACACATTACCTGAAGTAACCAAGCGTTTACAGGAACGCAGCTGTTAGCTAGTGCCATTGCTGACAACATATAGGACAACTTGTAGTTTATAGTGCTTTGATACTTTGAGTTAATGCAGCGACCATTCCTGGGGGTTGTTGTTAGGTAATCATGGGATGAATGGCGAGTGTGATGAGTGTTTTGATGGATGATGGATGGAATCTTTACAAATTAAGCTACCGACCGTTCTCCAGGTTAGCATTACGACCGATGAAAGGGCCAACGGTTTGACGTGACTTCGGAACCACGAGGAGTGGTTATCGTGAAAAGGTTGTAACTGCTTCACCGGGAGTTGAACCGAACGTCTGGTGCGAAGGGCAACACTAACAATGGCCCCTAGCAGAGAATCTACTACAAAGCTTGAGTAAGAGGAGAGCTAGCGAAGGATCGTTGTCTTCAGAGTCTAAAAATCTTTTCGGGCCATCCGCTTACCAAAATAGCAAGACTAAAAAAAAGGCAAAGGTAAAGTTTCTCTTGTTTAACGAGACGAAGTTAGGACTACAAAGTCCTCTCTACCACTCAACCTCGACCTTTACCTAGCGTCACCGTATAGTCACATTACAAATTGTAAGTGGTGACAGCGGGGATCGAACCCGCGCCACTGGAGTGATGAGCTCCGGAGTCGCGCGCGTTACCAATACGCCACAGATCCACTCCGCAAGACTACTTATTATTTTGTAAAACGTAAAACTAGAACTGAATCAAAACGTTACTTCTCTTGTTGTTTTGTAAAAAAAACAAACTCTTACATGAGCATTACATGATCTACAATATAATACGTATAGTGAGTATATTATGGTAGCGTTTTGTTTGAAATTAATTTGAAAACTCTATAGGAGTAATGCAGAATTAAATCTTAACAAGTCATAGCCATAATGAAGCAGTTCAGAAGTCTCTTTTCACGTAAGAAGAGGACGTGCTGAAATCTCGTACATGTAAACATTATTTACATATTAAATAAAGTAAAAAACTTTGTATCTTCATTTCTTCCAAAGAAACCGTTTATTAAGGAAAGTAAGAAACAGTGGCCTGCGAACGATTCATTGCCTGGTATTGGAAAAGAAATTAGAGAGGGTGTAAAATAAAATATTCCCAAACATAAATCTGTATTGGAGGAAATGAAGAATTCTTTAAAACCCACCGGCGATAAATTGAACTTGTAATTACTTTTAAGGCGTCTAAAGCGTTCAGTCTGAGTTCAGTTTTAATCATTCATGCACTTCAAGACGAATCCGATAAACGGAGAGTACTTCTATTCAAAGCAGTAATGGTGAAGTTCAGTTATTACAATACTTTAATATCAACTGGAATGCCACGGAAACACAATGAAAACGGCTCGTTACACATGTATATTAAATGTAGTAAAAACGTGTGTAACGTTAAAACAAGTAAGAGAGGCTTAATAATTTATATAAAATAGAGGCTTGAAGATTCAATAAAACATTTGAGTGAACTTCAAGAATTTTAAAACTGTCAATAGCTATTTTATTAAATTATGATACTATAATCTGTAATTACTCAATTAGTTTGTACCTGTAACATACCATTCATTTTCACAATTCATCCATATAAAATATCTTCCATTGATGCATGGTGTATCATGAGTAGACTGTATAAAAATAAGTACTGAACCTAAGGAAATACATAGTTAGTGGTAGTAGCCTAAATATGTTAAGTAAGAATGTGTCTAAATACCTTAGTTGTAATATTACTGTCAATTCCATTTAGGTAAGTTTGGAAACTTCATTCACTAATGACTTATTATTTCACAGACACTACACTTTTAAATAAAAGTCGAACCCGAAACCAAACAAATAAAATTAGGCACTCGCGATTACTACTGAAAGTACGCATAACCTCACTGAAACCGATCAATAACATTCATGTAACAACTTGACTAGGAGCAAGCAGTCAGCTGTTCGACATTTGGTAGAAAGAGGTTAAAACAAACCACAGATTAACCTGACCATATGATAATATCAACATATAATATCTTATCTCGTTCTAATAATAGCTTGATTTTCACCATGACAAGACATCACATATAAATAACAGATGTATAGTGTTTAAATTTTTACTGACTTTAAGTTATTATTGTTTTTATACATGCGTTTATTTAAATAATAATGTTTAGAAGTGTATTATTATTTAGTAATGATTTTTGAAGTTGTTTGGATATTAATTTGTGTACACGCTAAATAGCTAATTTCTTACTAAAGAAATTAGAAGCCAAAACGTGTGAACTGAACCGGGTGATTATGCTAACCACTACACCATCCGGATCACCTATTTATGCTATTTATGGTTTGTGTGTCTTAATATTATTTGGTATACAAGTAAGAATTACTATCTAAAGGTTACTAGCACGATCTAATTTCCATTTCATTGTTGTACTTTTAGGAGTTTACTGTCATTATACCTTAGATACTTTGTACTTTACTTTGAGACACCGACCATTCTTAGGGGTAAGGTGGCTCTTTCAGCATACCATTACAATAATTATTCCTACGAATTTGTAAATAAAGATTTTATTGTATTGCATTGCATTGGTATTTTAAGGTGAACATGGAACGAAGGTGAGTGTGATGAGTGTTTTTGATGGTGAATAAACAATAGTTTATTTCCTATTTATTATCTATTGATACCAATCCATCATGCAAATATATTGAGGAACATGAGAGTGTTAACGGAAACTCTAGTTGAAAACAGGCGACTTAACGTGTTTGTATCTTGTAAATGTATAAAGCATTGCAAATTATCTCAGAACTCACTGCGAAGCTCAAAACTGATGATTCGATCCATAAGGCAGTAGAAATTAACAGCTGTGTTTCAAATTCAAATATCCTTTTGAAATAGGAACATGTGTGCACATCTCAAACGTCAGATGTATGTCAAGTAATTTCACATATGGACATTCTATAAAAATTATATCAGCAAATCTACGACACATGCGAATAGGAGAGCTAATATTTCAAAATTGAAACTGCTCGATGAAATGTTTAAAAACACAAGAATTTCAGTCTTATTGAGCCGGTACCATAACTACCGAGTTTACTTCTGGATAAGGGTAATGGCATTCCTAACTTAACCCATCCTGCGATATGGACTCGTGGCGTCCTGTAATCCAGCTGCATGGAGGTCAGGTTTTGAGGATGATATAGGTCTAAAGCGGCTCAGATAGTCTCAGTGATCATCTGATGATACCCGCATCAACTCCCACCATCGTTTAGACATATCAGATCATCACCTGCGTGGTTCAGAAGTCACGTTAAGCCGTTGGTCCTTGTATTTCCATTGGTCATTGGGCTATTAATTAATGACCCATTCTAAGGAAGAGCCAGCCTTAGTCAGTAACAAGCCTACACCTCATAACTCATTACTACCACTCATCACACTCATCCTTCACCACATATTTGCCTTAAAACCCCTCATGAGAGTGGTCAGCAACTCAGATAGTGATTTAGTGATACAAACCAATATTGCAACATATTCACGAAGAGTACGTTACTTGTTGAAGGTTTACTGTAAGGTTGTTCACTCGTGAGTTCGGTTCGCACTCTATAAACCCTTTTATCACCCGTTTACAAGACACAGGAAGCTATAAACAGTTTACAACAAAGCATTTTGTCATGTTACACGTTCAAGCCCAATACACACTTTGACTCGAGCTTCATTCACGAACTGAAAACGTTGAGTTAACTTATAAAAGATGAGTTCAAAAATGTTCATCGCAAACTGTCAGTTCTCGGGGAGCTGTAGATGCTCCACTTGTTTATTTTTAACTGATAATGATTAAAATAGACGAATTCACTAAATCACTATTTGAGATGCCGACCACTCTCGAGGTATTTTAAGGCAAATGTGGTGAGGATGGGTGTGATGAGTGTTAGTAATGAGTTATGAGGTGTAGTCTAGTTACAAACTAAGGCCGACTCTTCCTTAGAATGGGTCATTATTAATAGCCGAATAACCAATGGAAATACAGAGACCAACGGCTTCGTGACTGAACCACGCAATTGATGGTCTGATATGTCACAACGATGGTGGAGTTGATGCGGTATCATCAGATGATCAATGAGACTATCTGAGCTTTAACTCTATATCATCCTCAAAACCTGACCTATAACTGGATTAAGGACCACGCCACGAGTCCCAATCTAGTTGAAATTCCTTTACATTTTGCTACTCTGTCGCCTCTGTTCAGGATCAGTGCTCATTTCATGGTTGGTCTGGGTTTTACCATGCTACCAGCAGAAATATCTCATTATCGCTTCAAGTAATGCTTCAGAGTTCTTAGAATCTCAACAAGTAGGCTATATAAGTAGTATATGGCAAGTAGTATATGGCTCTAAACATTGTGGTATACACCTGGTTAGAACAACGGCAAATTTAAATACAGTATATTAAACCAGAAACAACGATAATGTCTTAAGTTTTACCTTCATATTGTTTGGGGGGTTAAATAAATAAATTTCACAGCATGGTTTTGGTTAAAAATAGTTTGAAATAAAACACTGAGTTGTATATCCACAAGTTGTATATCTACAACATGTTTCAGCTAATTCAAAACCATTA
Organism: Matsumurasca onukii; assembly: GCA_018831715.1. Lineage (NCBI taxonomy): Eukaryota > Metazoa > Arthropoda > Insecta > Hemiptera > Cicadellidae > Matsumurasca > Matsumurasca onukii. Next base: position 14,565,597 of record CM032058.1, read on the forward strand.
TCTAGTGGAAAAGATGAGAACAAAATAATAACACTATGAGCTTTGAGTTGCAAAGAAAAACATATGAAAATATAAAAATATGAAATAGCACAGATTAAGACTATCTTTTACAGTTGATTTTAAGCTCCTGACTGTATTATATATTTCACTATTTCCTGATGTATTGATATATTTCAATACAGTCAAGAGCTTAAAATCAACTGTAAAAGAAAGTCTTAATCTGTGTAATTTTTATATTTGTATCTTTTCATATGTTTTTATTTTATTTTGTAAACTCAAAGCTCATAGTGTTATTATTATTTTTCTCTACTCGTCCACTAGATAATAGCTTGAGTAGCCCAAATACGTTGTGGATATAAAATTTGATTGTTTATTCAGTGTTTTATTTTTTAAGTATACATACATATATTTTACAATCAGTGGTTGTTATGAATAATATAAAATAATTTGACCTTTCGTACATATTAAAGACCAGCAGTGTTCGATTCATTCTGACTTTAAACTAATATTTTGCGCTGACGCTTTAATGATCCTGCTGCAGAGGCTCATCAGCTGAAACATCTGCGCTTACAACACGTACATCGTGACTTGATGCCTTGACAATCAACAATCTGTGCTGAAGCGGAATTATTGCTGAGGTAGATTGTGATTGTTCGTCAGCAGTGGCTGAACCACTTGTGCAATGTAACTAAATCACTATTTGAGATGCCGACCACTCTCATGAGGGCATTTCAAAATAAATATTTGGTGAAGGATGAGTGTGATGAGTGGTAGTAATGAGTTATGAGGTGTAGTCTTGTTACAAATTTAGGCCGACTCTTCCTTAGAATGAATAATTAATAGGCCAATGACCAATGGAAATACGAGTAAGGACCAACGGCTTAACGTTGACTTCCGAACCACGCAGGTGATGGTTTGTCTAAACGATGGTGGGTGTTGATGGGTATCATAGATGATCACTGAGACTATAATAAACGACATCGTAACTTTGAACATAGCCGCTGCCGTGAATCCTAGCGAATTTCCTAAATGTGGTGAGAATTACACCATAAGTGCTCTTTTTGACAACTAAGACCACTTTACAGGTCGCAGTTTGTCAGATTTTCGAAATTTGGTACAAATGTTCTTTTCGTAAATTACTAGTTTAATTTTCAATTTTGTTTTGTTAACCACCACAATTGGACAACTAGAAGGGTACTTTTGAGAGGCCTTGCTCTTCAAAAATGAGGGGGTTTATACCATACAAATTGTATTTATGTATTGATTTCAACTAAACTTGTTATTTACACCTATGCAAGGTTACTTAACATGTGCATAAAAAATCAACAACCATTTAGCCAGATTAAGAAGACGGCTGAAAATAACTTTTGAAAATCATTTCTCAAAGACAAGAAATGTTGTCTTCCAATTTCTTTAGTAATATGTAAATTTATACATATTATATAATGTATGGACTAACAATCGTATATATTCTTTGTGTTTTTACAATTCACATACACATACAACACAATATACCCAGGCTGACCGGTAATACTAAATCTACTTAATAATTCTAGCTGCCAAGGACTAGTAAGTCAATTTTGGGGTTCCATCATTATACAAGAAACCAAAGACTAAAGAAGTTCAAGCTCTGCTCTTAACAATTAAATAAAACATAAACTCTGTTTATAAAATTAAAAGCATACATAATAATATTTTGCGCCAGCATGTTTACACGATACTCGTATTTACAAGTATAAAATATACTTTGTATTGTACGAGTATTGACATTTGACTTAGAATATGTCGGAAATCTCAAAACTGTGACCCTTTTTGTTCTACGACGCTTCGTTCTCTTTGGCGAGATAAACTAATATCTCTATTTCCTGCATACACTTTCTAATTATTCACTAAACCACTATTGGAGATGCCGACCACTCTCATGATAGTATTTTATTTTAAGGCAAATATGTGGTGAAGGAGGATTGTGATGAGTGGTAGTAATGAGTTATGAGGTGTAGTCTTGTTACAAACTAAAGCCGACTCTTCCTTAGAATGGGTCATTAATTATTAGCCCAATGACTAATAGAAATACAAGGACCAACGGTTTAACGTGACTTCCAAACCACGCAGGTGATGGTCTGATATGTCTAAACGATGGTGGGAGTTGATGCATCATCAGATGATCACTGAGACTATTTGAGCCGCTTTAGACCTATATCATCCTCAAAACCTGACCTCCATGAAGCTAGCTTACAGGACCACGCCACGAGTCCCAGTCAAATTATTTTCATGTAGACAAATTACACAATTCGTGTCTTATAAGAGCCCATACTTCGTGATGAGGATTATTGCTGAGGCAGTCTATGTATGTTCCTCAGCACCTAAACAAGGGACTCTACGACCTGATTACATTCGGGTTGACCTCACAAGCCAGCGTTACACGTTCAAGCCCTTCTTTAAGCAAACACTGGTCGTGCTGAGGAGCCATTATTGCTGAGGCAGACTCTGAATGTTCGTCAGCAGTTGCTGAACCACCCGCGGCAGGTAACGAGGAACCTAACAAGGGACAGCATGACTTGAATATATTTGGATTATCCTTACCACCCCGACCCTGTCCTTCGTTACAGCCGGCTGCTTTGACCTCCTATAAACCAGCTGGGGGAAGTTAATGTCCATCTTTATTAAGGGTACGTGATTAAAAGCTAAGAATTAAACGTGTTTCAAAATATTTGTAGTTAAATTAACTTATTAGTTTTTTACATTGCGTAAAATTGTGGTTGACTCAAATAGGTTGTACGAAGTAAAGCTAGACGAACAGTGGTGGTCGAAGGAACAGTAGTGTACTAAATTAATACCAGAAAAAAAAACGGCGAAGAAAGATAGAAATTCTACCTGGACTAAAAATCAGTATGACAATCCAGAAGGGAAATTCTGCCAGTATCCTCTCTTCCTTGCCTACATAATAAAACAGGGATACATTTTTTGGTTATTATTCATTTTGTTTTAAACATGTTGTATGGATTTTCAACTTAAAATAACGACAATTATCCATTAAAACTTTTATAGCTTTTTTAAAACAGCTATACAATTATAAATTACAATAGATACAATACATTACAAAACATATACAATACAATTATAAATCAATAACGAGTTCTACTAGATGTATGTTGTATGGATTTATAATCTAGTTCTTCCTTCCTGTTTACACCATGACAAACCATCATAGTAATGAGCTTGAAATATTTTGGCCTCGCTGTGGATTACCATTAATTTTCAGTCACTGATTAGCTGAAATTGAGCTACTCGCTGTCTGCTATCGTATTGGTAACAAGGCCGCCAACCGTCCGTAAGGACAGGAATGCCAACTGTCACTGTTCTTATTAGCTGTAATACTATCGAAAATACATCTTCAGGATTGGTTGCCAGCATCTGGACAGTTTTATCCTGTCTTCTTTATGAAAATGAAAAAACCAATCTGTCACTAACAGGATAGTAGACAGCAACCAGCAAGTATCTCAATTTCAGACTATCAGTGACTGAAGATGGTACTCACAGGAAGACCGAAATATCTTAAAGTAATTATTACGATATTGTGACGAGGCGTGAATGGATTTATTTAAATATAGGCATATATGCCTTTTACAAGATATGGTATAAACATAATACTAGGGATGATCTAAATTATAGCTGTAGTAAAACTGGCCACAAAATCCTCACAAAGAAAATGTATGACTTAACAAATAAAATATTTTCTTTAATTTGATTTGTCTTTTTATAGTGCTTATTGGATTTTTTTTTAGCGTCTAGAGACGTATTTAATAACGATTTTCGTAACTATTTACCAAACAAACATCGTTACATATAATTTTAATAATTATAAAAATAAAATGCCTACCGATTTTACCGTCATGCAGCTAACGACCCTTGATTAACATTAACGACGGTAACGATTACACAGCAAGGGTTTAGATTCCATTCTCGCGAGTGTAGATCGTGTAGATGGTGTACTAGAAGACAGCTGCTTGCTTGGTAACTTCAAGTAATGTGTTTTATAGCTTCACATAACTCCCGTACCTGTAGCAGTCTGGAGTTACAGCTGCTAAGTTACGTAAACACTTTTTTTCAGCGAGTTATAATAGGAAATATAGTTATTTATTTATATCGCGAGGGAGAACAAAACGGTGTAGAGCTGCTTCCAGTAACTTTATAAGACAATGGATGTTTTTTCAGCTGTCGTTTTGGTTTGGCTAACCGGAGTTTGTTAAATAAATAAATAATTATTGCATAATTACATATACAGCATCACAATCGTCAGTTATTAGTAGCTAAAATTTTCCACTCACACACATCTAGATCTCTTTCAGACATACAGGTTTCCAATCACACGATTCATTCATTCGAATTTTCCCCACTTTAGCCCCGTGGTTGAATTAGTCGTTTTCTAATGTGTTCTCCCAGTCGTTTGCCATAAACTCGTCGGTGCTATAAAATGCTTTTGCGATCAAAACCTTTTGAGACGAGTTTAAATGCCTTGGCATTGGGGCACTTTTTCGAATTTGGCAACTTGTTGACGAGTTGAATCCTGCCTCCGAACGTTCATGAACTACCGTTCTGTGTCTCCCAGTTCGGTAGTTCTCCTGCCTCTAGTTTCGTAAGAGTGATATCTATACCTCTTACGAGATCGCATTTACTTTTGAAAAAAGACATGTTTCCAAAATGTAGAGGCAGGGTAGTGTCAACATTTTTAAGTTTTTGAATGCTGGTCTGCACGACTCTTTCCACTGTAGCTTTGCAGTTGTTCGAACTGCTTGTTTTTTGCAGAATGAACAGCCTAGACAAAAATTACGTTTGTGCAAAAGCAGCACCAGTCCGTAGGAAAAGTGTGGGTAGATTAGTCCATAATATGCCGTCATCAGTACCTGAGTCGGGCAATATTTGGCTAGTTGTCTCAAAATATAAATGCCTGAGGCTAATTTTGAACAGACACTGTCTACGTGACAATCCCACGTCAACCCTCTGTCTAGGTGTATTCCGAGGAATTTTGTCGAGTAGACTTCTTCAATCTCAGTCTCATCCAACATAACTATTGGACTACAATCTGAGACTGTCTGTCGAAGGCAAAAATGAATGAAATATGATTTTTTGATTGGTTTAGTACACATGTTAGGCACCATAAATGTGTATACCAAATTTAATCGAAATCGGAACAAAAATACAGTTTTTATAGCATAAACCATAATTTTTGGGAGGACCAACCCTCTCCCTCCTCATAAAAGGACACTTTCAGGGGACCGATTTCAATGGTTAATGGAATTAATCTAGATAGCTACGTACAAAAGGAACATTTGTACAACATTTCTTGAAGATCGGACAAACAATGCGACCTTTAAGAAATAGTAAACGTTTTGACTACGGTGTGACCACAAGTGTCCAAAAATGGGCCAAAAAGAGCAGCACTTCAGTTCCAATTTTCATCCAATTATTGGAAAACCGCTAGGATTCACGGTAGCACTTTGCTTTTATATTTCCTCTACTTCGATTCAAGAAAATGTTGTCATTTGTAGCTTGCGAAATGAAATTGTATTTTTTTAGTAAAGTTTGTTTATACTGTTGAATCAAAACGATTAATTCGTTTTCCAACATTGTTACATTGTATAAAAATTGAAAAGAGTGTTTAGGATAATTTCAGCTGAAACCTAACTATTAAATTCCCTCAAATCACTTCAGGAATGGTCGGTGCCTTAACTCAAAGTATCAAAGCACTATAAACTACAAGTTGTACTATATGTTGTCAGCAATGGCACTAGCTAACAGCTGCGTTCCTGTAAACGCTTGGTTACTTCAGGTAATGTGTTTTATAGCCTCACATAACTCGCGTACCTGTAGCAGTCTGGAGTTATCGCTGCTTTTAACTCCGAATTTACTTCCTCCCTACCAGATTCTACTATGAGTTAGAGTTTAGGGTAGTTGTTTAATCCGTGCAAAACTAGAGTGGTGTACGATTCTTCAATAGTATTAATGTACTAGATAACTAAAAAATAGATACAATAGAAAATAAATTCTGCACAGTAAGGGCGGAAAAGGGGAGCAATACAGAAGGTTGCAGTCAGTCAACCGCCATCGTTGAAGATATTGTCATAGTGAATTTTAAATTTTAAGAGGAAGACCAATACATTTTTTGGGTGGATTAAAAACCAATTTTATTTATTTGAATTTTATTTTAAAAATGTGGCTTAACCACGAAAATAACTTTTACAGGACTAAAAACACCATTAAAATGGAGGATTTCAAAGTTTGAGCTCCAATCCGTCCTTGATAGACAGATTTAGGATATATAGATTTAAGGTATATATTTAAGATATATATAATCTAGTCCGGTAGTCTGTCAACAATCATATTGATGGTGGCTCTGTTTCAAAATTATTTTTTATTCAGAGAATGGTATGACATTTCTTTATGCTAAAGTTATTAAATTTAAAATGTCCATATTAGCATTTATGTTGCATTAACTCATAAGATTACCTATTTCTTTGACTCCTCCCTCCTAATACATTAGAGTATTTACATCGTGTGCTCACTTCCACATTTGAAAACAAGATTAAATCACTATTTGAGATGCCGACCACTCTCATGAGGGTATTTTAAGGCAAATATGTGGTGAATGATGAGTGTCATGAGTGGTAGTAATGAGTTATGATATGTAGTCTTGTTACAACCTAAGGCCGACTCTTCCTTAGAATGGGTCATTAATTAATAGCCCAATGACCAATGGAAATACAAGGACCAACGGCTTAACGTGTCTTCCGAACCACGCAGGTGATGGTCTGATATTTCTAAACGATGGTGGGAATTGATGCGGGTATCATCAGATGATCACTGAGACTATCTGAGCCGCTTTAGACCTATATCATCCTCAAAACCTGACCTCCATGAAGCTGGATTACAGGACCACGCCACGAGTCCCAGTCCTGTAATCATTGTGTAATTGCATTGTGTGCTCACTTCCACGTTCGAAAACAAGATTGGACCCAAAACCTTTCTCCTCACGTGCACGAATCCAATCCGAAAATCCCAACTTTGAAAGACTCACTCCTAATAAAGCAGACTAATGACTGTAGGAAACAAAACAGCGTGAAGTGAGGTGAAGTGAAGTGAGTGAGAATATAATTAAATTGTGTGTCGCATCTCTGGGGTTGTGAATGGCTCATTAGTGACGAGTCGTACAATACAGGATAATGAAGAGTGTGCCGTATATACGTAGAGTACCTGGTGTGCTGCACAATTGTGCATTTGCTGTGCTGTGGGCTCGGGCACTTTCACTCTCTGAGTGTTTGCTGGGGTAAATGTTCTGAGTTTCATTTGTTGAACCTTAAGGGTGTAATGACACCTGAGTATGAAATATAACTATATACTTTTCAACCATTCGGTAGAACTTTAATAAAAGAAGACCTACTACCAACTACTACAACTCTTAAGCTACTACAGCTATCTAGTGCAAAACTCTCATATTAAAGCTACTAAGTATTCATAAGCTGTTACTCACAGATGGTCTTGACGCTTGAAGGCTTTGCCGCACATGGTGCACACGTACTTGCGCTCGTCGCTGTGCGTCAACTTGTGCTTCGCTAAGGCAGACGCGTTCCCAAACACCTTCCCGCACACCTGCAACCAATCAACCAATCAATAATGTATTAAAACCAATCAATGAATATGAAGGTTGAATTCATTGATGTAGCTACAATTCGTCAGGTTTAACATGGCCGGTGAGATGGGTTATAGAGGCATAAGCGGCCGGCAGGAAATCTCAAGGCTACCGGCCATGCTATACCTAACGAACTGTAGTAGCGCATTTGGTAACGAACCCTGGAATCAAAACGGTGTCGATTTCCCAGCGAAAAATCATCATGTAGGTGAATCATCGGGGCTTTTCAAAGACACTTTATACATTTCTGTGTTCTATATATATTTTTTAATTATGTTTAACCGGGAAAAAGTTAAACTTCGAAGCACAAATAAATATAAATGTACGCTTAGATTAAAATTAAAAACGCTAGAACAAATCTGTCGTACACATATATTTATCATTTAAGCCGACCATTAGGTAGGCTTGTGCCATTTGATCGAGACACATATCAGTAGGGTAATCATATGTACTAAATGAAACCAAAGAGTGTGTTATGGTAGGTAAATTGCGTATAGATGCCATTTCACTGAGACAGTACAATCAACATAGTTCGGCAGCCCAAGCACAAATAGCGCTGCTAGGGAATTAATTTGAGAATCTCTAGTAGAGCCACTGACGCACGCGCAAGTTTTATCGTTCTCGAAAATCACACGATTTGGTCACATTAAAGGCATCGACATCGGACAAACTCGAGCATGAGCATCCGAGGTGGGACAGACAGCAAGCTAGGGCAGCGCTATCTGTGTGCTTGGGCTGCCGCAGCTATGTTGGTTTCCTGCTCAGCCATGTGGCATCTATGCCCAATCAATGACTGGGACTCGTGGTGTGGTCCTGTAATCCAGCTTCATGGAAGTCAGGTTTTGAGGATGATATAGGTCTAAAGCGGCTCAGATAGTCTCAGTGATCATCTGATGATAACCGCATCAACTCCCACCACCGTTTAGACATATCAGACCATCACCTGCGTGGTTCGGAAGTCACGTTAAGCTGTTGGTCCTTGTATTTCCATTCGCCATTGAGCTATTAATTAATGACCCATTCTAAGGAAGAGTCGGCCTTAGTTTGTAACAATACTACACCTCATAACTCATTACTACCACTCATCACACTCATCCTTTACCACATATCTGCCTTAACATACCCCCATGAGAGTGGTCGGCACCTCAAATAGTGATTTAGTGATTTACTGAATCTACCTACCATAACATAGTCTTTCATGAAACTCAAAATTTTACGTATAACTTCAGAGTTAAGTTTCTTCTCGCACAGTTGTAAATTTATTCCTTGGAGAGACTGGAGTAAAATTAAAAGATATCGTTATTTCAAAACCTACACGTAAATGGGTGTGATAATATTGTTATCATTGCTATCATAAAAATCAACGTAGTCATGCCAGTACACGTAACTAGACTATGTAATGCCACTAGTCCACTCAACAATGAGCTCAATACACCATCACAACTCTTGTATTATTTTATTGAAAACAACCACTCCAGAAAATCAATTGGCTGAATCCTGCAAAACCCTTAGACGAATAATGACTCGTATATCTCAGGTTTGTTGTTGTTGCTGCAACATCCAGAAACGTACTTCAAAAGAAGATGTTTTCTGGCAAACATTTTCTCGAATCATAAATTGTCGACATCCCCCTTCCCCTCCCACCAGCTACCACCCCCTTGTCCCAAAGTCTGATGATTTATATGTTTTGCTTGAGAGCGGAGTGGGCAAGGTTTATTAATCTCTCACGAGTTGTGACACGGTCCTTGATGTATCTTGTCACATGGCTGTTACGTTTGATACATTCTATTTCTATTATATTGTTTTATTGATGTGTTATATTTTAACTTTTAATTGGGGAAAACAATAAGGGTGGTTTCCGTAATCATTTAGGAAAGTTAAAATATTCACTATATCAATATTTGAGATGCCGACCACTCTCATGAGGGTATTTTAAGGCAAATATGTGGTGAAGGATGAGTGTGATGAGTGGTAGTAATGAGTTATGAGGTGTAGTCTTGTTACAAACTAAGGCTGACTCTTCCTTAGAATGGGTTATTAATTAATAGCCCAATGACCAATGGAAATACAAGGGCCAACGGCTTAACGTGACTGACTATCTGAGCCGCTTTAGACCTATATCATCTTCAAAACCTGACCTCCATGAAGCTGGATTACAGGACCACTCTACGAGTTCCAGTACGTATGGATTTATTGTAGAAACGTATGGTTTTTTTTGTTAGGCAGTGGACTGAGGAGATGCAGGTGTATTTTTGGAGTCAATGGTAAATAGTACACACCCTCATTGGTTATAGCATTGACTTTCCATCCTATGGAAAGTCAATGGTTATAGTCGAAACTTACTTGTAATGGTCCGGGTCCTAGTAGCCACATTTTGAGTGTTGGAAATAGACTCAAGTTTTGAGGTGGGCACTTCTTTTTATGAATCAAATATTTGTACAATCACTCAAAACCTTTTAGAATATTAAACTCAGTTCAAAGAGTTTCAGAAAAGGGCGTTTTATTACGGGGTCATTCCGAATTTTACTAGTTTTTGATCAAAGAGAAAAAAACAAGCATTATGAATTTAATTTACAAAGTATATTTTTGTTCACACAGAGTAGTATCACTTTTGGGAAATTGAGGACTTGAGAGACCTCTGCGTCCAACTTGTGTTAATGTGCTCACACAAAATACATTATTGAAATTTCGGGTTTCCTGTATTACGAAATTTCAAATTGCCTTCAACTGTAAATTGGACTTGTGTTCTAAAAATGAGTAGCTCGACAAATTTCTATGTTTAATTCAACGTAAAATCATAATTTAAAGACAACATGCAGAAATTAAATACCAATTCCAAAAGGTTTTGGATGTGATTATGATACGTAATGGTTATGCAGCGAAACTTCCAAAACAAAGGAAATACTCGTAATGGTATTTCAGTATAATATTGTGTGATATTAGGGCCGAAGATCTAAGTTATAAACAATACCGAGGCCGTCATGAATTCCACAAAAATAAAATACAGAATATTTATTATTGTTTTATGACAGTACAATTGTTTAATCCAACTTCGTTATCGTACAATCAACAATTTTATTCAGTTATACCGGTACTTGAATTGGGTTTTACCTGTCACTCGTCAGCGTTGTTGTAACATAGAATGTCGTGCATATTTGCAACGTGTTAATTACGTCACAGGAATGCTGTTTAGCAGGAGATATTTTCTGAGAAAGTTTTCGAGTATCATAAATTCCCGACACCTCCTCCCCCTCACCCCCTTCCCCAACGTCAGTGCGCTGCCTGTATCAGCTGATTTATGTGTTTTGCTACGCGAGACAAGTAGCCAAGGTTTATTAATTTTTCACAATTTCGCACGCTCTTTTCTTCTACCTATGTGAGATGTGAAATAATTGAGAACTTGGTAGATGTACAGGGTGTCACAAAAATATGTAGCGCGCTATGCAGAAATGGATTCTACATACAAAAGTAAGTCAAATATGACGAGTCACTTTTATTTTTATATCGGCTTAGTTTAGCCGTAATCCACAATTTTGTAAATGTATTGAAAATAACTAATAATTCAAAAGCCTGATATATTTTGTGAAACTTGTAATAAACCTTAATTGTTTTCCTAATAACATTTTTTATAAATATTTTGTATCTAACTTATTACATTTGATTCCAATTGACTTTCAAGTATTTGATATAACCGCCATTTTGTATTTTGATAAGTTAGATAAAAATATTGTAAACAATGTTATTAGAAAAACAAATAAGGTTTATACCAAGTTTCACAAAAATATCTCAAAGGGTTTTGATTTATTATTTTTTTAACATTTACAAAATGGCGGATTACGGCTAAATTAAGCCATAATCAAACCAATGTTAATTGGTATTTCCGACTTACTTTTGTATGTAGAATCCGGTTCTGCAAAGCGCTACACATTTTCGTGTTACCCGTATATACTGTACATTGTTATTATGCATTTAATAATAACTCAATTTAAACACGAAACAATAGGAAGTTTTGGTAGTCCATCTCAAAGATAGCAAATTGAATCAACCTGAAGAAAAGTGTGACGAGTCAAATTTAAAGCAGGGTAAAATCATATTTTACCAAATCTCCTAACGCCCAATCCTACTATCTAGGCCTAACCTTAAAGAATACTAGCCTAAAAAGTAAAATCGGCCTAAGAGCTAGATGGATTGAAATAATTATAAGATGTATTGTACCTAACGCTAAAATATCCCCTTACCTGAAGCCTAGGATAACCTTGAAATCATGTAATTACACGATCTAGGTTCTTTGTGAATGTCAAGTTCAACCACTTTGCTTACACAATGCTTACATAACACTCGAAGATATTCACTATCTAAATGACTTTCTTTACTAATTAAATTACATCCACAACAACTAAAACGTACAGTACTGGTGTTGCAGGATTCCCAACGCCAAGCAACAATTGCAATACATAACCTCCAAACCGCCAAACATTGTCTGTTTGGCAGATAACAGCTGTAGACGATGGCCGCGCATGCGCATACGGCACTGCCCACAGAGTAAACGAACCGTACTCTGTGTACCAGCTGATTGAACGGCACAAATGCCATTCGTTAGTTTATTCTCGTTAGTTTGATAATTTTTTAACCTGAAGCACATAATATTTTTTAAGGCGAAAAGAAATATACTTGACGCGATCTAAAGTATTAACAGCGATAAACAAATGACTTTGCCAACCAGGAGGGGCAACTCACCATTAATAATTTTGGTAAATTCGTAGCTCACGAGACGCTGTTGGTACTTTTTGTATTTATTTTTATTTTTGAAAACTGACTTTGAACTTTTGTGTATATCTTTCACCAAACAATGAAATGTGGTCTTTCCTCGAATTAAATTCAAACTTTAAATTAGGCCTAGTTAGAATTTAAAAACTTTAAACAAGTAAATTCGTGTGTACAATATTTCCAAAACTTAAATTTACCTACAAACTTTAGTAAATCTTGTTTTTTAAGCTTTCAGTTGAATAAAACTGACTTACAACAATATCAACCGTCGGTGTTAATTGAAGATATAATACTTGAAGAAGTCAAAAGCACCAAATTTCTTGGACTCTATGTTGACAGTAGAATATCTTGGGATGAGCATATTTATTACGTCTGTAAGAAAGTTTCCACTGGAATCTACCTTATCAGACACTTGTTGATCTATTGTAGTACTGATGTACTGAAAATAGTGTATTATGTCTTAATTCAATGTCAATGTCATATGCTATTGCACTTTGGGAAGCTTGCTCTGAGTTTAGACTAATGCGGCTCTTCATTTTGCAAAAAAGCCATTAGAATAGTAGCCAAAGCAATATTTCGTGAGTCCTGCCAAGGTACTCGTATATTCAAAAATTTAACAAAAGTACAGGTTGCCTTGTATATTGAACCTCTCATCAACAGATGTGTAGCATTAAGTTGAGTAAACAATAAAAGCTCTTGTGGCAAGATGTAATTGTCATCCAACAACTTGATACTTGACTTTGAGTTAATTTTAAGGTGAGTGAGAAGATTGTTTTATGATATACAATACAAGCGTTTCCTCCGAAAAAATTGGGGATTTAGAATGTAAAAAGCGTTTCATGTTTCGATTTCAATAAAACACAAACACATTAATGTCACCCTACCCAAAATGTGTACGAACAATCAACCACCTTTCAGGCAGACCAACATGAGTAGGTGCATACCGAGTTTAATTTAAATTGGTTTGGAAACTTGGTTTTTATACTGTCACATCCCAAAAATGCAATCATGGTAAAAAACTTAACTTACAAAATATTCACTAGTACTCAATGTAGCGCTTGAGGCTATGCGTCGGCTATTCTTCTAGTACGAGAGTTTCTCAATTTTCTCGAGAATAAAAGTTAACAGTAAGCTCTAAAGTCACGTTTAACAGCTGTCTCTGGCTAAAGCGCAATTAGAGTCTTTAGTCTTAACAATATCGGAAATGCAATAAAAGTGAATATATTGACGCTTTGAAACGCAAACAGCGCGCAGCAGTGAATGGTTTACTAGCGGCAAAACTGCGGGATAGCCAGTTACAAGGGCAATAAAAACCTGGCTGCAATAAACCCTCTAATTTAATTACGTCGTTCTAAATTCACTGGAACATTCATAGTGGTAGACTGGCTAGGAGTAATGTTCTTTTCTTAGGGGAGGGTAGGTACTTATAGTTTGGTGTAGTTTACAGGAAAATTCGGCTACTTTAGATTTACCGAATGTGGTGGTTATACTTGTACAAAAAGATCAAAAAGTCGCCCAACAGTAATTTTTGGGAGGAATATATATTGAAAACCCCTCTGGGGAATGTTTTTATAGGGTCCTGTTTAATGGGGTTTGTTCTGACGTACTTTGTGTCACCCGTACCCACCCACAAAAAAGCGGTGAGGAGGGCCCCCAAGTTCTTTTGAATGAAAACCCCCTACCCCCTTGTGGCACCTCAAGAGGAAGAGAATTTTAATAAAAATTCAACGACGCAAAGTTAATCTTTTATCTAGACTCGTTTTTGTTATACTCAGTTAAGGATTACAAGAAATCATATTTAAAATGCTTCATTTCACATACAATATTTGTTAATGACAAACTTTTCTTGAAAATATGTTTAGGGAAACATCACAACCCTATAACATAATCCCATAGAGTATATTTAAGAAACATGTGTCATTAAAAAGATTGTATGTAAAATGTGGAATTTTAAACCTGAATTTTTTTATCTTTAAATAAACATTACAAAACGAGACAAAATTAAACATTATATTTGCGTCGTTGAATTGTCGTTAAAATTCCTTTTCTTTGAGGTACCACAAGAGGGAAGTTTGTGTTTAAACAAATTGGGCTCCCTCGGCTTTTGGTGGGGGTTGGTGACGCAAAGTGCGTCAAAACAAACTTTAGAATTTTATAAACATTCCTTAAAGGAGTTTTAAAATCATTTACTTTTTCAAAAATTAAGGTGGGGGTCATTTAAAACCCATCCTATATAGATTCAATACGTAGTTTTCCAATCACGAGACTAAAACCTAACCTGATTCACTCCCAACAACAAAATGGACGTTTCCATTCCGCCCAAACAACCAGAACACCGCCAGTGTGAATGCGTTGTGGGAGCGGAATGGGGTAGTTAGGATAAAGTCGTTATGGCAGTAAGGTTTTTATTGTTCTTGTAATGCCTATCCGGGAGTGCTGTATTGTGATAAAACATACAGCTTTAATAACTGGAGCTCGTCGAGCATGTTTATAAACCGTGCTCCTTTGTTATGCATGTTGAAATATAAACGCAGTTTTCACAAGTGTTAGTTAATTTAGTGCCCGGCTATTGTACGTCTTGTTTAACGACTGTTTTGATACGCCTCTGTACAAGCAGACGGTTTGATTGGATTAACTCGCCGGAATAAATAAGTTCTTTTATGAAGTTTGTCGTGTTAAATTTTACGTGCGCCTGGTTTTATAGTAATAAACTAGTTAAGTAGCGTGTAACCGGTTTATTGTATTCTGTAGCATGGGGTCGGTTGGGACGTGTGTTAACTTAATGAAATAAATACGTTATTTTTTAATGTATGAATATCTCGATCGCAACGAAACAACCGATGGCCTAAATCTGAGAAATCTACAAATTGTGCTTTTGCATTTGCATTAGATTCAATATAAGGGTGATTTTCTAAAATATACATATGTTTGACTATCATTCTCTAGGAATGCAGGCATATAGGATTTTTAAATATCCAGTCGTATTACGCATAATCACATTAAAAGCAACCCATTGATGTGTTTAATGTCAACAAATAGTTGATTAAGTATTCTTGGTCCCTATTAAGTTCATTGGAATTTAATTTATTCATTAGACAAACCGAATGATGAACAAACGCTAATAAATGTTATAAACACGGATTTGATAATTATTATAAACTACGATATATAATATTTAATATTGATGCTTTGTCAAAGTTATTGAGTGAGAAACTGGGTCGAGAACAATTGTATTTAATACTACAACGCCCATGTTGTTTCTCCCTTATTTGTACTACTCTAAAACTCTTTTTATACCATAAAAACTTTATTGGTTGCCCAATGTGTATCGTAAAATCTTCAAAAGTACTCTTTAAGATAACTTTAAATATAATCGTTAAATATTAACTCATCATAATCAAGCTAACTTTGTTTGATCTGAAATACGGTTTTCATATAAGCAGGTAAGGAGAGACCACGTTCTGAAGTGAAGCTTACGCAAAAGTTTGCCAATTTTCTGGTGAAATAATTATGTCTTCTATCACCTGAGGGGTTTAAAAGACCTACGGACGTAATGCGCACCCTCCTAACACTAATTTATTTATTTATTTATTTCCACGGCATTCGCCACTTTACAATATAATTATGTCCTTACAATAATGATTACAAAAGAATTTATGAAATTACATGCGTGTACAATGTGTTTGAAGAGATTGTCTTACAAACTAAATAACTGAATAAATAACTCACTATGAAATAACATTACTAAACTATCTATTTATAACAAGAAACGATAACAAATATAAATTATAAACAAGGCTCGATTCAACAAAGACAAGAATTATAAGTGAGTAATGATAGATAAATATATGAACATACAAACAAAACGGTACACAACAACAATAATTTAATCCACTTGTCTAATCATCCTCTATCCATCGCTGCCGTTATAAACAGTGGACGAAATAGAATCGCTTAAGATAATCAAGAACTCTAGATACTGTTTGCGAAAACATTAATCTACAAAACCAGGCCAACACACAGCTAAGCGCTAAAGCGCCGCTGGCATAAGTGAAGCGAATTATTACTGTAGGAGTTCGCTACGCTTACAGCCTCGCTTCGTTCACAGCAAAGCTATGGCCTTCAACCTGAGCTTTGCCTGATATATGATCACGAGTGTTACAAAACTATAAATAATTTCATCAATTTCACTAAAATCTGATGAAATCTAGTAAATTTAGATAATTAAAACCACTTTTTCGGTAAAAGCTTGCCCCCAACAAAAGGTATTTTTGGTAGTCCGATATTTCTGGCTAACAAACTTGACCGAAATATTTAAAAAAGAACACTTTGTAAATATTTTAATTTCATGAAAATCGGACAAAAATGCGACTGGAAGAGAGTAGGCAACATGTATACATACATATGCATATACAGTTTTGAAAAATGCTGAAAACGTGTTCACGGGCTGCACATTTCTTGGTGTCTTGTTTAAGTCTTGCCATGAGGACGGCATGAATATCTCATTTTCCAAAGGAAATTCGATATTAATTTTCTAAAGTTGACACAGTGATTATTTGGGAGGTAGGAATACTATACGCTTTATACAAAATTAAACCACTGCTCGTGACTATATCTTTTAAACACAATTCTATTTTATTCCAGTTACCGACGACTGGAATTAATTTAGGTTTAATTTAGTAAGCACTGATTGTTTTGGAATTTTGCAACTGATAATTATTGTTAAATTTTAAAAGGGATTTGACCTTTCCCAAGTGCAGTAAATACACTAAAGAACGCGGTATATTTTGAGATATTTTGTACAAACTAGGAAGAAACAAGCGAACAACATCAAGATACTAATGTAGCAAGAAACTTGTTTTGTGACCCAGTTAAGAAAGGATTACACTATTGAGGATCTCGATGAAGCCATTAATCCCTGAGTTCTAAGCCGTAAGCTTCATCCCTTGTTATTGTTGGTAGAGTAACAACAGTCCGCTTGCTGTGTTAGAATTCAGGACACTTTAGCTGTCGGTGCTTTAAAGGGTCTAAACCTAACACAATGTCGTTTAAAAGTCAGAGCTCTAAATAACAACTTAAGGTACAAAGCGGGAAGCCAAAGCGTGTCTGTAAAACTCACACTCATTTGCTTACAACAAGTGATTACAAGTTGATTTACACAGCCGTACTAATGAATTATTATTTAAAAATAACTTAAAACAAACTCACCAACGTGCCGACCTAAGATAATTCCTGACCTTGATGTCAAAAGTGATATAAGCCGCTTTGTACATTGTTAAAACTATTTGGTTTAGTTTACAAAGCAACTCTAAAAATATAAAATGTGGCCTTTCGGCCTTAGTTAAAAATCGGTCATTGTTATGTTTATAAGCAAAGGTTGATTGCAGTGGTCAGCAACCCTTTGAGTCGGTAGGTTTAAGAAGGACCTATGTTTTTTCATCGACCAGTAGTAAACCAGCAACGACAAGGGCTTATAAAATTTATCAAACAACCATCCCGTTATTTTGTTACATGCGTGAGTCAGTTATGTTTAAAAGCTAAAATCATAGCAGTGGTCATCAACCCTATGAGTCGGCAAGTCCATGAAGGACCGATGTTTTTGGAACTGTCCTTTCCACCTCTCCATCCTGCCCTCGACCTACATCTCTCGCTGCGGCCCGAATGCCCCAAGTGCCAACTAAGGAAATTTCATCCTTACGCCCGTTTAAATAAAATAAATAAATAACTTTATTCACCAAAACAGATTGTACAATCCAAAAGGCTTCGTCAAGATATATACAAATAGTAGAGTAAAATATAAGTAAATTAAAATATATACAAATCAATGAGAACAAGAGTAAGAAATATATATACATACAAATTATTAAACGACAGATCCAATCAAAGATTATGAGTACACGTTCATTAAATACACCAAAAGATAATAATCAACTCAAATAACCAAATGAATGTTACAAAACAATTTACATACACTGGCAAAATCATTAAAATTGTAAATTACACTAGACAGAAAAACCGCTTAAGACTAGAACTAAATCGGGAGTACGATTGTACCATCCTCAACCCAGCCGGGAGCATATTGAAACATTTTAGGCCTGAATAGTAAACTCCTTTTTCATATAAAGATAATCTATATTTGACTTTCATGTCACATGAAACCCACAAATGTATCATATTAAAAAAATGAACATTTCTAAATAAAATAAAGTAAATCTTTTCAAACGATTTTACACTAAGTTCACTAGAACTGTGCAGCAAACAGGGGCGGGAAGTAACGAAATCGGAAAGGCTGGTTCTGAGAAGATGTACTGACCTCATCATGGATCTGCTGAGTGAAACCAATCAAAACCAGGATTCTATACAAATCAGCCAGTGGGGGACCAATCAAAGGGAAAAAGGAGGTAAGCAAAAGACATTCATAATTTGGCACACAATAGAAAACACCAACTAAAAGTTTAAATTCATAATGTCAAGTTTTAATGATCACAAATTAAAGTCAGAACGAAATCCAAGCGGCAGTGATTGTGTGCGCATCTGCGTGATTGGCCCGGATTTTATTGTATGAATTCCAGTAAAGATAAATGATACACATAATAAGTTACTAATTTTAAAGACAGCTAAATTTTTTCTCTCCTTAAAGACAAACATGTTAGTTAAGTCTAACTAAACCAACTATTACTGTTTGAATTTTTGTGATGGGTAAAGTTCGATATTTTGTTTCCAACTCACATTGTTTTCACTATGGAAATGTGAAAAATTTAAACGATTTTCTTTTAAATTTGTTATAAATGTTTCTCGTTAAGTAATATTTTATTTATATTAAAACTCAATTAAATTTAGTAGTATTTATCCATCTACCTCAATAATTATTAATCACTACATTTTTTGTATAAAGGCCATCTGAAGAGACAAATTGAAGGTATCAAATGAAAAGCGTAGATAAGCTCAAAATCAGTCGTAGAAAAATAAGGTGCTTAAAATTATTAATACAATATTATTAATATACAAACAAACTTCTTCAACACAAAAACATCTCTTATAGGTCTACAAGTCCACAAACATATTTTAACAATTAAAAATAGTGTTGAAACACTTTACGGACAGCTAACGGTATCAACAAACTAAATACTCTTTCCACTACAATTAACAAGCCAAGGGTCAGAAAGTTAGCGATCACAGTTAGACTCGTATCAGTTTATTGATTGCGTTGCCATGGCAACTGATTCGCTCAAAGGGTTGTTCAAACGCGTTTATAACTTGAACCCTTCCAAGAGTTTAAAGACGAAGAAGTTTAGGTTCTTCTCTCAAAGACTAGTTTCAAGTTTCAGAAACCTTTGCGAGAAATATATTTTCAAACGGTTCTTCGTGAGGAATATTTTCTGAATTACTTTTGCTAATTGATTATCGATCGGATTCACACAACAAATGAGCAAAAAGAGAACACTGACTATGTCAAACCTTTTAGTTAATCATACAGTTTATGTTATAAAAACACTATAAGAAAACCATTTAAGAAAAGGAAATAACTTATGCCTTCATGTATAATATAGACACTTGAAGATGCTCGTTTTAACGATTTTGGCTTCTTACAGTTATGTTTCGGTCCTATAAGTGGTATTGTGTGTAGAGCAACATCATGACGACTGGTAAGGGCGCTACTAATGTTTTCTCTTACTTATGTACAATATGTTCTCTATTTACAAAATCTGCAAGAAACTCAACCCACGACATTAACAAATGCAAGCCTAGCTTATTGAACATGGGTTCCATTTTAGTCGAACTTCTAAAACGTATACTCAATGCTTAAGCCTATTTTTACTAAACCATTTACGCTAACCAGATGAAAACAAAATACTACTAAATATGTAAGATTTATTTATTTATTTACGGCATATATGCCTTTTTACAAGATAGGTTAATAACATAATAATGAAACATTAAGATGAAAAGAGAAGTGATACATACAGACGAATAAGATGTGTAGAGAGGTTCTTTTCTTCCAACCCACCCCGACTTGGATGGCACTATATTTTTCGTACTTCTTTTAAGTGTTTGTAGTTTATTGTTGGGGTGGTTATGGGTAATAATATATGGGGAACTAGTTAAATAATTGAAGAAAAGACGATGATGACGATACAATTGATTGAAAGCTATGAGATAAGAATTATAATATGGACGATGATTAACACATAATGATATATGATATATAACAATAATGAGTGATATATAACGTGAGATGAGTGTTCAAATACATTGTATGTAACATTATGATATTGGATACACCACAGCGAACGGAACAACCAATAGAAAATTGCAACAAAACAAACACGACGCTATAAATACGTATTAAAAATAGTATAAACACATCTTCTAATCTCTAAAGTACTTTTATAAGTAGCATCACAACCAATAAGCTAAGTACGGGAGAGAAAATAACGGTTTTCTGTTGGAACCGGCCCAACAGCTCGAGCCAAATCTTCCTGACAACTATCGTCTTATTGTTTCTGTTTATAAACGTTTCCATTGCCATGGCTAATACCCCTGTTCAAGCTTTTGACAGCCATTGGACAACTTATTGTGCCTGGAGACAATTAGTTTCAAGGTGTCAATAAACTTTAACTTAAATTTGACTTGATTTGTGTAAGCGTACGAAAAATACGACCTAAAAGTCAAGCACACACAGTAAGTTAACTCTAAGAATTTCGTGGCCACTGTCACAATTACAATATATTTAATTATTTTCTTCAGTTTACAAAGCAGTGATACACACTTGGTTATACAAAATACTTTGAAGAATACTCCTCCAAAAAAGCATGCTTGTGGTTGGGGAGGGCAGAGTTATATAACACGTTATAATTCATTCACAACACTACTATACCATTATGTACAAGTATAACTTAATATAATATATTATATTAACTATATTAAAATATAGTTCTTACAGTTCACATTGCGTTTTGGCATTAGTTTGTAATAGTTTGGTCTCACCGTTGAATACCAATCAGTGACCGAAGAAGGTGCTTACTGCAAGACCGAAATATTTTAAGCTAGTTATTATGTATTTCTCATAATAATTCTTTAACGCAGTGTGAACCGGAATAACTAATTCAAGCAAAACAAGTTCTGCTAAATTTTCTAGGAAATTGAACGAAGCCTTTGTATGTCTCGATCAAGTTTGTTAGCCGGAATAAAATTAGAACACTATAAGTTACCATTTGGAAAAAAAACACTAGAAAATCAGTTTAAAATATCTAAAAAAGTAAACTTGACGTTTTGACCAAACGTGAAATAAATATAAACATTGCAACAACACTAAAAGTGCAAACACAACAAATGAAGAACACACTATTAAACCCTTTAAAATATCCTTTCAAAAAATTTGCCGAACACTTTTTTATATATATTTTAGCTGCGTGTCAGCCTGGCGTATGTTTAGCACGTTAGATTTCGTTCGTTAGGTATGTCTTGGGTCTTAAAACTTTATAAAAATTATCTGCAAATGTCATCCTTCAAATTGCTTGCGTTCATTGGTCCATGGAAGAAATCTCGATGTTAAACGTTGTCAGTCTTTAGTTGGTAAACTAAAGTCAAAGTCTTTATTGAGCCAGATCAACAATGTACATGCAATGGCAACGTCATACATAATAATTTTCTTAACAAAAACAATTTTCTTCTTTGAGTGAAGTAAGAATTTTTACAATTTCTTGACAATTTATGGGAGATAATTTATTTACATTTCTTGCCTATTTACATTTATACATTCCTGTGCTAGTATGCTAGTTTGCCAAGAAGTCCCGAACGCTGTAGCAGGCAAGATCGACCAACATACTTTTGAGGTCCTTTCGAAATTTACAGAGGTCTGATTACAATCTGAGACGAAGTGGAAGTTTGTTGAAAAGGTTTAATCTGACTAGTTATAAGCCGTGTGATCTTTGAAAAAAATATGTCGAGTCTTTAGGAATTGATAATTTGTTTGAATGGCGCAGAATAATGTGTTTTTGTTAAAAAAATTAAACTCGAGAAGTTTTGCTTTACAAATGTCAAGGTTTCCACTATTTACCACTCTTAATGCAAATCCTGCATACCTTAAGCAATATTAACTTACAGCCACGAAAACACTTATACGAAACGTATATACGAAAAAAGGAAACATACAAATACAGTAGAATCGAATTCCCACAAAAGTCTCTATCGTAAATGTGCAATTCCCTTGAGTTGAAAATTGTTAATAACAACTACGTCCTCACAAACCCTCCTTCACCATAACGCTACGACTATCGTCCTGCAGACGCGTTAACGCTTGAAAGATAACGATATATTTCACCAGACAGTTTTCTAAGTAAGGCAGATTAACTTCTAAGAGGTAGATATTGCAGGAGTTCGGCGACTTTGCGCCGGAATAATTAAGCCTTATATCATCCGGAAGTGCTTCTAGAAGGATTAAAGTAGAGTTAGGGCCGCGCTCAGTAGAACGTTATGGTAATATTGTCAAGTAATGTGGGAGGTAAGTCTCGTTTTTATACACAACTCTCGTTATTTCTTACTCATTTTTAGGGTATTACTCTTGGAGTTACTTTACTTTTATGTACCCTATAACCTTAATGTTTTTAAGCTTTTTTCTTTCTACTTGAAATACTACCTGTACACTAACTTTAAGAATATTAAAAAACTTATAGAGAAATCATACGGAACACGTTCACGGCCATTTATTGACTGCACACTGACTGACTGTTTGGCCAGCCACCAGACAGCCCCATTGGCTAGCTTAGAGCAGGAGAGGACCAGTCACAGTCTAGAATCAGACTCGCCAACTGTAAAAAGGAACACCAAAACAACCTATTTATGCATAGCCAGTGAAAAGAATTTCCCTTCCATTGGCTGTGCATTAATAAGTATTTTGATGTTACAGTTGGTCAGTTTAATTTACGGCTATGATTGGTCGTTTGCTGCTTCAGGCCAGCCAATGTGGCTGTCTGGGGTTGGCCA
Source organism: Matsumurasca onukii (assembly GCA_018831715.1). Taxonomy (NCBI): domain Eukaryota; kingdom Metazoa; phylum Arthropoda; class Insecta; order Hemiptera; family Cicadellidae; genus Matsumurasca; species Matsumurasca onukii. The sequence continues at coordinate 14,589,037 of CM032058.1, forward strand.
GGCAGTCAGCCAGTGTCAGTGACAGCTACAAAACTGATGTAGATTAAGTCAAAATTAAAAGTTTTTCAATAGTAAAGTTTATCCTCAAATTTCCTTTTGAAAATGAGATATTTATGCCGTCAGCATGGTAAGATCAAGGCCAATAACCATGAAATGTGCTATAATCCTGACCCCAGACAACGTTTTAAGCACTTTTTTACATTATATGATTTTTCCACAGGTCGCACCACCGTCCGTTTTTCACAAAATGTGGCACAAATGTTTTTTTATAAAAATCGGTCAAAATCGCTGACTAGCAAAATCGGACTTAAAAATTTATATACACATAATGCTTCCAATAGACTTTACTGTAGTCCATTAGAATCTTAAGCTAAATGAAATTATACATCAATATAAATACCTAACTATTAAATAAAACACATTCAAACTATTAACTCCAACAAAATCGTGCGAACAAAAGCTTTAGTTTTAGTTTTGCAAAATGTGCAACTAGAACAAACTCGTCTATTTAGAGTTGCTAGTAGTTAGTTGGTAATCCAACTTTAACGCGCGTCACTCTATTGATTCCGTTGCCATGGCAACTCATTCCTCAAAGGCTTGTTCTAACTACAAGACTAACGAAAACAGTTTATTGGGTTTCTTTACTTTGAAAGAGATCGATCATTGGATTTAGGTCGCAGCGTTTCCAAAGCGAATTTTCGCTTATCTGTAAAGTTTTGAATTAGTTTCTATTTTATTGGTTCCGTTTCTTCTTTGCAGTTGTGGAATATTGACGTAGTTAGACGTTTGTAAACATAAACCAGTACAAAAGTATAGTTGATAGCTTATAATTAAAATTTTACCGAACAGAACTATATACTTTACTGATTGGGCAAATTACAAAATGTGTACACAATTTGAAATGAAATTTCTCCCCAACTAAGATATTGAGGGTAATAAAAACGTTATTGTTTACACTAATCTCATTGAAACTAAATTTGAAATATACTTTTAAACAATGGAACCAGTTAAAATGGGTTAAAACTGACTAAGTAAAAACTAGTCACTGGTTAAAAAAATAACTAACCTATTGTTTTATTTGCCCATGCTGGAGTATGCATTGAGTTAAATGTCAAAAGTTATACATTTTAGCGATTTAATTTTAATATAATTTTACTTCAGGATTGGTATACTAAGTTTAATCGTTCTAGATATTGAAAGACATTTTAAAATGAGTAAACTAATATTTGAAATTTTAATACAAAAACCCTTTTCAGATTACCTGAAAAAAACAGCTTTGTTGTTCGAAAGGCCTTATATAATAAAATTAAAAATAGTGGTTTACTTTACTTTAAATTTCTTTCCATAGCCGTCCAATATTTGAGCAAAAGTTATTATATGATATTATTGTCTAAATACTATGTTTATCTTACTCGTATTTAAAAGAACTAGTTCATTTAACTTTTAGATTAAGCTTAAGCGAAATCCTTCTTTTAAATAAAAACCTTTTAACCGTAAGTGTTTGTATACATATGTATGATGGTTTCCATGCAATAAAAGTGAACTACGGAAGTAATTCACGGATAAGTATACGGTTTTAAAAATTATTAAAACAAATACCCATTTTATTTAGTTAGGTTCAAACATTTTAAAGCAATTGATAAGATAATGATGTTTGTCCTGTGTCAAGTTTTTCCACGAAGGAGATATCTACACAATACAGTCAGTGATGTGTAATAAAAACAAATGAAATTACATTAAAATGTTGCGTAGTAGGTTATTTGTTATATTATATGTTATTTGACTGGGACTAGAGGCGTGGTCCTGTAATCCGGCTTCATGAGGGTCAGGTTTTGAGGATGATATAGGTCTAAAGCGGCTCAGATAGTCTCAGTGATCATCTGATGATATCCGCATCAACTCCCACCATCATATGACCAGACCATCACCTGCGTAGTTCGGAAGTCATGTTAAACCGTTGTTCCGTGTATTTCCATTGGTCATTGGGCTACTAATTAATGACTCATTCTAAGGAAGAGTCGGCCTTAGTTTGTAACAAGACTACACCTCATAACTCATTGCTACCACTCATCACACTCATCCTTCACCACACATTTGCCTTAAAATACTCTCATGAGAGTGTTCGGCATCTCAAAAAGTGATTTAGTGTTTTAAAAAATTTACAAACTTTCCAAAGCACACGAACAACCTCGTAACGACCATGGTTTTAGAATCCTTAAATCTAAGGCTGCATGAAGCTCGAAGATGCTGTAACGCGTCTTCCTAAATTTACTGTGTTGTTCCATATTGGTATACAGGGTTGGACGAACAACACCGTGTTACACAGCGTTAGCAGTAGGAGGATATTACGCTAATCAAAGTCATCGTAGTCCTAATCTCCTGTAACCTCTCGAGAGACTAGTTACTACTGGTTATATCCAGTTATAACCGGACTGAACCTTAATTCTGCATATTAACTTCGTAATAACAGTTAGCATGCAGGATTATTTTCATACTTATGTGAGACCTTAAGCGTTAAGTGTGTTGTTACTTCGTATATGGTGGCAAATAAAAGAAGAGTTTGTGTTTTCAACTAGTTCTAAGCTAAATAAATAAACAGCTAATGACAACGATTTAAAAAAATAAGAAAAAACATCTTGTTAAAAATATTATTATATTTATTTAATAAACACGCAGGTTCCCCATTATATTTCGCGTATAAAGATTTTTATAGCACTCAGTAAAGAGATTTAAAAGTAAGTATTTTTAAAGTCCCAACTTTATTAAGCCCGTGGTTTACTTAGGAACATAGTGAATAAAAATTAATTTATTCGAACTATTTAAAAAACATAACAATTATTTTCTAATTGTTGGTCTAATTATTCACTAAGCTCACAGAATTGATTTTGCCTTCAGCCTCAGCTTGGCTTCATCTATGTTCACTAGCGCTACAAGCCTGTGAGAGCTAGGACTCGAATTCAAGGCCTCAAAAACGTGCTTTTTACTATAGTAAAAAAACAATTATGCGGGGAAAATAATTAAATAGGAACAACAAATTTTGCTGTTTTAACAGAAACTACGTTTGGGCACCATTTTAAATGAGAGAGTTTATACTAATAACTTTTGGTATAAAGATAGTATATATATATTGTTATTTGTTATCGAACTTTAATGACAATAGATTATTAATATACCTTTTTTTAGTGAGAAGTCCCCAAAAGAAGACATCTGGCAGATCAATTTTGCTAGCGAATGACTTTTACAGAGATTTTTAAAAACGGAACATTTGTATCAGAATTTTAAAAAGTGAAAAAAGTGTAGAAACAGTTTTGGGACCTGCTCATAAGCGAATACACATGTCAACAAAATTTACACAAATGCTCAAATATGTTCTGGGGGTCAGGACCGGTGTTCTTTTCACGGTCCCGAGCCTGGTCAATGCTGACGACATAAATATCTCAATATTCCAAAAGAAACCTAATAATAACCACATCGTGTCAAAGACAAACTGTAGTACAAGCCCACGTGTCGTGAACTCAGACAGTTTTCGATGCCGAGCTGATCACGGCTGCCAACTTTGCGCACGTATTCACAAACTTGCCCAAACTTGAGCGAAGACAAGCCAGGTGAATGTGGGTTGTGGTTGGGACTTGGGCTGCGAGTTTTCCCGATTTATTTGTGAAAACTTTCAGAACTGGGTTAACCGACATCGGTTGTTGTCGCCTCCTGAAACGAGTGTGTCTGAAATTCAAGTAGTTTTTGTTTTATTTTAAAACTTCTTCGTGATCTTGTTTGAACTTTTAAGTGTGTAGAGACTGAATACGATCTTGAGTCAAGTCAAGTCAAATCATTTATTGTCATAAAAACACAAGTGCATCGACAAACGTCACAATAAATACATATAATGATCATATTTACAAATCATCATTAAAAAAGTCTTCTAAATCATAATACTCTTTGTTTAAAAGAAATGCTCTTACACTGTGTTTAAATTTGTTGGAACATTCAATATGCTTAAAACTGGTTGGGAGTTTATTAAAATAAACTGAGTGAGTATAGTGTAAATAGAGAAAATTAGGTTATGTAATCGAAGGACCTGCAAAATATTTTTCTATGTACCGACTTCAAGGAACTATAGTTGTTTTATCAGAAACTATAAAGTTGTCCTTAACGCTTAGGCTTTCGCTGTCACGACTATAATCTAGTTCTTCCGGTTCATACCACGTTCAAACCTCATAGTTAGGTTGGGATATTTCGGCCTGTGAAGTACCACCTTCAGCCAATCAGCTACAGCAAGTAGCTCAGTTTCAGTCAATCAGTGAATGGAGATGGTACTCCACAGCGAGGCCGAAATATCTCAACTAAATTATGAAGTTTTGACGCAGTTTGAACCGGAAGAACGTCATTATACTCGTAGTTGTAAAAGTGGACCTACTAGAAAGATGAATTTATAATAAAATTAGGACTTGAACGCCTCCTTTCCGTAAGTTTATAGTTGAAAAAAATTGTACGTATGATTTTTTTAACAAAATGTATGTTTAAAACAGACAATTATACTTAAAGTAGTATCAAATCATTGAATCTTATTCAAATATCCTCTTGCCTTCATAGTAATATACAGTATTAGCTGTATCGAGCTCAAAATATTTACCCGTAACTTGTACTAACTAGAAAATCTATAGTAAAGATACCCAAAACCACAGAATTTAGTATAAAATAGGTCTCCACCTATTGATTTCATGAGGTTTAACTTCAGAAATTAATTCAAGTACGTTTCAACAGATTTTACTCTTATTTAAAACACGTTATGGTCTAAAGTAGTCTTAGTCTAGACTTACGAGTTTTAACAATATTTTGAGTTTATACAGTACAGTTTCAAAAATACTCTGCAGTTATGATATCGAAATAAAAAATATAGCTAAGCAAGAAAGAAGTTAAGATATACTACCCCCCACCAAGATTGGGTTCAACCCAAAAATAAAAAATTGGGCTCAACCCTAAGAGAAAACTGTCGTTTCACTATAACATCACTATTTGAGATGCTGACCACTCTCATGGGGGCATTTTAAGGTAAATATATGGTGAGGGATGAGTGGTAGTAATGAGTTATGAGGCTTTAGTCTTGTTACAAACTAAGGTTCTTAGAATGGGTCATTAATTAACAGCCCAACGACCAATGAAAATACAAGGACCAACGGCTTAAAGTGACTTCCGAACCACGCAGGTGATGGTCTGATATGTCTATGGAGATGAGTAAACACATTGCCTAAGGATTTGTATCATGTTTTATCTCACTATTCACCTGAAGAGGGAATCGAATTCAAAATTCTGAAACATCGCATCCTTCTTATTTGCTAAACACCATAGAATACGTCAGCAATAATATTTGAACATAAAACCTCACCAAAGACATGCAACTAACAAAGATGACAGATTGGTCAGTTTCGATGTTGAAAGTTTGTTCACTAACATCCCAGTCCATGAAACACTACAAATAATTGAAAATAGACTAAATAGTGACCCTAACCTAAAAATAGAACCACTCTACCAGTAAACGTGATAATGGAATTGCTAAAACTTTGCACCGAATGTAACTATTTTGAGCTAAATAATAGAATTTATCGCCAGGATGAAGGAATGGCCATGGGGTCACCACTATCACCTGTCTTTGCCAACATCTTCATGGAAGAGTTCGAAAAAAAGGCCATAAACACCTCGAACTTCAAACCGAAGGTGTGGTTGAGATACGTTGATGACACTTTTGTTATCTGGAGTCATGGCGATGAAGAACTGGACAACTTCACTAAACACCTAAACAACACCTCACCAACAATAAAACTAACAGTAGAAAAAGAAACAGACAACACACTTCCATTTCTAGATGTTAAAGTAGTAAGAGAAAATGAACTTTTGAAAACCTCGGTACACAGGAAAAAAACACACACTGGCAGGTACTTAAATTTCAACTCTAATCACTCCACATCAGTTAAAGAAGGGGTAGCCTTTTCCTTGTTTGATAGGGTTAAATCAGTCTGCCAAGATAAATTCAGTTTGGATAAAGAAATAGGAAACATATCACAAGACCTTAAAATCAATGGGTATCCAGCTAAAACTATAAATAAATGCGCTTTGCCAAGACATAAAACACAACAGGACACCACAACTGAGAAACCTAATGCATACATAAGCATACCATATATACCTAAAGTTTCAGAAAAAATAAGAAGAGTAGCTAGGAAGTTTAACATAAGAACTGCTTTTAAAACCCAAAATACACTTAGACAACACCTCTGTAAAACTAAACCTAAAAATGAGGAACAATCCTCAAAAAACTGCGTTTACAGCATTCGCTGTGAATGTGATAGGGAATATATAGGTGAAACCAAACGCCCTTTACAGACGCGCCTTAACGAACACAAAAGAATTTAAAATATGAAGAAACCACATCTTCAAAATTAGCAAAACACGCATGGGATCATGAACACACTTTTGACTTCAATAACGTTAAAATTCTCCACCATGAAACACATTTTACAAAAGAAAATTTGTAGAGGAACTTTGATAAAACTAAATGACAATCCCATTAGCCAAAGTAGTATAGAAGTTAGGCCCCTCTGGATACCTATGCTTAAAACCCATTTTCAAACAGTAAACAATTTCAGCCAGAAAAGTCATAACAGATAACATAAAACCCAGAACACACCCAATGACCCTCAGAAATAGACTGAACTAACACACACATACACGTCTCGTAACTGAACGCCCATGTGAGCGAAGCATGGAGACCACACTAAATACAGTTAGGCCTTAGCAATGTTATATTTTCTTGTTTTCATGATATATGTTTTAATGTGCCGCTTCTCCCATGAAAACATCAAAACCCCTCCCCCGTCGGCTGTGTGCCTCAAACTTCCCCAACCCGCTCCCCCTCCACTCATTTTCAGACCGGGCTGTCAACTACCGACCTACGGGGATGTTAGTTAGTGCGTGCCCCCCGTAGTGCGAGGTTCGTGGTCCGAGTCTGGGTGAGATCCTTTCAATTAATAACTACTTACCACATCTCTGTGTTTTTCAGCTATTTGTTTTTTTCAGCTTGATTGTATGTTAAGGCTAACATGTAGTTTTTATCTCTATAACGTGTCCTTGTTTTACTTGTCCATATTTGTAATTGTAATTTTGACAAGCCATCAATTTTCATGATGTAGCGCTATTGTAAAATATTGGTTGGAATAGTCCTAGGTTAGTGCTTAAGTTAAGATATTAATTAAATGTAGTTCCTAGATTAGTGTAGTCCTCTGAAGACGGGTGGAGTTCTAACTACCCGAAACGTTAGGAGTAGTTTTCTCCGGAAGTGGCTGGAAAAGTCCGTTCTTTCCTTTTACTTAATAAATGCTTTGTTTCTAAACTTAAGTTATAACGATATCCATCTCGTTCTTCTAGTGCTTTCAAACACGAAGGTGACTGAAGTGGCGTCGGAACAATAAACTTTCTCTGTATTCAGATCACAAGTCGAGATAAAGTTGTATCACAGTTGATTCGTCTGTAACTTAGATGTCACACTCTGACTCGGTCTTTCCTTTGTTATTAGTGAATTCCCTTTAGTAAAATGAGATCATAATCATGATCATGATCATAATCATGTGTAACAAGGTGACTCAGATCCGTCATCGTGAACACCGATCCTGACTCCCAATAACACGTGTTTAAACTGTTTTCAAAACTTTATACACATTTATAAGATGAGCGTGAGCTATATGTTGCATCTGTTTGACTTTCATAAAACACTGGTTTTTGCTACATCTGCTGAAGTCTATCAGTACAAATTCAATTAAATTCACTCCTTTCGTTCCAGCGGTGATTTAGCGCTTAGCTGCTGGTCAGACTGATTATAATTCGGTAGTAGCTTATATTTGACTTAATAGTTCACTTTCAAAAACGAGTAGCCTAAGAAATATTTACCATATCAAATAAGAAAATATTTAGAAAAGATCATTTGCACCATTCTGGTAAGAAAGGTGCCTAAGGGTTTAGCCTATTTAAAATTGTACTTAAGATTTCCCTTTCCAACTACGAGTATCCAAAGAATTATAAGCAAGATGGAATTCGAAAATTAATCAGATGAATAACTGTTTTTGCACAACAGGTTTCAAAGAATAAACACAAAGCAATGTTTACCTCAGGATATAACACGAGAGCTTTTGCACCTATCCTAAATGAATTTATATGCATTAAAATTGTTTTGAACTTCGGTTGAAGTATACTAAAAACCCATCATTCACACACTTTGAAGAGTAAAAATCAGAATTGACAGCCTAAAAAATAACTCTCCCAAAGATAAAAAGACCATCAACGAAAACATATCACCTAGGGTTGGAAGTGTAACTTTAGCACGTCAATACACATGTCTAAAACAGCTGTTTTTTGAGCAAAATGACAAAACAGACATTCCTTCTTGTTTGCAGTTTTATTTGCCAGCGACAACTACTAGCAGGGTATCCAGGAGAGGAAGGAAGTACCGCAGGCTGGCACCCGGCCAAGCAGTGATGCCAACATTGCTCGCAAACACCTCCCTTCTGCATGCTTTACTGCACATCAAGACTCCTCAGTCCTTCTCATCTTCTTTCTATCAATAAATCACTATTCGAGAAGCCGATCACTCTCATGAGGGTATTTTAAAGCAAATATGTGGTGAAGGATAAGTGTGATGGGTGGTAGTAATGAGTTATGAGGTGTAGTCCTGTTACAAACTAAGGCCGACTCTTTCTTAGAATGGGTCATTAATTAATAGCCCAATGACCAATGGAAATACAAGGACCTTAACGTGACTTCCGAACCACGCAGGTGATGGTCTGTTATGTCTAAACGATGGTGGGAGTTGATGTGGGTATCATCAGATGATCACTGAGACTATCTGATAGGTATCACTTAGACCTATATCATACTCAAAACCTGACCTCCATGAAGCTGGATTACAGGACCACGCCACGTGTCCCAGTCCAATTCGTGTTAGAAACTACAGGTAAATAACTGTGTAATAAACTGTCAACAAACTGTATATCTTTGACTGACTATCGGACATGAAGGTTTGTGTTAACTTTACTTGATAAAGTTGCTTAAATCAAACTTGCTAGTTCAATAAGGAATAAAACTTGCTGATTTACCTATTTCTGAAGAAATTAACAAAACACTTTTGTCTTTAACAATAAAAGATCAAGTCGAAGTCAAAACCCTTTTTTGTATAAAACAACTTGTACACTATTTTAATACCTATATTGATAATAAATAAAACAGTTCATCTTGTTTATCGAGGCGAAGTGAGGATTACGAATTTCTCTCTACCCAGCAACCTCGACCTTTACAAAGCGTCACTGTATAGTCCCTTTACAACTTGTGAGTTGTGACTGCGGGAATCGAACCCACGTTACCGGTGTGATGAGCTCCGGATTGAGCTCGCGATACCAAACCGCCACGGATCAACTATTTTCTCACTGTGGCTATAACTTATATTACTGTTCTGTGCTATACCTGTGGCCTTATACCTTGTAAAAACTTAAGGATATAACTGAACGGTTTGTAAGCTTTTTGTTAAGTTAGTTCTAGGGTAGTTATTTATTAAAATATAGTTATAACTCTCATTTTAGAAGAGCAAAATTCAAAATAACTGTTATGTTTATTTCTTTCTACTTACTCATTAGAAGATGACGTAAACGTTCATTACCTGAAAATAAAACAACTGTTAGTGAAAAGTCAATTTGTAAACAGGACAACTTATCCAATTAAAAATGACATTTTGATTTCTAGCCCTAGATAAGTCACGAAGTAACCGTAAATAAACAATTGGTGATATTAGGAAGATAACCAGAAATAGCTGTTTGTCCTTTACGTTTCAAAATTTCCCAAAGAACTTTCCTATACACCTAGAATAAATATTTATGCAATGTATTTATCTCGTTTAACGTGAGTTATAACCCAGTCAATTGTTTTTAGAACCTCATATTTCCTATGGAAGCTGCGACTGACTGGGAGTCACAAAGCTACTTAATCAATCATCAAAGAACGTCTGTCACCATGGCAACCATTCGCCGAGACCATTGAACTCAATCCGACTAATTAAAACAATCCTCCATCAGTCTGGAACATTTTCAGTGGAATGTTAAGTAAACTTATTTTGTAGAAATTTATATGTATGTATAGGTTAAAGTTTCATCACTGTATTAAGAACCTTTCCTTTGTTGTAATTATTTCAGCTGGTTGAAAAATAATTTTTACTATCTCAGGATGAAAATTCTGAAAACTTTGTAGTTACTCAAGGTTTAAGCAAAAAAATATTGTAGAACTATCAAAACTCAAGGTTTAAAAAATTAACAAAGACATATTATAGAATTTTCAAAACAAACACAAACAGATATTGTATTCGCTTTAGGCCTTTCGATAACAACATACTTGTAAATTATAATTATTGTAAAAAATTAACATGGACAATAAAGAAATGTAAATAAAAGAAAATTTTAAAACACTTATTTGTATTTATGACAACGTTTTGCAAAAGCGGATTTTTTTAAACATCCAGTTTTGTTTCTTCCCAGAAATTTGAAAATGAAAACAGAAGTTCTAAATTTCTCCATATGCATGAAAGTCTCAAAACTCTCTTAGTCTAAATCATTAACATACAATAAAATTAGTCAAACACTGACAAATTTTTATTTTTCTGCTCTATTTACTTATGTATTCTTCCTGTTTTCTTTTGCGTTTTGAATTGTAAATACGAATGGTATATTTTGTCTAGTTCTTTGATGCAGTTAAGCTGAGCTAATGTTGTAGCCACCACTTGCTAAATATTTTAGGTTTTAAAACGTAAACATTTAATCAACCGACCTTTTAACCGTGAACAATTTCAAAAATGCTGCTAACTCCATATATTATCCAGCTAGAAGCAGCTGCTACACTAACCTAGTAGGACTTCTCATTAAGTCTTCGTTGATAATACCCTAGTTTTGAAAGGCATGAGGCAAATATACTGTATGTATTGGAAAGTTCAAGTTAAGATTTTTATTTTCTATTGGAAGAAATCACGTAATCATTTTTAGTTTACTTCTGATCGTTTCTAATTATGTTTTGCAACACCCAAGATTAATGATATCCTGAAACTCCACCTTGGTTTAATGTTACACCGTGTGATGATGAGGGTAGGTTTGTATCATGTGGTTCCTTTGTCTCTTCAAGTCTTGGACATTATTGCGTTCCTGTGTGTTTGTGCTACTGTTTGAAACCTGCGCTGATGAAACCATGGCTTTCCGAGAAACTGAGCAGATAGTTTGCGTTAAGTTGCAAACTTCAAGTAACTACGGTACTATTTTACAGCTAAATCGCTATTTTATCACAGAAGAAATTTGAAGACAAAATGTTTATGCCGAACCGGGACTTGACTTTTCAGATGATTAAGCTGTTCACTACATCATCCCACACAACTATTATGCCTCCTAAATTAGAGAAGTACTCAAGTCTAAATGTGTATTCACTAAATCACTATTTGTGATGCCGACAACTCACAAGAGGGTATTTTAAGGCAAATATGTTGTGAAGGATGAGTGTGATGAGTGGTAGTAATGAGTTATGAAGTGTAGTCTTGTTAAAAACTAAGGCCGACTCTTCCTCAGATTGGGTCCAATGGAAATATAAGGACCAACGGCTTAACGTGACTTTCGAACCACGCAGGTGATGGTCTGAACTGTCTAAACGATGGTGGGGGTTGATGCGGGTATCATCAGATGATCACTGAGACTATCTGAGCCGCTTTAGACCTATATCATCCTCAAAACCTTACCTCCATGAAAATTGATTACAGGACCACGCCACGAGTCCCACTCGAAGCATGTGACTGCCAATATGGACTTTAAATCAACAAGCTAGAAATAATACACCCAAAAATAAATACTAAGTAATTTGACATGAAATGTTTCGAATAAACATCCAGATTTAAGTACTTCTCTAAATTTGAAGGCATAAATAGTAGGGCTGGTAGTGTAGTGGTTAGCACAATCACCCGGCAAGTGTGAGACCCGGGTTTAAGTCCTGGTTTGGTCCAAACATGTTGTCTTTAAACGGGTTTAGTTATAAACCACATGTTTTCATGTTATACAAATAATATTACCCTATAGTTTGATACACGGCGGTACAATACTCAGATAAGAAACCCGCTTTTATAAAAAGAACCGCAACGTATATCCTGCGTTAAACAAAAATCACAACTTACAAACCGAGTAATAAACTCGAAGGAGATCAGATAAGAAAGAAGAAGGTCGTTGTTGGAAGAACTTTGTTACGAAGGATTTCGTCCTGCTTTGGCTCAGGAAAGATTATCTCGGAAACTACAACATGGGAATCCAAGGACAAGTTTCCAACAAACTACCTTCACAGTTTTAGAACTTGTGTATCCACTTGGCAGTAGAATGTTGTCTACTAAGTTCTAAGTTCTTGTATCGTAGGAGGTTGCTTAATATTCATCAACAAGCAGTTTTTAGATTTTTCATTCGTGTGGATGGTGCAGAGAATTAAACGGCTGTGTTGTGAAATTATTTATTAGGTGTATGTAAATTCGATGCATGTGCCCCAGTTTTAAGTGCAGGCGATGCATGTAACGTGAGTTATAAGGAAATTAGAAAATTTGAATGTATAAAACATCCAGGGGTGTTTTATATGCAGAGCTGAATTAGAAAACTCATATTTATTAGCTCACTCAAAAGAAAAATTAGCAGTATTTTATGATAATTTTCTTTGTTAGAAATTATGTGTTATGGTGCGATATTTAGGTCGTTGTGTATTTATTCCTTTTAAAGACTGGACTATGACATAATAACCTAGGACGGGGCTATTCACATGAGTCCTCCAATAGAACAAGACACATTTCTAAGAAACATAAATTTTAAAGTATAAACGCGGTCACCCTTCATTCCCTCCATTACACCATGTTTTTCACGTAGTGATTTATTTTTATGGGGATTGGTCGAACGAGATATCAATACTGAAGTGTCATCTACATAACATTGATCTGCGAATATAACCTAACTGATATTTAATGCACATCAGAAATAAAAGTGGTCCTAAGACTGAGCCTTGGGGAACACCTTCTTTTTAAAAAGAGGTAGTACTTTATTCAATTTATCCGTTGGTAGCTTGCTATGTCTACTATTTATTTGTTTTATACTTTTGAATAAAATTTTAAATAATTGAAAACAATGTTTCTAACTACCAGGTTTCCTTATCTTGCAAGTAAAAATTAATTTTCTTAGATAAAAACGTGTGAAGGGGCTAAATATTCTTCCTAACAACTTCCTTTTTGCCTATTTATCAAACCAAAAGTGCCTTGGAAGCAAAACGAAGAAATAAACTTAACCGAGTTTTCACCGTGCAGGCGAGTGGTTGGCCTGCGCATCGTCCATTATTACGCGGAACCACTCAATATGCCAGAATATATCAACGTAAGTGAGCCATTTTCTACCTGAATTGCCGAGTGCGCTCGTGAAACTGTCTGTCTAAGCTGTTATGGCGATGTACGAAGCATTTCCACAGTCTAAATTAAGAACAGAGCACCGAGATTCCAAATAACAATATTATTATTTGAAAATGTTTCTTAGAGGTTTTGTTCGATGAAAAACTTTAGAAGGGGTCGAATTTGCTTCATTTTAGTTACAATTTGGGCGATGAAATGGAAATAAGACATAAAGTTGTATGTAAACTTAATTAAAACTAAACACTCGAGTTTTACTATATGAAATGGAGTCGTGTTGGTACGCTTTAAATATGAAAAACGTAACCCTTTAAAGGAACTAAACATTTTCGTGATTACTTAGCTAAAGTTTTGAGGCCTACTGGATAATGTTTGTGCACTTTGAGCTATTTAAAATCAGATACGACAAACAAATAGGTATAACTTTGATCCTGCTGGTCAACCTCAAACTGTATGAAGAGTATTGTAAATACTTGAAATATAGTAAGTTTCTCTCTGAAAAGTGAGTATCAACAATTTTAAGAAGATGAGATGCCAACTGAAAATCTTATAATAAATTCATCTTTACTATCCTATCGCCAAATTTTTTCCCAACTTGTAGTTTGGTTTGTATAAGTATGTTTTTGAGATGAAGTAGAGGTTACTACTTATTAAACGTTTTCTTTACTATTCTTTATAACAAAATGTAATTCTAATTCCTTCTGAAAGGCATAATTTATTCAATTTGAAACCTTTTTATTTCTTTTTGTGTTAAATTGATCCTTACAGATATGGTTATTAAAGAACGATCTTAGTTTTTGTTGTCAATTAAAACCAATCTGTTTAGATCTATTACTCGATGTTTGACTGGGACTCGTGGCGTGGTCCTGTAATCCAGCTTCATGAATGTCAGATTTTGACGATGATATAGGTTTAAAGTGGTTCAGATAGTCTTAGTGATCATCTGATGATACCCACATCAACTCCTACCATATCAGACCATCACCTGCGTTGTTCGGAAGTCACGTTAATCCGTTGGTCTTGTATTTCCATTGGTCATTGGGCTATTAATTAATGGCCCATTCTAAGGAAGAGTCCGCCTTAGCTTGTAACAAGACTACACCTCATAACTCATTACTACCACTCATCACACTCATCCTTCACCACATATTTGCCTTAAAATACCCTCAGGAGAATGGTCGGCATCTCAAATAGTGATTTAGTGGTTTATTTGTCTACTTTGTATCGTAAAAACCTAACTGTATAAATCAAACAGAACACCAAATTGTACCAATTGTAACCAACCACAAAGATTTTAGTTACCCTTAAGTATCTAGAACATTTAATGTATTGTTCGTTACTTGACTAAAGAACTTTTGTACAAAAACACATACACCTGTATACATTTTAGATGTCACCGTAACTGTCAAAGTAGTTCCAATATCAACAAAAGTAGAGACAGTTTCTTCGAATTTTTACACGTAAATTTTTCCTAATATCTCCAGGTAGTCTGCAAAGATTTTACAAATCTCAAAAACCTTAAATCTAACAAACTATGATATATCTTCTGAAGTGTTTACATTCTGAAATGATGGTTGTTTTTAAAGACAAGTGGTGAGGAGAAACCTGAGCAAGACAATCTCGAGTCCCTGTAATGTCGGGGATTACCTTTGTTAAGCCGAAACAATTCAGACTTGTTTCCAGGAAACGTTCAGATTTTCTTTTAGAAAAGCTGTCTCCAATCTTTACTTGTAGAGAACACTAAGCCTTTTACTATTTACCCTTAGATAACGTGTTACAAAGATTATACAAAATGCTTATGAAGCATTAAAAAGAATTTGAATAGTCTAAAATTATACATATTTTTCAAAAGCTATAAAGCTTTTGCCCATTACAAGGGAACCTAAATCAATTTCTTTATATTCGTAGACAATATTTGAGGTTTCTTTGAAAGGTCGACAAGAGGCAGTTGCCCAATATCAAATCGGTGACGGAAATTCCTAAATCCATACGAGATATGTGGTCTGTGTATGCTTATGTTGATTTTATTGTACAATAATAGTAATTAAATATGCATTAATTTTAAATTTAAATATACTGGATTTTACACTATATCTCCATAATCTAACAGTTTGTTAATTTGGTTATCGTTGCTAATTACAGATATATTCCAGAATGATGTTTGATTAAGTAAAATATTGAATAAAACGTGGTAATTTTCAGTGTTATTGCTGCTTGAAATGTTTATGCAAATAACCAGATATTTAAAGAAAAAGCCGTCAGTATACTATCAAGGATATAAATTGCAATGTAGTACTAATGTTATCGTAAATTATAAGATCAAAGCTGTAACATTTTACATCAAGAAACTAAGGCGAATGACAGTAAAAGGTGATTAAAACTCCTTTGAGTTGGTTTCACTTTGTCCATAAAGTAGTCTACTCTTGGTTCAAAAAGATAGCATGCTGTGATGCAAATCTATAACGTTTGTGCCATGTTGGGTAAATCATTTTAACCTGCAGCTATAACCAATAATCCCTATGACAAACGACTCTTCCTTGGCTTAGCTAGATTAGCTTTTAGTCGTAAAAAACATTTTAGTTTAGTTTAAGCAAAAGTAATATTATACAAGGTAGATGGCGCATGGATGCTCAATGGCTGAGGAAGAAAAATCAACATAGTTACGGCAGCCCGAGCACAGATAGCGCTGCGAGAGAACTTTTTAAACGTCTTTTGCGGTCACTGACGCAAGTAAAAACTTGTTCTCGCAAATCGTAAAATTTGGTCACATTCAAGTAATCGACATCGGACAAACTACAGAGAAGTTAAAAATCAACTCTGAACACCGACAGGGGTGCGTTTATTCACTAACGACCTAGACGGTGCCGGCCCTAAGTGTTTAAAGGTAAAAACCCAAACGAGGTGACCACAGACAGAGTTAAGCTGTATTTAATGAGTGTTTATGGCGAGCAATTAGAAGTAGAGATTAGTGACAATTTACGTGCGGTCAAGGGGAGGATAGTGGGCGGGGGAGTCATCACCACCCTTATCCTCACATTCGGTCCTCATAATGGCGGCTTAAGCCGGAGATGACCTAACGAAGTCTTGTGGTAATTTGTGCAAACGCGTTGGGAAGTTTGGAAGCTAAGTAGCTTTGAGGGTTTTAAATCTGTATACAAAGGGAGGGTTTCTACAAACCTGTTAAGTAAAGGTCACGAAGAGTTAACGTTAAGAGAGTTACGAAATAATTTTGAAAACAGTTCTTAGTTGACATCAAACCTGAAATAATACATTATAAACACAGAGTTCAAACTATTACTGGACATTTTCCATCATAAGTGAGCAAAATTATGACGACGTTTCGGGATCTGCAATCTGAGCCTGTCTTCAAGTGACAAGTAACATAAGCATTCATTATGTTTTAGGAAACTGTTCACCTGAAGACGGGCTCAGATTGCAGATCCCGAAACATCGTAACTGTCTTGCTCACTAACGATGGAAAATGTACGCAATAATCGTTGAAACTCTGTACTCGTACTCATAACGTCAACAGTAAACGTTAACCAAAGAACTACAAACACATTGAACTTATTCCTGTTGATCCAGTTGAGATTATGAACCCATAGTCACTCCTCTATCTTAATAACTATTTATTCCATATCATTGAATTATTTCACTTTTACAAATAAAACACAATTTACACACATATCAGTCACTTTTAGTCAACCGTTTTGTCTGAGTAGAAGTATGTCCAGCGACTGTGATTTTGATAATAAAAGAGTTCCAACGATGCCACCGAACTAAATGTATACATAAAGTTAAAAACACGCTCAAAACGTGCTCTGGGGGTTAGGCCAATGCTCATGGTCCCGGGCCTGGGTCTCAACATGCTGACGGCATAAATATCCTATTTTCCAAATGAAATTCGCTAAAAACAACTAATAATGTCCAAATTTCAGAACAAATACACCACATTACAGAATCTCTGGTCGTGTGTTGAACTGTACAAAGTACATGCAAGGATTGCCGATACACTTGAAGACGGGTCGCCTCTCACACCCCGGGTTGCAGGAGTGAGATTGAATCTAACAGACCGGTAAATTGTACGTTTCCAATACCTTGGCTAGATTCTCGTCCCCTTGCAATCATTGTAAACTTTACACTCTGCCACTGGCTACTTCGGGCGGGCTTGACAGCGCAATTTATTCTAGCCAAATCTTGCTGTAAAGTGTTGGTCGACTATTTTATGTAAAACAAGTTGGTCTTAAAATTGAACTAAGTTAGTACTGAAATTAACTTAAGTGTGTAAGTAAAGTATGATTTATTTCTAAAAGTAACCTTTCGTCGTCGTTAAAAATCAGTTCGATTCTAGAATAATATCTAGAAGAATAATTTAAGAACTTATTAAAGAAGGTTTTAATACATCCAAAAACCGAACACTGTCTTTCTGTTCCTTTTTTAACACTATTATCTTGTCATATAACGTACATGATGTTTGTACATATGACGTTTTGACAAGCGTTTTGACAGCAAACATCTTGACTTTGGCACTCATTTCAAAACAGGACGGCTAAAATGCATCTCAAAAGGTTTTAAAGTTAAAACTACTCGTATCAGAAGGTTTCTCGGCTTATTGAGTTTTTTTATTACAAAGCTAGTGTATTTAAGTACTTTAAGTATTATTTAGACTTTCAACAAAAAGTCTCTTATACTCGACAATGGCAAAACAATAAATAATTCACGATTTTTTGACTGGTACTAGTGGCGTGGTCCTGTAATCCAGCTTCATGGAGGTCAGGTTTTAAGAATGATATAGGTCTAAAGACGCTCAGATAGTCTCAGTGAACATCTGATGATACCCGCATCAACTCCCACCATCGTTTAGACATATCAGACCATCACCTGCGTGGTTCGGAAGTCACGTCAAGCCGTAGGTCCTTGTATTTCCATTGGTAATTGGACTATTAGTTAATGACCCATTTTAAGGAAGAGTCGGCCTTAGTTTATAACAAGACTACACCTCATAACTCATTACTACCACTCATCACACTCAACCTTTACAACACATATTTGCCTTAAAATACCCTAATGAGAGTGGTCGGCATCTCAAATAGTGATATAGTGATATATGGATAGGTAATTTTACTTGTTTTTAAAAATGAAACCCCTCTCATATTGTTAGTAATTTCAAACCATACCACATTACTCTAAAATTGTTATTGATTCATTCATTTCACCACTTTTTTATCATTTTCACTCTTTTTGTCAACGTAGTTTTGTATTGTAGATTGTAAACAATAATAATTTTCTTCTACAAATAAAAATATACTATTAAGCCAACATATTTTTCAGTAGTTCAATATTTGCTTCTCAAATAAATTCAACCCCTCGTTTCACCCATGTTTTATTGTAAATCTACAACAATTTAACCGAGTAAAAAGCAGACTGAGTATATTTAATCAACCGAGTCAAACTCATCTGAAACCGCCTCTATACATTTGTCATCAACAGAAAATCTCATCAAAGGAAGGAGATGGGTTTTAGGTAAAAAAGTGGAGGGAAGATGAGGTTGGCAGTGCTCGCTGGCCTCGACCCAACCGTTATCAACATAACTGGTATTAACTGCTATTGAAACTGTGCTTAATCATCTGAACTTTCTAATCCATGCAAAGCGAACTCCAGCAGAGCTGTTGGTGGAAATGTGATTCACAAACTCGGGCTTGCAAACTACTCACGTACCTCACATCAGTAGTTCACTTCAGCGTGAGTAGTACGGGTGATTTGATTTAACTAACGTATGTAGAAACATAATTACATGATTTTTTGATTGGCTAGAGACTACGAAACCTTGGGTTAACTTTTAGTGCGCATTTTAGTCACTTTACGAGGGGCTGTAAATTTAAAAAGGGCTTCGTTGTCAAAAGTTAAATTTTATTGAAATTTCAAAATGAAAGGTTCTAAATGAAAGGAAAATATGTTCAAAAGCAAATTTAGAAGCTGATTTTTTGTGAACTCTTTCAAATTTTAAAAGATACCATACGTTTACGTTTTTTAAAGTGCAATATTTTCAAAATGGAAAGCTAATCTGAACAATTTTGCTTTTATACGCAAATTTACGACCATACACTGACCATTTAACACTTGTATCACTAAATCACTATTTGAGATGACAACCACTCTTATGAGGGTATTTTAAGGCAAATATGTGGTGAAGGATGATTGCGATGAGTGGTAGTAATGAGTTATGAGGTGTAGTCTTGTTACAAACTAAGTCCGATTCTTCCTTAGAATGGGTCATTAATAAAATTAATAGCCCAATGACCAATGGAAATACAAGGACCAACGGCTTAACGTGACTTCCGAACCACGCAGGTGATGGTCTGATATGTCTTAACTATGGTGGGATTGGATGCGGGTATCATCAGATGATCACTGACACTATCTGAACTGGATAGCTCCATGAAGCTGGATTACAGGACCACGCCACGAGTCCCAGTCAAAACTGAACATTTTACAACGACATTGACCTTGCTATGCCTGTGGAAACAGCACGAAAGGTTGAGGCGATCGAACTAGAACTGTAACGTGTGAAGTAGTTAAACAAATTACAAATATTCGCCTCACTCAAGTCAGCGGTGCTTTACCGCTTAGCTAAGTGTCTTCCTAGTTTTAAGTTGTAGTCACCCGCTGCGATAATAATATGTTCTTGCGAAACTCACTTGTATGGTGTTTTCAGATCTTATTCATTTACCTCTACAGTGTCCGAGCAACTGGTCAAAAATTCAATGTAAGGAACCTCATATAATCAAATCTCTTGTTTCAAATCAAATTTAATTTTTTTAGTAATTTTCCCAATGCCAAGATCCTATCACGTTCTAGCCAAGTACACGAAGTCAATGACAAGTTAAGCGTATATTCAAGTGAATGTGCGAATAGAAGATTGTAATGCAAGCAATGGGGAATGTAAGGGCATATCAAAGCTAACCTAATGGTCTCATCACTCTGGATAAAACGTGGTCTGCATGTGAGATAGCTGAACTAATGCACAATCCGACAGTCCATATAAGTCGTACTACTCGTAATGCACCAACAGTCGTGGTTTGGAGTTACCTGGCCGGTTATCACGGGCGTTTCTAGGCTATTCGCTACGCTCACAGCTAGCTTCGGCCTTCGGCCTCAGTTTTGCACGATTTCTTATTACGAGCGTAATACACTATGCTTAGCTCATAGCCTCGCCTCGGCCTTCTGCCGAGGTCCAACGTGGGTCTTTACTGCAAGTCGTACTACACAATCATGGAAGGGAAACTTATTTCAAATTCTATTAGAGTCAGATTTAAAATTCCGCTGTTACAGTGACAAGGAAATTTCGACCTTTAGAGAGCTCATATAACGTGTTTTTACATTCTCGAATCGTATTCTGTGGGTCAGGATGCATGGGTCTCATAGTTATCATGTTCCCAGACTTGGGTTGCTAATGGCATGATCTGTTCTTTTTCTAAAGGAATTTGCCAATAAGAAAAACCTTACAGTTCACTTATTTCGTGTATACTCATAAATAGCTTCAACAAAACTCTGCTCATTTGCAGTAAAACAAAACTAAGAATACGCAGTATTGGCCTTGACCTTGAATTTTGTCAAATAAAATATGCGCTTTCTGGAGACACATCATGCCTACAGTTTTCCTCGGATTTTTTTAAAACAAACTTTGTTTTAAAGTGTATTAAATTCTTAGTGACTCCACTAAAACGTGAAACAAATCCAAATTTTGAAGAAATGTTGTCTTTTAATTTCTTGTTTTACTTTTGAACTAATAAGATTTCCAAGAGGAAGGGTCAGTGGAGAAATTAAGAACTATTCCCAAAAGATCTTATGACAGTTTTAAGCTTTAAATGACCCAAGAAAATACTTTTTTATTTTTCTCAAGATATGAAAGCAAATGGCCGACAGGTACTGCTCACTATTAAATCCAACATGTCAACAAACAACCACAATGGTTCAGAGATACAATGTGTGGCGTAATCAATTTTTAACACAAACAGTGTATATCAAATTTATTATCTTTCAAGCTTAACAAGAGCGAGTTGATAAACATGAAATGTCGAACGGTTTAATTAGATGAAGCTACAGACTCGGTAACCATGGCAACGGTCACAAGGTCACATGACAACACGCCGCAAGCGGCGGGGGCAGGAAACAGCTCACAGACTTGTACGTTGGTTAAGGTGTTTTGAAATTTTACATTGTGATGGTCGTGTATTTCTTTCTTTTGATTGTGAAATTGTTATTTGTTTTAGTTTCTAAAAGATAATATTTGTCTTAACTTGTTTATTAGGTGGTCGTAGAAGAGGTTATTCATAAATGGCGAAAACAAAAAATATGCAAACAATGTGGGTCAACTTTTCTAGTTAGGTAGAACTTGTATCAACATAGCATTGTTTGGCTTTTGCAGATGACTATAAGCTTTAGCTAGAGACTTAGCAACTGTCTAAAAGCAAATAGAACTCTTTTAAGGAAATTGAAGCTGTTGTTCAAGGCCACGAGAAAACAGAATCCAAGGCTAATCTCAAATCTAAACAAGAAAATCAGTTCATTCTAAAAGGTTTAAGCACATTTGGAACCAATAAAAATATTATATTTCATCACTAGATCCTAAAGTGACACTTTTTGACACGAGGTCAAGTTAACGCCTAAAGTGCAGCCGAGGACGTTAAACGACCGGGGGTCAAAAAGACACTTTCCAGCCAAGTGATGAACAATACTTTTTGTCATGATGCAAATAATGAGAAATAAATTTCAATAATTGTTTTATGGGATAAATAATTAATTAAGTAAACATCAGTTTGAACTTAGCAGGCTGAATTATAATGTTTTGAAGAAACAGCTATTATACTGATTTACTATAAGTCAGTGTTATAATTCAAACTGTTGGACTCAAAACAATGTTTACTTAATTAATTGTTTAAAATATTGAAACATTTCTTGACATTTAATTCTCATTATTATTTGCATCATGACAAAACAATACCGTTCATCATTCGGCCCGAAAGTGTCTTTTTGACCCTCGGCCATTTAACTTGACCTCGTGTCAAAAAGTGTCACTTTAGGACCCTGTGATGAAAAATATACTATTTCAAGACGGCCTAAAATACTTCGCGTAGTACGACTGAGTCGACTGAGTAATAATAGTTTTGATGCAAATTTTGTTGTTTTAGTTTTGTCACCGTTTTTATTGTATATTTTAAAAGTTTTAGCTAGTCTAAGTAGTTTGAATAATGCGTAAGAGCCTTTTGGAATTAATAATAAGGTATTTTCTTACATCTCAAATTAAAAGTGTATTGGTGGCTAAAATGCAAATAAATGGATTGTAAATTATTATTCAAGCTGGAATTTAGAATCTGAAACGTCCTGAACACAAAGAAAGCGGTCCGCTGGCCAGTGTAAAAACTGAAATACGCCCTGCATATAGAGTTTCATATAGGGGTCAGCTGGGGGTGACCATAGCTCGCTCAGTGGTACATTAAATTAGTCGGGGATCAACTTTTGGCACTGCAGCGACATTTTTTCACAATGGCCACTCTCCGTGGTCCGGAAGTTACGGTTAGCCTTTGGTCTATTCCATTGGTCGTCGGGCTAAAAACTAATGATCCAAACAGAGGAACAGTTGGCCCTAGTTTCTAACAATACTAAACCACATCATCCATCATGCATCCACTATTCACTTTTAAATACCGCCTGATAGTGGTCGGCGTTTCCAACCAAATTATAAGAGCTCAAACTCTTCTGAAATCGTTATTGAAACCAAGGTTTTTTTTAAATAACTAAGAGTCACAAGACAGTTTTCATTGAATTAAATTTATTTTCTTAAAAATCCATAATGTAATTCTTTCACAATTTCAACGACCAACCACCAACACATTGTCCACTCTTGTTCTGTTCTGTTGGTGTTTAGTATTTCTCAGAGGAGCTAAGCTAATTACCACTAAACTGCGACTTAGAGGTAGAGTCGAAAAGTGGAAACTTACTTGAGGATAAGCCAAGTCTGGAGTAACTTTGGCCCAACTTGTGATCTGAATACAGAGAAGGTTTATTGTTGTCGAGGTGTTACAGCTGTCTTGAGAGGTATAACAGCGCAGGTGCTGCTCTTCGACAATCTAAAGATTTCACCTGATGTTTCCATACAACAGACTTTCCCTTTCTTCACTATATCACTATTTGAGATGCCGACCACTCTCATGAGGGTAATTTAAAGCAAGTATGTGGTGAAGAATGAGTGTGATGAGTGGTAGTAATGAGTTATGAGGTGTAGTCTTGTTACGAACTAAGGCCGACTCTTCCATACAATGGATCATTAATTAATAGTCCAATGACCAATGGAAATACAAGGATCAACGGCTTAACGTGACTTCCGAACCACGCAGGTGATGGTCTGATATGTCTAAACGATGGTGGGAGTTAGTGCGGGTATCATCAGATGGTCACTGAGACTATCTGAGCCGCTTTAGACCTATATCATCTTTAAAACCTGACCTCCATGAAGCTGGATTGCAGGACCACGTCACGAGTCCCAGTCAAATCATTCGGTTTGTAAGTAAAGTTTGTCTTGTTTAACGAGGAAAGGATATGACTACGAAGTCCACTCTGCCTTTCAACTTCGGCCTTTACCTAACGTCACAATGTATAGTGACATTCCAATTGACCGTGGGGATCGAACCCGCACTCCCAGAGTAACGAACTCCGGAGTCGCGCGCGATAACAATCCTCCTCGGATCCGCTGTCAATCCGCCACGAATCTGCTAAGTGGGGGAGACAATAACGACCCGACAAAATGTTGTGGATGGAAATGGTTTTGGTATCAGCTAAGAAAAGTCCTAGATTTAATAACAGGATATTTAAGCTTTATAGCTTTAGGATATTTATTTTTTCTTGTTGTTTTTTTTGTCACACAATTCAATTTTGTATATGACAAATAAAGTTATTTATTTTATTTTATTTATTTTATTTATTTTTTAGTTTTTAACTGGTTAGTTTTGTTGTTGTGGTTTCATAGTTTAATTAAGTAAGCTTCAATGCAATGGACCACATTTAAAGACACACATAGCTTAAACTACTGAATTACAAACCTGTATTTTTATGCATTAGCTTTCGAATATCATAAAACATTTATACAAGTAAACGAAACTGAAATGACTATCCAAGCGACATTACTTTCTCGTAAGTTCTTTGGTAGGGTTTGTTGTTAACGATGTTAGAATTTCTAATTTTAAAATAATATTGCGAACGTTTTCCGTCGTTAATGAACAAATAGGAAAACAACATTTTGGGATGTAAAATCTCACCTTTTACTCAGGTAATCTAAAACATAACACAAAACATGAACGATGCTTCTTACGGTGATCGGTGTAGGCTGGCCAATCAAAGACAACGAAATAGCACGTAAGTTTTGTTGATGAATTGTATTTTGTAAAGCCGATTGATTGACTGGATGATGGGCTACGAGGAGCGAATGACCAATCACACAAGGGCATTCAACTGACGAATAGTCATCACATAGAAACGCAAACGTCCCTATTTATGCACAGGCAGTAGGGGTATTTGCCCCATCCCCTCCATAGGCTGTTACAGTTAGTCAGCCTGATATATTGGTTCACACCTGTGATTGGTAGTCCGCCGCTCCCAATTAGCCAGGTTGCGTTTGACAGGTCAGTTTACGCTGACTACTTTAAGCTATTAAACTGTCTAATGTTATTTCTCACCTGAAAATGGGATTAGATTACGGAGATCCAAAATCGTTGTGTTCTTATTTTTTTCTAACTATGTAAAACATCCAAAGTATAATTTTAAACTCATATATTTAAGAAACCTGTAATAATTTAAGCTGTAAACTGTAGACACCATTATTTTGTTCCGTATTTAGTTAAGTATTTGGTGGTTAGTGGTCACTAGATTACTCAAGGTAAAATCTTAAAAATTAAAATCTTGAAAAGTAGTAAAACTTAATAAATTAGTTTCAAGTAAAAAAGTAGTTAACGCACCTTCGTGAGGTAAAAGTTATTTCCAATTCCATCCAACAACATAATACCGAAGTATTTGCTGAAAGTTCACTTTTAAAATGCTTCTCAGCGTTGAAATCTTTTCCAATCCCTTCCCCAACGATCTAAGGGAAGTAATCAATCCTTCACAAAGCAACTAAGTCTAAGGAAAGAACTCTGTAAGCATGAAATAAAATATCGCCATGTTTCATGCTTAGTGAAGCAGAGAATAAATCTTCGTGGAACTACAATTTACGGGTCCGACACTGAGAAAGAAGCACCTCCGCATCTAAGCCTTTATCATTATTATTTCTTCACTCAAGTAGAATTATATTACATCACTTTTATATTTTTATGAAGAGGTTACATGGATATTAAGAGTATTTTGTATGTTTTGATAAATTGGACTTTACATTACCTTTTGAAAAGGCTAAGTATTTCGAGCGTTGTTTGAAAAGGTTTACATTTAATCGGGTTCATCAAGTATGAAAGAGTTTTAAAATATGGTGAAATTAGTTTTTGTAACCTGGTATGTAAATCTTTGAGAATATTTGCAAAAGTTTCATGCGTTTTGGTTGAGTGAGGAATAAATAATATTTATCGCTGTGAACAATAAAATTGTATAAGCAATTGGAAAATTTCAAAACTACTAACATATTAAGTCTTTATTATCGTTAAATAATCATGGACTCAGTAGTTAGTGTATAAATTAGATATTTTTAAACATTTATTTTGGAGTATTTCAACAAATAACATATTTTTTAAAGTGTACTGCCGCATTCTTTAGATACAGCTTGGGAGCCGTATCATATTAATTATATACGATAGATGATAAAAGAGCCTTAAAAGCTTCTTATTAGATCCTTCATTACGAACAACAGGACAACAACAATAGGTGCAGTAGGAATAGGTTTAGGTCAGAAGGAAGTGACGACCACAAAACTTCTCTTTAGATGTAAGACGACAAAAGAGAACCAAGAGTTCAATATTTTAAATTGGACATTATTAAAGAAAACTTAACAAGTAAAATAAAAAACACATCGGCAGAAGATCAAAGACTTTATAATCATAGTCAACGTGATATGCAGGAAAACAAGATCTGACATTTTTGGGGAAGGTTAAGATTGAGCTCTGACAGACAAGAGAGTAATTTCAACCGATATATTCGACAGGTAACAACTCAAGTTAGCGCTGAGTGGTAAAACAGAAGAGTAAAGCGAATTTGCTTTGCACTTTAAGTGAAACGGCCTTGCTTCGGCCTTCAGCCTCAGATTTACATGGTCTGGGTGGTACGTGGCTGTTCACTACGCTATCATCAACATATTTGGCTTTCAGTTGTAGATAAGAGTGTTTTTATCTTCCGCTTCACAATTGGCTATTCGTTACTTTCTTAGTTTAGCTTCCCCTCTGTGATACGTGCTGTATTACTACAGCATAACAAAACTGTCCTTTCAGAATTTTAAATTCAAACAATTTATCTTATTTTTAAAGTGAATCCATTATGGTCCCACGCAGCGTCTTTTTCGGAGTTTTCTTCGCCGAAAGTATACATTACTCACAATTGTTTCTAAGAAATTTAGACAAGTTAATCAGACGTTTTTTTAGTTAGTGAGCCTCAAAGGCATTTATGTTGCACGTATCCGAGTGTCACGGACCCTATTAAGAAAGTAAAATACACGTTTTTTCACAAAAAAAAAAAACACGAGTACTTTGATGAAATATACCATTTGATGCGGTATAGGTCTTTTGTCGGCTAAAGCCATACTAAAAGATTGGTAAATTTAAGTTCTCAAATAATAGCCTATAATGAATGAAACTTAATAGAGTGACTAAAAGTACTAAAATATAAAAATAATTGATGTCGTGTTATGGCGTTTTAAGATGATCATTAGCATTACAATTGTCATAAATACAAACGATTAAAGCCAGCTTATTTGAAGCACCTAGTGAGGCTTCAGGCCGAGCAACGCCATGAGCGTAGTGAATGGCGTCCTCCAGTTAGCTACCGTGAGCGAAGCGAACGCTAGGGCGAGTAGTATTGTAAAACTGAAGTGAGTTATGTTTCTCTCACCTGACACTGTTGAGGGCCTTGTCGGTTGGGCGAGGAAGCTTTAGGCCGCACTTTTTTCACCGCTAGTTTACTGGAGTCCGGCGTGCTCTTCACGTCTTCTGTGCTCCCAACTATAACAACAAAATCAAAATATTATATAAATATAGTATATAAAAAATCGCTTATAAATATCTGTCGTTCATAAGACGTACAAGATAATGGAGGCATTTATTTTCAGTTTAAACCATTTGAACTACTGTATCCCATATGAAAACCTGTAAGTTCCAACACTATAACCCTATTCAAATAAATTAGTTCGCACTTTCTAGTTACTTTACACATACTTACTGTCCTCTAAGAGATAGTCATGGATTAAGTATTTAATCCCTTTGTAAAACCAAGAAAGTTATTTATTTCTTATTGTAAGTCCGACATACAATTCGATATACCACAAATGAAATATTATATTTTTGGCCTCTTATTTGTTCGAGGCCATTATGAAGTGTCTAAGTATCATTACTTTGACATACAGTTCACACAGTTATAATAGTTTCAGCACGAACAAAGGAAAATGATGATAATTTATGTTCAGGTCCATTTTTTCGTAGGATATAATCATACTTAACGTTGCTGTTTTTGTAATCGAAACACTTTAAAATACAGGGTGTTTTTTATAAAACGCAACCCAACTTTCAAACTTTAATAAGTCCTTTTTTACGAGTGCTATAAGGTCGTAAATTGTATCATTGGTTTGTTCACTTCAATATCTATCAGATGGTATGTGTTGTTACAGTAATAGAATGGTTTTAGTTTGCTAATTTGATGTTATTGTAAAATGAACGTAATCATGGTTTTTAGCAAAGATCAAAGAGTGCTTATTGTTGAAAAACACTTAAAAAGAAGATAATTTCTTTTTGTCAAGAGGAATTTGGGGTCAAGTTTACAGGTGTTAATATTCCAAACAAATCTAAAATTTACAGGTTTGTTAAAAAGTTTAACACAATAGGTTCTCTAGGGAACGGAAAACATAATTGAAGGCGGACTGTACTGAATGAAGAAGGGACGGACGATGTTAGGGTTGGACTAGAAAATTCTCCCAAAAAAATCTTTCAGAATTTTGAAACAACAAAACCAGATAGCCTACTTACGCATGGATACTTGGTTTTAAACGCATCTTGACAAAAATATTATCTTTAAGTGTTCTTCAACAATAAGAACTCTTTGATCTTTGCTAAAAGCCATGAGAGTTTATTTTACAATAACATAAAATGCAAATCAAAACCATTATATTACTGCAACCATACCATCTGATAGGTATTGAAGTGAACATGATACTAATTACGACCTTGTAGCGCTCGTAAAGAATGACTTAAAGAAAGTTGGGTTACGTTTTATAAAAAACACCTGAGTCTGTTGCGTGTCAATAGTACAAACAGCCTTTACCAATTATTCTTCAGTAGATCTTAACCAGTTAACCGGTTTTCCAAAGAATAATACATTTTTTGGCGAGAAATACTACAGAGCTGAAAAAGAGATCTCTCGACCCAAGGCAAGTGATTCCTCTAATGCATTATTGAACAGTGGGTTCCCTACCTATTTCTCATACAGAGGGCCTGAGCAAACGAATAGAGCTGGTAAACTCATCATTTTATTCCCATCAGAACTTTTGCCGATGAATTAGTTTTAAAACTGTTCACTTTTTGCAGACATTAAACAATTAAACAAGCCTGTGAGTTCATATTATCTATATACTGAGAAAAGTGGAAAACGATTTGTTTGCCTATAACCCAAGAAACCATCTGTTAAACGGTTTCTCAAATGTAATTCTTCATCGGATGGATGTTCTATAATAATGATAGTTTCATTTTAACCTGAGAACAAAAAGATAGCATCTTTGATATTGAAAGGTCGCATCAGGTTAATTTTATCGATTTTTATTTTATGAGTCTCAATATTAGTTTAGGTCATATTGAATACGACACTAAAGCTCTGCGTTACAATAATTTTACTAAGTTCGAACACAAGCAAAACAGTACACAACATGGTACCAACGCTATCGTCGTTCATTAAAACTGGGTAAACTGAACCAAGATTGCGGCCAAAAAATATGGTTTTCGATCTCTTAAAAAGTTTGTTTTCCGACTTGTTAACTTAATTTGTTTCAACTTGCATATAGTTCTTCCGGTTTACAGCAGAATTATCCTAAAATACGATCTAGTAGTACCATTCTTCAGTCACTAGCCAATCAGTGACTGAAAGTGGTAATTTACAGCGAGACCGAAATACCGCAAGGTAATTATTACAATGGTTTGGTGCGGTGTGAACCTAAAGAACTAGATTATAAAACTGTATCGCCGTCCTGCTGAGAAGCTGAGAAGTGTTACAATTGACTTGCTTCAACATATCACTATTACTATTTGAGATTCCGACCACTCTCATGGGGGTATTGAAGGCAAATTTGATTATCTGAGCCGCTTTAGACCTATATCATCCTCAAAACCTGACCTCCACGAAGCTCCACGAGTCCCAGTCATATTCAGTTTATGTCTAGTTTAGAGAGATTTTAACTGTAGTGTTGATATTGTTCACATTAGCTAGTGTCGAGGTGTTCCAGAACAACGCTTAGAGAGGGACTCGGCATACTAATGAGTAGACAAAGGATCATTACAACACAGATGCTACAGACAGGGGACAAGGGTCGTTTATAACAAGCGACCCTTCGACATATTTTACCATCATATCTATAAATTAGGTTGGTTATTCGTTTAACAAACTACGCTTCTATAAATTAATTTGAACTATGATTTCTATTTATTGTTTTAACAACTATACTGTCGTTGGTATGAGTTATAAATAATTTTGGGTTTATTTCAATGAGATTTATGGAATAAATCTGATGGAGCTGTTGCCTTTTTTATGAATCGCCTGAACAATAATGTTGAATTTAAGTTTGAAAAGATAATTCACTTTCACCGCAAAGTAAACGTTTGGGTGAAAACAGTAGGGAAGAAAAACGAGTAATCCAGTAAAAGTTCTACCATTATTCGTACGAGGTTAATTAAACTAATGATTCACAGTTTTTCAAAATAGTATATTGAAACAAACCACAATATATAAAAACACAAATTCAATAATAATTGGACCACGGAGGAAAGAAACATTCAGGCGAGGCTAAAAAGGTGTGTGTATTTATTAAGTTGAATTTAATAAAGAACTGCATACGATAATGGTATTTCCTGAGATGGTGAAGTGTTAGGAGATCAAAATAAGATAAATAAAGTTAAAATAAAAATCAGGGATGGACAACAAATCAGGACCTAGAACAGCTTGGAATCTATACAATGAAATATTTAATCTCAACCCTTCCATCCGTCAAATTATCTTTATTTGAGAAATACTACATTCATAACTTGTATGTTGTACAAGTTTCTAACAACGAGCTTTCACAAGGATAGTTTCAATTAAAAAAAATCAAATTAGTGAACGTATATACTATAAGCCCAAATCAATATAAGTTATAAACCGCTAATTAGTTATTTAGCCCCCACTGTTGTCTATGCATGTATGCCCCACAGAGGGTGTAACGCCATTATGATAGAGGGGGTGACTGCCATTACACAAACGCCATGGACAGAGGCATGAGGGTTGAATATCGTAACTGACAGATTATACACATAACACATCGATGCTAGTAATCCTTATGGGTGAGCAATGAATTATGCTGTACATTGGAGTACAGCTGATAAACTGAGTAGTCAGAAGCCAAATCGGAAGTATTGTTTGAAATAGTAGTTTAATTGGTAACCAAGAGGGCACTTTTTAAGAGGAACGAATGTTTTAAATGAATAAAGTGAAACATGTTTGTGACAATTTGTTTAGCAATCACTAAATCACTATTTGAGATGCCTACCACTCTCATGAGGGTATTTAAAGGCAAATATGTGGTGAGGGATGAGTGTGGTGAGTGGTAGTAAATGAGTTATGAGGTGTAGTCTTGTTACAAACTAAAGCCGACTCTTCCTTAGAATGGGTCATTAATTAATAGCCCAATGACCAACGGCTTAACGTGACTTCCGAACCACGCAGGTGATGGTCTGATATACCTAAACGATGGTGGGAGTTGATGCGGGTATCATCAAATGACCACTGAGACTATCTGAGCCGCTTTAGACCTATATCATCCTCAAAACCCGACCTCCATGAAGCTGGATTACAGGACCACGCCACGAGTCCCAGTCAATGGTGCAAATGGAAGAAAATTAAAAGGAAATCGAGAAATACCATTATAACCAGTATATAGTATGTTTCTTGATTAACTTTAAATTCAAACCTCGCATTTCTAATTAAAAACTAAATAATCTTAAAGAACTTGAACGGAACGCGTTAAGGTTCGAACACTGTCGTCTCCAGACAAACGAACATATAACAATAATTACTGTTGTCGCCATAGTCTTAAGTAAGGATTCATTATTTCTTCAACACAAATCTATGGAGTTTCGTACTGTTATATCAACTGTGATTCAACTCCAAATAATTGGGTCATTAAACATAGACTTACAACTCTTCCACGTATAACCTGAGTTCAGGTGGAGAATGATGTAGATGACCACAACCGAGCAATTCTGAGACTTCCAAAGGCTTTAATGGAGCCATTGAGGCTTCCCGCCTCGCTGCCCCTCAGCCATTTGCCCTCCATTACGGCACCTCGCTTCCGACCTCAATCCGAACACCAGTTCCACCTTAGCTCAGTTATGTCAAACTATGTCAAGGCGTCCATAAAGTCTTAATAAATGGAAACTTGGGGTTAATAAAGGTCGTTATAGAATAGAACAATGTTAACATTAACAAATACTATACTATATGTATCCTGCTCTTGACATTTAGATTTTGCACTAAAAAGTTACCCTCGCAGTTTATTCGGCTGTGGGATGCTACATCTACTAGCGCATCCTGGTAACAAACACTAGAATCAAAACGGTGTCGGGTTCACAGCGAATCAACCACTTGCCCTGACTGAAACACTGTCTGATGTGTATTTTGTACGAGTTATTACCGCTGGTTTATAACCATAATCAGCGTTAGTTTTAAACAACCGTACAAAGACGTTACTCAAAGTTATGAAAATGTTTTCGCATTTTGTAACACACTTTATCTTATATGCAACCAGCTACGTACAACAACATTTTATTAGAAATGTTATCATTGCAATACCAAGTAAATTGATCCAAGGTTAAAAACGTAAAGTATTGTGTTGGCATATGGAAACTTTGCAGAACTGTTCTCCAAGGTGCATATCGATGAGCTAAAGGTGAGCTTGGCCAATACCAATAAGCTGTTCAAGTGGCCACAGTTCCCTTGAGAATGTGAATCACCAAGTCATGAGTCTGAGTAGAATCATTGATCTGTGTATGTGTGTATATTCTCCAAGGTGTGGGAGGGTGTTTTTGCCGCCAGTGCACTCCGGTGCTCCTATGTGGGGGAACGGTTTACTGGTCCTCACCGCCTAAAACATTCAAGGCGTAGGCGAAGCCCAGTTCCACAACGTATAGGAAATATAGTTCCTCTTTGTCTTCTCAGTATGTCGCAGCAATAATGCGCCTTTACAGAAGTTTCAATTCTTCAATTTATTTGTATCCTAATTTATGAAAACCCAAGAAAAAAGCGCGAAAATTCGCGTCACGTTCGTCTCCAGGCGAGCAACCAAAACACCGTCCATACCTCCCCCATGTTTTACGAATACTTAACCACCTTAGATAAGTAGAACGCAATCTTGTATGTAAATAAAAGTTATGGAACGGGGGCGGGGGTAAATATATTCAAGACAGCGACTCTTGTGTTTTATATGCAGGCAGAGTGAGAGAAGGGGTGGATACGTGAGTTCGGTCACCTTTCACAACTCAGCCTGTATCCAGTACAAGTTTACAGGAACGGGTTATCCTGCTAGTGTTAAGGGTGCGTCTCAGCTGTGCGGTAACGCTTAATGCAAGGCTCTGAGTAAACCAAAATACGCTGACACTATTAAAGTTGAGGTTAGGTATTTTTGTTAGCTTGGAAGCTAAAAAGCTTACCTACAATTAAAATTTGATTGCGAAACTCTTTGTCTATTTTACTCGTGTCAGAAATTTCCACTAGTTTCCAAATACATGAAATTTACTAATGTAAAAACTATTTTAAAAGGTGAAAGACATACGCGCGTAATCCGTTGCAAGCTCTTGGTTTGACAGTTAGGCCGCGTCAGTTGAAAGAAGGCCCGTTGCTTAGCTAGTTGTTACGTGTGCGGTATCGTGTGTTTCTTGGGCGGACGAACCTAGGCTTTCTCTGAGGTTACCACTGAGACGGACCCTTAATGGGTATTGAGACGCTGCTGTAGTAACGCAAACGCACTAACAAGTAAAAAGGCCCCACTGTATTTGAATATGAGATTACAGTGATACCATGAACGTAATTAGTTTTGATACGAGTTTTAGCTCATTACGGCATCATTACAGATAACAAAATATTTAAAATACAAGAAGGCCAATAAAGAGTGATATTTTAATCCACAAGAGTAGATTATCCTTGTGGATTAAAATAATTATTCTTTATTGGCCTTCTTTTACTTTAAATACTACAATAAGTAAATAAGTAAAACTATCAGAAACATACTATAGTAAGATATAACACTTAAACCGTTTGTGATTCCGTTATTGTTGCTTAATAGTGGCATATTTTACTCTAGCTTTATCTAGAAACCGAAGGAATTCAAATTTTCGTTCCTTAATTTCTTGTTGATTATGGGAGAGTTTCAGAGTTTAAACTATTATTGCAGTAAACCTGAAGACGGGTTCAGATTGCAGATCCTGAAACGTCACGATCATCTTGCTCACTAACGATGAAAAATGTCCACAATAATTTTTAAACTCTTAATTTCGTCTTATAGATCATCTTTCATAGAAAATACAGATTTAGTTTAAATTATTATGTGATTATTTCACAAAAACTTTGCTTGTTTCTTTCAGAAAAGAAAAAAACTGTATCTTATCTGAAGTAGATGTTTCAAGCCGAAGCGAGTGATTCCACTTATACATTATTGAACAGTGATCTTCTAAGGTTTCTTACACATCGTTCTCACAACAGTGTAACGTCTAGAATATATATTTTACTTTCGTACAAACACTAGACGTTATTGTGTCTGTAAATGCTTTACGTAGATAAGTTAAATAAGAAACCTTCAAGTGACTTGATGTTATACATTAACAAACGTTGAAAGCTCACGAGCGATCTAAAGGATTGTATAAACATGCGACCTAGTTTCAAAGATTGTCTTTCATACTTTTCAATTTAAACATTTGTTGTCATATTACAAAAGTTATTTGTGTTGACAAACAATTAAAAAATAAAAGTAATAACACACAAAAACAACTAATGTACTTAGGTAAAGCCACTGTTGACAAATAAGGGCCTAAATATTACTATTGTATAGTAGGCGAGAAATTAATGGATGGCGCCAGAATAATTAAATAACTCGAGTATGGTATAATATGATTGTTTTACTGAAAATTCCTTAAAGCATTTTTAACATGTGAAGTAGCTTTTTTAAAGTAGTCAATATTTTGAAGGAAGAAAGTGCTCAATATTGGAAGGCGTAATAAAAAATAAATTTACTCGTCAAAACCAATATTTAAAACTTTTATTTTGGACGATGCCTTTTTAAACGGACCTGACGATAAAGGCTTTGCCTTTGAAAGGCCTCGTCCAAAATAAAAGTTTTAAATATTGGTTTAGACGTTTAAAATTATTTTTTACTAGTCAATATTTTGTTTATCAAAATTATTCGTGCCAAGGTGACGATAGGATTTTACCGTAGTATAGAGTTCTACAAAAGTACCATTTGAGAATACATTTAAGCAAACAATTATTTGAGTTAAGACGTCGAATAAAGTGATCATACACTTCAACTAACGTCCACATCGTAATTAATGTTTTGAAGTTCCTGAAACAAAAATTTCTAAGTCAAACGGAATAAAATTGAAATTTGACTTTGAAATTTTGAATGGCCGCCTTTTTAAAATTTGATATGTGTTAAATAAAAGGTTTTTGGAAAATGTTTTCCAAGGGGTGAGTACTTGTACCTACTCGTGTTTTTTAGTATAAAATGTCTAAGTTTTAAGACATTTTGATTTGAAGCAAGTTGTGGTTTGGGATGCAACCAATTACCAGGCGAGGATATGAGAGAGGGTTATGGATCTTCACCCTTCATGTCAAAGCCAGGCGTGAGGCCCGATTGAGAGGAATGAGATCCGACCTCTCACGGCGATATCATTATGTCCCACCCCCATCATACAATACCACCCCTTGGTGTGTATTATAATAAACACGTTTTGAACAACAACAAATAACTGAACGTTTTTAACGAAGACGTAAATTTCGTAACTGCATTTACAGGGTGTTACAAAAATGTGTAGCGCGCTATGCAAGAATCCGGTTATGCATAGCGCTACATATTGTTTTGACACCCTGTATGTAAGTGTTGTGCCATTCTTAAAAGACTTCCTGTAGGAAAATTGTGTGTATTTAAAGTTTTACGAGAATTTTAGTTGAAAAGAGAAAACCTATTTATTTATAAAATGTGCCAAATTCTTATGAAACAAGAATTACAATCAACTAAATTACGAGTAGCAAACAACCCAAAGGAACAAAATAACTTTGTAATATAATTTTATTTTTACTTCTTAAAAATTTAATAACGGGCCAAAAAAATAAAAACGCTTCCGTGAAACTCCTTTTAAACGTGTAAAACAACTGGTTTCTTACAATAAAATGTAGAAATTTGTGTTTTGATCTATTAAACAACTATTACCTAAAACATCAATATTGATATCTAATTTTACTATGTCCGTACATCGTATTTTGTTGGTTATAGTGTTGAAAGTGTTTCGTGTGTATAAATAGTGACAAGTGCCACAGTGCTAAAAGAAACCGCTTAAGTATAAGTATAATGGAGTGGCAAAAGTAAAAAAGCCAACCTAACGTACCTATACGAATGACATCGACATTTGAGACGATATCCTCTTTTTTCTAACAAAAGTTGTAAAATGTCTGTCAAAATATGTCAAAATTATATTAACGTTTGTAATTTTTCATTAATTGGGCTGCTTTTGGTATGGTTTTGTTAGCAAAAGTCTTGACTAATTTCTTAACCAAAATGGCAAGAAGCAGTAAACCCAACAACCAGTAAACCAGCAGTAAAGCATTTCTATATTTTGTAAAACAGATTCATTAATCAATCAAAATATAAACAATGTGTTCATTTACAGCATGTGTCTATTTCAAGTACTAAAGGAACTAAAGCAAAATAATTTAGCAGACAAATAAATTTTCAATTTCATTCCATTACCACAACAGCATGCACAATTAATCATCTTATGATAACACTTAAATCAAGGTTTATACTACACCCCTTATATTTTCAAATAACCTTAAACAATATTTCCGCCCTAAATCTCTTGCCTCTCCTCACATAAGGCAATACACGTCGCAAAAGCCTCGCCTTTGAACTGACAGGATTAAAGTGCCGCCATTAGAGAGTGAGAGACAAAGCTAAGTTAACTTTTGATTGCGTCATGGTTAACTAGTTCTCGCTCTCAAAGCTAATACAGTCCTTGAACTCGTGCGGTTCAACCTTATATGAGCAGAGAGGTTGCTTTCGAAAATTATTTGTTTAAAATAACGGTGTTTCTTGACTAACTAAAGTAATCGTAGAACATAATAAATGCATGCAAATTTAAGTATAGTTTCAATTAGGTTTAGATTTAATTTTACCAATACTGTTATTGTACTTTGCAACGTTAGACCTAGTCCAATACCCGAGACCATTTCCAAACTCTCTGTAAACTTAATTAATTAAGCTGGTTATGTAAACACAATTGTATAATGAAAATAAATGTACTGTATGTTATGTTAACTCAAGGTTTATATTGGGTGAGGTACTTTTTGTACTTCTTTTATGAGGCCTACTCTCATAATAAGCTGTCACAGTTTAAAATTATTACCTAAGATACAAACACCATGTAACGTATCACCCAGACTTGAGTTTAACAACACTAAAATATGTAGCTAATAAAAAGCTTGCATTATTATCCGTATGAGAAACAAATACTGTATAGAATTCATTGAAGGAAACAGAACTTTTATATTTCTAGTGAAACCTTAGCTAAAGGTATGGAACTAATTGAGATATTCAAAGGTAAATATTAACTTTATTCACCTTAAATTTTTAGGGTAAGGGAGGCTATTCCGTTTTCAATGGTTACTAGTATACTATACAATCGTAATCCGTGTTTTCATAATCCGACCGCAACAAATTGTTTAGAGCCAACAGTCCTTTTTCAACACTACAAGATAGTGTTATTAACAGTAAATTAAAACAACGTACATAATATAACGCAATTCCTTATAATATGAAACTTACACATAAGATTCTCAAAATTCTAACGGATTAAAAACTTACGTTTCCAAATAGCCATCATGTTAAAACCAAAAATAAACACATTTTCAGTCTGCAGGGTCAATATTTGGAACGTTGGGAGTTTTACTATTCAAACAACGATTTGTTTATGTTCAAGGCCACCAGCGCTTGGTTATTTAGTTATGATCTGTGGTTTCTAGATCGTAACATAGTCTAAATAAATATTGCAAATAACTCAACAGACCAATAAGTAAAGCTTCTATCGACTCTGCAAATGTTTTGAACGGTGGAAGACAAACACTCGTATTCACTTAGTAAAAAACATCGCAAAGTATAAAGTGTATATACAGGGTGTACATAGAGTCCGGGTGGGGAGGGTCCTCCAAAGTTTTAAATACAACCCCCTCTTGTGACACCTCAAAAAAGAAAGTGTCAACATAAATTCAACGACGTTAAGAAAAGCCTTTAATCTCGACTAGTTTTTTTATTTACGAATTTAAATATGACAACATTTTCTTCAAAATACTCTGAGGGAAACATCACAACCCTATAAGATAATTTCATAGAGTATTTTTAAAACCATTTTGTCATTCAAAATCAATTGAATTTGAAATGTGGCATTTAAACCTGATTTTGTGTCATCTTTAAATTGGTATGACAAAAAAACGAGTCGAGATAAAAAGTTTTCTTTGCGTCGTTGAATTTGCGTTAAAGTTCCCTTTCTTTTGGGGTGCCACAAGGCGGGGGTTTGTGTTTAAACCTTTTGGAGCAACCAATTTTTGAGTTTTGGCTTTTGGCTGAGGTGTGGGCAACGTAAAGTACGCCAAAACAAACTTCAGATTCCTATCCAAACATTCCCCAAAGGGTTTTAAAAATATTTCCTTTTCAACAGTTAAGGTGGGGATATTTAAAACTCACCCTGTATATTTTTAAGTAAATAAACAATTTATTTGAAAACATTCTCTCGTGTAGAGTTTGCTGGCAAGTTCTCGAGGGAATGTAAAGGTCGGCTTTCACCTCCTTAATACGCCTCACGGCTCCCAATCTCTTTTAAAAGCTTACCTACTTTATCAGCTCTTCCAAAGTTCAATTTAAGCAGTCTTATCAGTTACTTTGAAATATCCTTCTTTCAGTGAAAGTTAAATTCGGGCTTTCTAAAAGTCGCTTACTGTGCAATAGGCTGTACGCGAGCATATATTAATACTGGGATTTTGTTTAAATTTATTGTTTTATTTTAATTTGATTTGTTGAACAAAACTTAAATGTTGAGTTTAGTTTGCAAATGAACGTTTGTTTTAGATACGCGTACCATTTAGTCTTTATTTCTTACTACACAGTTTTTTAATGTTTTTAGGCAGTGTATTCAATTTTAATTGCTTCCCCTACGTACAGCATTAACGCACCTGACAACACCAACACCGTTTTATATCTGTTTCCTAACTTAACCCTAAAAAGTTAAAAGTTCTTGTTTAACGAGGTGAATTTAGGACTACGAAGTCCTCTCTACCACTCAACCTCGACCTTTACCTAGCGTTACCGAATAGTCACTTTACACAATATGTGACTGCGGGGATCGAACCCACGCTAAGCTCCGGAGTCGCGCACGGTTCCAACCCGCCACGGGTCCGCAACCCTGTCTACAGACTGTGAATATCACGAGATCGCAACCACCCCCCTCTCAAGTGAAAGCGTAACGGGAATAAACAAAAGAAGTGTGTGGAATCTGTTAAAAGCTGGCACGGCGGAGAGTAGGCGGCGTTGCCTAGCAACGGTGATGGTGGTTTACATTGAATTATTATATGGTCTGCTCTGACTCCTACCCCTTTCCTTATTCGCTGTGAAATAACCCCTCTTGCCTCCCTCACTACCCCTCTGTTAGCTCTTTCCTAAGCCTTTTCAGGTCAATAGGGGAGATTATTTTATTCTTTTGGATTTACAACGATATTTCAACTTACTATGGAAGCTAGAAAACAGCTTGGTTTACCAGTTTCATGTATGAATTGTACTTACTATACTGTTTACTTTATGCGTAACGAGGCAGTTTTTGTTTGATACGTACTTTTGTATGTTTGACTATTGCATATAATGTTTAAGAACTGAGTATTATAGATTTGGTCTTACTGTACCAGATTAAATAAATAACGAGTTATTTTCAAACTATACAGACGTGTCAAGCTTGTACAGTTGTGTCTTATACTAAAGTAGAGTTACAAATATGACTCTTTTATTAAATTTACTACTCAACATTACATTTTTATTTATTTATACACCTTTACAAAAGGATTTTTCTGAAAAAACAACATCTCTCTCTTTCTTTATAATAAGGGAGTAGCAATGGGAGTCTAACTACAGAATCAAAGGTTATCAAATGCTTTGTTTATAAAATGAAATAAACACAGAGTTCCTATTTCCAATAGTACATCAGGTGTTAAAGTTGCAAGTTTTTCAAACCACTTAGTACTTCTTGAGACTAAGGAAAAAATGCTAGTAAAGGTAGGCTAAACAACTTCCTTTTTATCTTCATACTTAATTTGAAGGCTTAAAAATGAATATTCATATGTTTAAACCGTAATAAAGTAGCTTTTACGCATCAAATACAGTTTAAGTTCTTTGGACCAAGCTATAACCGTAATTGAATCTTTAATATTTTGATCCTACCTCAAGACGTTCTATAATTTATGTTTTTTAAAGTAAATGAGTGATATTTTCTGTCAAGTATGACCCAGAAAAAATGTATTTTAAGTACGAACTAATTAGTATATTACATAGAAACATCAGACTTTTCACACTTATTACAATGAAAGGTTGTACATTATTATATAGGTTTAACATAAATTTAAAACGCGTTTAGAATTTAAAAAATCATTAAGTGTAGAATACTATTAATTCTACAAAGGCTCTGACAGTTTAATAATTACCCTGTGAGTCAAGGACAATATTATCCCCACTACAACTCAATGCCAAACATTTATACGATAGTTCCTCAAGACCACATTAGAGTCGCTTTGATCTTAGAGCATCCTTTGTTCATGCATAACTAGATGTTCCCAATCACTCTGAACACTATTTGTTCTTCACCGTTCTTAACTGTATACTCGTTCTAAAAATAAGTACTTTAGTACTTTAATAAAGATGTGATGGATTATGTTTTCGCTTGTTTCACTTATAACTACTGTGCACTTTGATTTTTAGCATTAGTTTGTAAATCACAAAAGGTTGTTTTTATGTACAGCAACGATAAAACTCTAAGTATTTAATTATTGAAATTTCAGAAGATAAACACGTTTAAGTTGGAATGCTATGGAACAAGATTTATCATTGGATGATTGATAAGAGTCCTTCTTTTGAGTTTTAAGAACTTTTGGAGGGTGTTTTTCATTGTAATAAAACACGTTTAATATGTTAACTATCAAGCGGTTAAGCGTTTAGTTCATCTATTTGTTATATTATTTAATCATTATGTTCTATTAAACTATCAAGAGAGACTAATACTCGGTTACAAAATTATAAAAAATTATTTTATTTCCAATCGTCAAAAACCTAGTGTTAATACTTTTATTTATGTAAGATGTATTTATGGTTATTACCGTAATTGATAAAAAAAAGTAAAATAAAATTAAATATAACTCACAGCCAACTAAATAAGTGTAACTACATTGAATTTAAAACTCGAAAACTGGCTTAATGCCATTTGAAAACTAATACCTAATTACTTTTAAATTTATATTTCATTCATTCCAGTCTTAACACCTAACATCCAAAATTAGCAGAAAATTAGGTAGCCTAAAATGGCACTTTACAGGTTTAGTAACATTTCAACTCTTTCACCTACATTATCAAACCAAAACTTTCAGCAAAAGGAGGTCAACTATCCAATTAATTACGACTTGCTCCCGTCATGTTTGATTTTTAACTCCAACATTTACCGTCGGCAACACGATTACATGATTACATTAGTGTAATGAAAAGAGCTGTAATCATAATGGAACGAATCTCGCGAGTTTACAGTCGACGCAAACACGGTTAATGCAAATGTGATTGGATTAATGACAATTACACCATTCTTCGGATTGTGCAACTCTACTTGCTTTACAAACACGTAACCCGAAGTAATTCAGAATGCCTTTTTGAATGTTGTATACAGGGTGTTCATAAAGGGTACATCACAATATAGTGTAGTTCTTCCGGTTCAAACCGCGTCAAAACATCATTATATTTTGCTTGAAATATTTCAAGAAATACATGTTTCAGCCAATCAGTGACTGAAGAACCGAAATATTTCAAACAAGTTATAATTAAAATGCTTGACGCGGTGTGAACCAGAAGAACTAGATTATATAATGTCACACACGCCGCGAAAGCCTAAGCTTTGGGTGCCACACACTTTAGAGTTAGGTTTATTCAGTAAAAAAAAAACAAGGAATGACTTTTTTTATAATAACGTTTTGTTTATTAGATATCCGCCATTTTTTTTATTCTCACCGAGTATTTCCTGACCAAGGTGTAACCCCAAAAATGCCCAAAATATACCATTAGTTAGCAACCATTTCTAAAAGTTAAATAAGATCATGCTGCTAATTTTGTCCACAGAACTGATAGTCTTACTTAGGTACAAGTTTATATTAAGTTTTAGTCAAATTCTATTAGCGGTATGTAAGATAGTAAATAATTAGCCAAAAGAAAAATGCGGATTTCCGGTAGAACAAGGGGTTTCCAAAAGTACATTATTATTGAGTTTCTATTTAAGAAAAGAAATGCTCTGTTTAAAGTAATGTATGAACCATCTTATGAAGGATTGTTAGTTGTTTATTTCTTTACAAACACTTTTCTGCAATCTCAGTACAGAAGAAAGTCTTCTTATTGCAACTCTTTTTTCTCCTTGATGTCTTCCATTACGTTGATTTATATTTGTCTCTACATTTAATCTAGAAGAAAGTTGTTGCCTTGGCTATCTCCCTCCTCTTTAAAAGAGCTTGTTTTGTGCAGTTAAATTATGTTTGCAGCTTTCATTATATTCCGCAGTTTGTAACTTTAGTTAAATAGGATTACTAAATTCAACTGTACAACAGTATGTCTTCAAACAAAATCTTTGTTAATTGATAGTTTGATATAAGACGATTTAATATCTACTAACTTTCCAGCAAAGGATGAGAACAAAATTCGATGAACGTTTGGCTGAACCATAATGCACACAATTAAGAATACTCAAGAAAACTTTAAGGATTCGATATTTCTTTAACTAACCTATCATTTTCAACACACAAAAATATAATAACGTATAAATAATAATGTAATACAACCCATGAAACAAGTTTTTGACATTCTGTTTACGAGTG
This sequence comes from Matsumurasca onukii, assembly GCA_018831715.1. Classification (NCBI taxonomy): domain Eukaryota; kingdom Metazoa; phylum Arthropoda; class Insecta; order Hemiptera; family Cicadellidae; genus Matsumurasca; species Matsumurasca onukii. The sequence goes on from CM032058.1 coordinate 14,632,364, forward strand.
GTGGCCTAAAACTTCTACGTTTTTCTTTCAGATTTCCGATTGCCAATGGTTAAACTTGCCAGATATAGAAATCACAGTTGGAAAATTGGTTTAAGATGTTTAGTGCTTTGCAAAAACGTTGCTATTTAATAGTTTTCTAAATTAGTTACTTTATATGTATTCAACATTTGACTAGTATCACTTCGCTTAAAGCCACATAATTACGTTTATTTGGTAGATTGCCTATCAAATCGAACCATTAGAGAAGCTAGTAACTTAAGCAATAGGCCCGACGTAAACGGACCATGAGAAAATTCTTTCAAGAAATTGTCAATTTTGCCGTATTTTATGGTGTTTATAATTCATGGTCTCAAAATGGGGGTTTCAAAAGACGTTGAAAACTCCGAGGTTGGAGTATAGGGCAAAGCGACCCCCGCAAACGCCGAGAAGTACTTAGGACAATCTAACATTTACCAAAACGTGTTTAAATTTTTTTCTGTCAAGCTTAAATGAAGATTAATTTTAAAACACTTTATAAACCATGTATTCATGGGTAAAAACCATGGTATTTCTTACCTGTATCAGTGTCGGCTCCAGGGACGCCCAGACTGTTGGAGTTGTCGTTGAGGAAGGCTTCCGTGGAACTGGTGAAGGTCTGGGGTGACAGCGTGAGGTCTTGCCCGCTCTCGGACTCGAACAAGTCAAAAGTCGTCGAGTTTGCACCGTTACCTGAAACAACGTTGGAAGGTGAACTAAGAGTTTTGGTAGTGGACTTTTAATATTCAACCTGCTTGCTTAACATATGGTGTTGTCTGTTCGCTGGTAAGAAAACGCACCTACGGACACTGCACAATGTAGTAGCCTGTGCATTTCCGGCAGTTCGAAATTTCAAGGTCCGTTTGACTACTTACTAAAGCCTCTTTTTGGCTAAGGCTATTGACCTTAGCCCGTGTGACACATTATCAAGGCTGGGCCGTTGGTTGTTAGCTGTTAAAGCTGAACCAATTGTATTGCCTTTACGCAGGTCAATATTTTAGCCTGAGGACAGCTTCGTCAAAATGTACCAACATGTTGTAGTTAAAATGCTTAACGCGGTGTGAACCAGAAGAACTAGATATATAATGTCACACACGCCGCGAAAGCCTAAGCTTTGGGTGCCCACTCTTTAGAGTTAGGTTTATTCAGTAAAAAAACACAAGAAATGACTTTTTTTTACAATAACGTTTTGTTTATTAGATATCCGCCATTTTTTATTCTCACCGAGTATTTCCTGACCAAGGTGTAACCCCAAAATGCCCAAAATATACCATTAGTTAGCAACCATTTCTAAAAGTTAAGTAAGATCATGCTGCTAATTTTGTCCACAGAACTGATAGTCTTACTTAGGTACAAGTTTATTTTAAGTCAAATTCTATTAGCGGTATGCAAGATAGTAAATAATTAGCCAAAAGAAAAATTGCGGATTTCCGGTAGAACAAGGGGTTTCCAAAAAGTACATTATTATTGAGTTTCTATTTAAGAAAAGAAATGCTCTGTTTAAAGTAATGTATGAACCATCTTATGAAGGATTGTTAGTTGTTTATTTCTTTACAAACACTTTTCTGCAATCTCAGTACAGAAGAAAGTCTTCTTATTGCAACTCTTTTTTCTCCTTGATGTCTTCCATTACGTTGATTTATATTTGTCTCTACATTTAATCTAGAAGAAAGTTGTTGCCTTGGCTATCTCCTCCTCTTTAAAAGAGCTTGTTTTGTGCAGTTAAATTATGTTTGCAGCTTTCATTATATTCCGCAGTTTGTAACTTTAGTTAAATAGGATTACTAAATTCAACTGTACAACAGTATGTCTTCAAACCTTTGTTAATTGATAGTTTGATATAAGACGATTTAATATCTACTAACTTTCCAGCAAAGGATGAGAACGAAATTCGATGAACGTTTGGCTGAACCATAATGCAGACAATTAAGAATACTCAAAAAAACTTTTAACTTTAACGATTCGACATTTCTTTAACTAACTTATCATTTTCAACACACAAAAAACAGAGAATAACGTATAAATAATAATGTAATAACAACCCATGAAACAAATTTTGACATTCTGTTTACGAGCGGTGGCCTAAACCTTCTACGTTTTTCTTTCAGATTTCCGATTGCCAATGGTAAAACTTGCCAGATATAGAAATCACAGTTGGAAAATTGGTTTAAGATGTTTAGTGCTTTGCAAAAACGTTGCTATTTAATAGTTTTCTAAATTAGTTACTTTATATGTATTCAACATTTGACTAGTATCACTTCGCTTAAAGCCACATAATTACGTTTATTTGGTAGATTGCCTATCAAATCGAACCATTAGAGAAGCTAGTAATAAGCAATAGGCCCGACGTAAACGGACCATGAGAAAATTTTCAAGAAATTGTCAATTTTGCCGTATTTTATGGTGTTTATAATTCATGGTCTCAAAATGGGGGTTTCAAAGACGTTGAAAACTCCGAGGTTGGAGTATAGCAAAGCGACCCCGCAAACGCCGAGAAGTACTTAAGGACAATCTAACATTTACCAAAACGTGTTTAAATTTTTTCTGTCAAGCTTAAATGAAGATTAATTTTAAAACACTTTATAAACCATGTATTCATGGGTAAAAACCATGGTATTTCTTACCTGTATCAGTGTCGGCTCCAGGGACGCCCAGACTGTTGGAGTTGTCGTTGAGGAAGGCTTCCGTGGAACTGGTGAAGGTCTGGGGTGACAGCGTGAGGTCTTGCCCGCTCTCGGACTCGAACAAGTCAAAAGTCGTCGAGTTAGCACCGTTACCTGTAACAACGTTGGAAGGTGAACTAGGAGTTATGGTAGTGGACTTTTAATATTCAACCTGCTTGCTTAACATATGGTGTTGTCTGTTCGCTGGTAAGAAAACGCACCTACGGACACTGCACAATGTAGTAGCCTGTGCATTTCCGGCAGTTCGAAATTTCAAGGTCCGTTTGACTACTTACTAAAGCCTCTTTTGGCTAAGGCTATTGACCTTAGCCCGTGTGACACATTATCAAGGCTGGGCCGTTGGTTGTTAGCTGTTAAAGCTGTATTGCCTTTACGCAGGTCAATATTTTAGCCTGAGGACAGCTTCGTCAAAATGTACCAACATGTTGTAGTTGTCTCCCCCGCCACAAAGCATTGATTTCACGACAGAAAATAGTCCCAAGTCTAACTCCAGAAAAGTGCTACATTTCCAAGTGTTTGAACGGATGACAACTTTTAGTAGAACAAAAGTATTTATTTCGAACAGCTGAGAAGTAACAAATTAAAATATAAAATATAGTTAAATATTTCCATACGCAACTAAACATATTTCAAATAGGCGTGAAACACGTTATGCACCTATTTATTAGTGAGCATTCACCTTTTTCAACATGTTAAACTTTGGTCTACACTTTGAACATTCAGAAATTTTAAGTGTTCGTCAAAATAGAAAATGATTAAATAGTAGAAGTAATATCGCTAACATTAAGCTTTTGAAAAGCTTTTAACCTTAAAGCCACACGATCATTTATGTTTCCAAAACAGACGAGACCCGAGGTTACGAGCCAATAACGCCGACTCTGGGTTTTGAGGTGGCCCGCACATCAATGATGCCGCTCAGACATTCGACTTGGTAATTCACATTCTAAGAGGAACTGTGGTCACTCCAACAGCTTATTGGTATTGGCCGAGCTCGCCCTTAACTCATCTATATGTACCTTGCAGCTCAGCCCCTCCCTTGCAGAATATACTCGTGTGTAAACATCAATGATTCATCTTAGCAGCGGGATCAACATCCCTGTGGGTTTCTTTTGTTTGTAGTCGATGAATATGGGGTCAAAAGTTGAAACTAGGGCTACAAAAGAGCCGTGTTTTAATTCTATGTCAATACTTATTTTTCTAGACTAGTTGTGAAATGGGCTACCGTCATCCAAGCTGAGTGAAACGTCGTTAAAGGCTGAGTTCGTCCGACAAAGGAACACACGTCTCCGCGCATGTAACAACGGGCCTTCTTTCAACTGATGCGGCCTAACTGTCAAATCAAAGGAAGGGCGCAGACGTTCTAAAGGGCGACCCCCAGACCCCCGGTAGTTCACGCTCTAGAAAGTGTCTCATGGTCCTGACAACCCCCATTCCAAAATCATGGCCACACTACCAAACCTTTTACAACGTAACTTCAAACACTACAATTTCAGTCTGGCCCAAATGTCAGATACAATAGTACAAAGACACGTATGACGAAAAAACTGACAAGAAAACATGAGCAGAACTGGTGTTCGGATGGAGGTCGGAAGCGAGGTGCCGTAATGGAGGGCAAATGACTGAAGGGCAGCGAGGCGGGAAGCCTCAATGGCTCCATTAAAGCCTTTGGAAGTCTCAGAATTGCTCGGTTGTGGTCATCTACATCATTCTCCACCTGAACTCATTGCTAGAGACGTAGTTTGGAGGGTAAAGTTTTGGCATAGTTTCAGGTTTGTCTGTTTTGTAATGATCTAGACTGATCTAGCTACAATCTTCTTGAAAAGAATGTTCATATAATCTTTGGTTAGGAAACAAAATGGATGATGTTATAATATACTTAACTGTACCGATTAGTTTTGCAGTGGGTTATAAGGAGTTACGACCATTATTACTATTTACTAGTCTTAGTACAGTAGCTTGTCAGTGTGACCACAGAATATAGGCGACCGTCAGGTAAAAGCTTATAAACTTAACTAGAAGAAATCTTGTTGAAAAGATACTTATAGTATAATTATGTTTTCAATTGTGTTTAATTTACTTATGTGCTGTATAATAACCTCAGTATAGGCTATTATTCCAAAGTAAAGTTTCAGTACTACAGTAGATAAATTACTAGTAATTGACTGGATATTGTTTCCTGTTTTTATTATTGCATTAAATACAACTTAGTTACAGATTTGATTGAATTTGCTTTGGAAAAATGAGACATTCAAGCCGTCTGCATGGTAACCATTAAATGAGCACCGATCACGTTTTGAGTACTTTTTAACGGGAATCCAGGATCCAGCATTTTTTAACAGCTCGATATGTGTATCGTCTAGACGGGTCGCATTTTTAGTCTGAATTTTATCAAATTTGGTACAAATGTTCCTTTTGGAAATATCTCGGTGGATTTCGCTGATTAGCAAAATCACACTATCAGAACCTCCCTTTGGAACCACCGTTCGGGGGTGATTTTTCACCATAAAACGGGGTTTAATTATCTAAAAACAGTGTCTCGTCCGATCTTAATGAATTCCAAAATGAACATGTATTTTGTAATTGTACAATTATACATAAATACACCAATTATCATGAAAATCTATCATATCGTTTCATAATGGTGACCGAAAACCTGATTTTTCGCTATAACATGTCCGATTTTGTTGTTTTTTACTTTCGTAATATGTAATATGTAACCTCCAGTAAAAACCCCGTAAATCAGATGGGACTTAACTTAGGTTAATAATTTTAAAAATAGTTGTGGCATCCGCCTGAGCTCCTTTTTCAGCGTATGGGAGTGACATAATATTTTGCTTTACTTATAAAACCACAAGAATATCTAAAATTTCCCCTTCTAATCTCAACACTTTTTCCAAGTCAGATCTTTCAACGTTGACTAATGGTACAGGTGGGAAAGAACTGTTAAAGGCTTTCGAGTATTTAAGGTGTAAGGAATAAAGCTATTAAAGCGAAGTAAGGACCCAGGGACCTCGCCACAATGGTGACCATTAGTGCCCTTTTATAGCCACAATAGAACAACCTAATGGCTTCACAATGAACATTTATAGAACACACCTTATACTGACAGTACTTCTGCCAATACTGAAGCTGTTGTTTAACCGTTGTATCTTTAAGTACTTTGATAAATTAATAAGGATCAATCGGATCCTACTGTAGTATATTTTACGATAAGTTAGGCTATTCAAGTCTTGAGTCCTTAAAAATTGCGAAAGTTTTGAATATAGAAAGAGGAGAAGGGTACTTATTCCTCTACTAGAAAGGTAAACAAAAGCCATATTATTTTATGAGTACAATTCTTTTAGTTTATGTTGCACAGGGCAACTTAAAACAATGCTAAACACTTTGGCCTGAGTGTATTTAACTTTTACGTTATTAGCGTAACTTTTCTAATTCCAACAATAATTATTGTTATCAACAAAGTGATTAAATTTAAATTATTAGCTAGTTGGTAAGTATTTTTATCAGTTATACTAAAAACCTTCAGAATTTTCAAACTATAACAACAATGGGTACGTTAAAAGAGAAAGGTTATCAAATTTGCTGTAATAATAAAAGTTTATCCTAACATGCGAGAATCTTTCTTACGAACTTGACCGAGCTATTTAGAAAAGGATCATTCGTTCCAAATTGTATGAAAACCACATAAAAATGTTATCTAACAGAGCTCATACATATATAAAATAGAAACAAAGTTTTAAACATCTCAAAACGTATTTTGAAGGTCAGAATAGGTGCTTATGTCGTGTGAATGATTCATTTTCCTAAAATGAAATTGGCTGAAAATCTAAAAACCTATTTCGCAGCCTATCACCAGAACCTCCCAACCCTAGCTCTCCTTGAAGCAGCAAATACAATGACACAATAGCAGTCAAAGTCATTAAAACATTAGCCAATCCATTATTACTTGGGTAAAGCCATTATTCAAATGGCCCCGGCCGCAGTCCAGATAACTCCGTTGTGTCCTGCATATTCATCAGCCACCCTTAATTTCCATACAGTGCGACAACTGGCCCGGCTTTTTCATTCAAATGCAATTGAATTTGTTTTATACATATGTATTCAAAGCGGAACTTATTCCTAGTTTGCGCACTGTAATGCGGTGGTGATGTCAAAGGTTTTATGTAAGTAAGCACATTATTTAGGAATCGCTTTCGCTGTGTTGGTCTACGTCGATGATGTTGGTTCATCGGTCCAGCAGTAGATGACAGTACGGCTCTATGTTTCAGCAATGTCTTAAATAAATAAAATGCCTTTATTTCAAGCGTTTCTCATTGAACAATGTTATTGAAAACAACTCACGTCAACATCAAATGAATTCCTTAATTTAAAATTAAAACTATTTACAATATGTTATTTTCTAATTATAAGGACTTTAAATTAAATTTAAAACTACTAATAATGTACACCTTTAAGGTATCGGGAAGCCTGTTGTACAACGTCAATCCGAAGTAAGAAACCCCTCTTCTACCAAACTCAAAATTAACTTTGGAAAAATGAAGCCTCCCACCAGGACGTGTGCTCCTATGAGCTACCTCGTTCCGACAAGAGAGTCTCTGACAAAGATATTCGGGTTCTTGGAGCATCAGAGACCTGTGAACACGTTAACATCTGGCACACAGCTTGCATGGGCAACAATTTGGCTGCTTCACGGCAAGGAGACACATGTTCAGATCTTTTAAGGCAAAACAAAGCGAATAGCTGAGTTTTGAAGCCTCTGGATCCGACCCACGTCATCTCTAAAAATGCTGTTGCCGTATGCAGGGAAGCAGTGAAATACTGATAGTATCAGTGCTTGCACAAGTTGAAGTTTGGTGGCAGTAGATCTCGAAACCTGTATGAGACCCCTCAGCCTTCCCAAAGCTCGCTGCGATGCGTGGGTGACGTATACAGTGAAACAGAACTCTTTGTCCAGCACATTATTTAATAATCGCTTTTCTGTCCGTTGGTCTAAGTTGATAATGTTGGCTTGTCGGTACAGTAGCAGATGACATTATGACTCTTATGTCTTAAGAGGATATTCATTTGAATGCAAATACAGAGGTGGGATAGCGATCTAATTAGATGACACTTAGCGGAAGTTCATGAATAATGGTCATCTAAGGAAAGGGTTTCAATTTGTCAACATCCTTCCTTACTCGATTTAAAGAGACTATAGTTCGTCAGGTTTAGCTCTTAGCGTTTAAAACTCGACTCAAAACCATTCCAAAAGAAGTATTTCATACTCAATACGAGTTTATGACATACGAATGGGAGAACTTGAACCTAACGCAACCGATAAAATGGAATGATTAAAGCCAAACGTTGTGTGAATGAAGAAAATGTGTGTTTCAATGAGATTTTTTGTAGGGGTGATAGCCAAATTATAATACCTGGAGTGATTTCATGAGGTCATACGTCGTTAACATGTTTACGCAATAAACAGTTAATTTATTTTCCCAGGTTAAAGCAGAATCACCCGAGTGAAGCTCTTTAAAAACGTCACAAATCTTTTTTTGTCAAATATTAGTACGGTGTTTAACTATACCCTTCTAGAAAATAAAATTCCACATCTAAAGCTCAAGTATCAGAACTATTGCTATTTTTTTAATCAAGATAGCCAAGGATAAATCGTTGCAAACCACATCGATTCGTTGGCAGTGTAAGAATATAAAGCACTCACGAGAGGTTTCTAAGAATATCTAGAGACGGAGACTTGATTCCTGTAAATAATGCATCGTGTGTAAGGAGAAGATTTAACCAAAGCTACCTCTTGTGCCGCTCCTTAGCAAAGGTCACTGAAAACACTGCTTTAATACTCGTATTTAAAGTAAAGGTAATGTGTGTCTTGTTTAACGAGGTGAAGTTAGGACTACAAATTCCTTTCTTCTACCCAACCACGACCTTTACCTAGCGTTACCGTATAGCCACTTAGTGGTGACTGCGGGGATTGAACCCGCGCTAGCTCCGGAGCGGCGCACGGGTCCGCTTAACACATACCTATGAGTATTTGACTTCTATTACGAAAACTACTGTTTATTTAACTGTTCTCAAAGTTTGAAAACCTGTTATAATTAGACAATTCGTTCAAAAATTGTTTACAAAAATCTGTTCTTAGAAATAAAAACTGTGTTTGAAAAAGCTAAATTAACATAACGCCAAACATTATGAAATGAGTTATCTGAAATTAAAGAGCTTAGGCTGACTAGTTAAACATTATCTGAACGTTTCGCTTCATTTTATTTTTTTTAAATGAGGAGAAAACAGACTAAACGCACATATGATGTTACTTTAGGCTAGTTTATTTTCTAATATAAAGTGTACGGTTTAGGGTACTTTTCATCTGAATTTGAGATAAAATATTGGCAACCAATAGCCAAACTGTAAGTTAAGATAGTCACGTGTATTTTTCACCACGCTCACTTGTTTCAACATTATTTATACAGTGATCCTGTAAATGTATCATGTACAGACAACAAGACAACAAACTGTTTAAAACACGTAGTTTTCAGCCAATCAAACGATCTCACAATGCTATCAGCACAAATGTCACCCGCCTGTTGCTAGCTCACTGTCAAAGGATACATGTTGACGAACAGCAGTGTTTGTGAGGTCAGGTTGTTTTTAGGCGGCAGAGTGGTTGTTAGAGGGGCAGTTGGGGGGGGGACACTGTTGTTTACACCACTCCTCAGTAAACATGTTTGTTATAAAACTTATCCCCCGATTCCATAAACAAATCCATCTTCGAGGCCAGTATTTTTCAACCTGTTAGAGCTTTGATTTGTTTGGCTTGAAATATGATTTGTTTCTTTCGCAGTTTATGAACTTGGTAGGTAAACTGTTCCCGTTCGTGTCCTACTTTTACGTGTAACTTATTTTTGCACATTTTTAACTACGCCTATTTCACAAACAGTGAATGGTTTAGTCTATACTTTTCTATACTTTCTGTAGGTTTGGTATAACTTTTATTATTCGTTCCCATAAGGTATGTAGAACTGATAATGTTTTCATGACCTACTCCGTTGAAGGTTTTATTTAAATCTAGTATGGGGTAGTAATAATGTGCTTTTAATAAGCAGATAATGTTTTAATCTTGGATACATTTGTTTTCGACTCTTAATCACTATTTTCCTTTCGATGAAATGAATTAATTTTGTTCATATTTGGTTAGAGTTTTACGACTGCGTTATCTGATGACGATCTTTATATTTTTAATTTGTTAAATTTTGGTGAAAAAGTCTCTTTACATCGTTTGTCGAATCCAACTAGCCAAAAAAGTGCATAAAGCGTTGTATGAAATAGATGGCGCATTTTACTAATGTTTTGACAAAACCTTTAACTCCAAACCAAAAAGAAATATTTGAAAGTACGTTGACTCTACAGCAAATTTTTTTATACTAGCTTGAATTCTAAAAGGACATTTCTATTAATAATACAATTAAATAAATAATAAAATCTTATTGTCATTGAACTTATACAAGCAATAGACAAAGTCAAATATATCACTAAACATTTAAATAAAATAACTAAATATAGTATAATTATCCAAACACATATTACAATATCTATAAATAACAACATTTTAGGCATGTAATAATTAAGGTGAGATACATTTTCCTTACAATTCGGACCTCCGTGCCAAATCCAGTCCCAAACAGCCATTAGTAACATCTTTTTACGAATGCGGTCACTTGTTTTAAAATTTAATTACTACTAGTGAATAGAGTGGTTACTAAGATGATTTTCATTAAACCTGGCACTAAAAGGTGGTTGCACACTAATAAAATATTGGTTAATGTGATAATCTAGCACTTAACAAGCTTTATTGTCTTCAAATTCAAGCATTACACAATACCTACAACAGTTGACTTAAAAAACAGCAAATACGTACCTAAACCAGTGTGAATAAAACGTTTTTAACTTTTCTTTCCAATGGTACCAATTAAAATTGTCTAAGAGCAATTTTACCCAGTTAAATTTAAAATCAAAATCAGGAACATCTTTTGTAATAACCCTGTATTAGTGTGAATTCACTAATTTATTAAAATAAATGAAAACCAATAGTCAAACCACACAAAAAAGTACTTTTTCGATAAAAAACTTGATAAAAGAGTTAGAAGTTGCAAATAGACGATCTGACGATAGAAAAGATTGTTTGGTGGGACAGGAGACAAGATTTCACTAGTTCGGACATGTTGTTCCGCCGTCTCTGACAAAACAAAATATTGTTCTAGACGAAAATAATCTTTGGAGAAAAGAAATGTTTTGACACGAAACAGACTTGTCAGTTCCACAAACCTCTCACCTTCAGCTTCAACATTCCTGACCGAGTAATCAGTTAGACACCTTCAGTGATTTGGAACTTGAATTATTGTTTCTGAAGGAATTGTGAACTGTAATAATAAACTTAGCAGATTTTAACTTATGCAGAAGTGTGGTATGTTATTTAACGGTTGTTTTCTCTGATTTTTATTTTTTAACTTGGTTTTTAAGCTGTCTTGCTAGGCCTATATAGTGTCGAAGATCTTATACGTCTTCTACTTCTATTTAAAAGTATGATTGTGGGCTAAAGGATTTCCTCTTTAGTAGTTATATGAGGGTTTTTTCATGATAGCTGAAAACACTCCCTTTACCAAAGAACTTCTTTACCAAAAGAACTTCTGGGTTGTAATCTTGTACAAAACCTAAAAACTTGCCAAAAATCACTAGGATTAAATTGTAAAATCGGACGAAAATTTCGATTTATGGTCACTATCTGACTCTGAAGGGGTTGGGAAGATCGAACTCATTTCCGTGTTTATCTATGACGTTACGCCCAATATTGTAATCGAAGTGATTTTATCTAAATTTTCTATGGAAAATCTCTTAAATCATTCCTATTTGAACCAAGAAGTAAACTGAGCACGTCATAAGACAGCATACAAAATTCAGAACGATAGATCCGTAAAAACCTGCACTGTTACGATGAAAGATATTTTATTCTAAAAAGCTAATATTCTTGTACAACCTTACCTTAACAACCTAAACCAATCTATTTCCTCATTATATTAGTAAAGAGTACATTTTAGATTTAAAGAGAGTAAAAAAGCTCATCAAAGTTTGCCGCCTCGCTTCAAGATTTGGATCGCTTTGTGTAGCGTAATTTAAACTTAAGAGCCGCTGATTGCTTTCTCGCCAAGTTGTCTTAAGCTTCCGTGGACAATTTATATTTGCAGCAACTTCTTCAATTCCGCCTGTTCATTTATGATTCTCTAACAACCAGTACTCTTAGAGGCTCCTTTGAATACAACTATTTAAGTAACTAGACTACCCTGTTCATCCTCTTCAGAAAAAGTGGTGTGTACTTTTTACATACGTAAGTTGCCTGTAGTGTTATGCTTAGTAGTTTTTGTTTATTTTTCATTTTCAACATTTCAACATATAATTTCCATATAATATAATTCATAATAATTTCGGATGGGGCTGCAGGTCAAGCCAAACATTATTGTTTGTACATACAAGAGATGGTAGAGTTTGTCTTGTTTAAGAATATGAAATTAGAACTAGAAAGCTCTCTACTATTTAACCTCAACCTTTACCTAGTATTACCGCATGGTCACTTTACATTAATATGAGTGGTGACTGCGGGGATTGAACCCGCACCAGCGGAGTGATGAGTTTGCACGGTTCCAGCCCGCCACGAGTCAGCATTTTGGTATGTGCTTTGGAAAACTGCAGTTACGGACCACAAAATGAGAACAGTGTTCAGAAATATCTTTTATTTGTGTAATATTAATGGAGGGGACTCACTACAAATTTAATCTTGAAAGATAACCAGCCTGTTACAAAATATGTCCATTATTTAATACCCGACAGTAAAAGAAACATTACATGGCTGACAATATAAAATCAACATAGTTAAAGAGTTATAAGGTTAAAATAGTTAAAAATAACCTCGCTGAGGTGAAATTTGGACGTATTGTCTTTACGTTGAAAAAATATGTAAACATAATTTGTGTAGTCATAATTTGATGAACTCTTCTACATCAAAAGCTTTTCAAAAAAGCTCACACATCTATATAAAACGTCTCAGTGGAAAAAACACGATAGATAAAAACACTCCAAGTGAAATACCAAGAGAATAAAGTTCGCTATTTCAAAGCACTGTCTATGGTAATGTAGGCATTTAGGCAGTCGGCGCTTAGTGCTTGCACCTGTCGCACCCCCGCCCCTACCAACACCCCCTCAAACATCCCCTTCGTGACAATCACAGATTTCAGAAACGGTCCAACATTACCTGGTAATGGCTTTGTTCAGCAGTTTGCAAACATCATTTGTTATCTGAGTGAATTAGTTGTTCTTGATTTTGTGATTACAAAGAAATATGAACATTTTTACTTCAAACACATGTTTATGTACTTAGATAACCTTGACGTCATTAAAGAGCTTGAAGAGTTGTAAATTTTATGTAAGATTACGACAAAATCCAAAACTTCAAAAATAAAGGAGTGAAATTTCACTCTTTTTGGTGTTGAAACACATTCACTCTAATAAAGAGTGGCTTGAGTTTCACTCTATTGGGAGTGGTTTTCACTTTTTCATTGGCTGAGTGTCTATATTTGTCGTATCCTAACTATATGTTTTAAACAAAACATCACTGTTATCTTTACTAACAACTGAAATTTAAGTGGATTCATATAAAGTTATTGACTACAATTTGAAGATATTCTATCAAAGGGGTTGGTACGATACGGAAATGGAGTTAAGAGTATGATTTGTATACGTGGAGGGTTTATATGCGGCCTCATAAAGAAATATTTGTGCAGAAACTTTTCAAGTTTCTACCATAGAAACAATGTAATCTTGACCAGGATTATAAAAGTATTAAGTTTGTTTAAACACGGGATCCTCCAAGGTAAAAAGGAACCAGTGGCTTAGGATTTGATTGAGTTTTCTTTTTTTGTAGCCATTTTGTTTTCATGGAGCCAAAAAATCATGTCTCGAAAGTTGAGACATATTATATATAATTTTATCTATAGCCTTCATTAATATCTACCCATTTTAGAGTTTAGGAGACTACTTTAAACATTTCGCTCTTTCAAATGCATTTAGTTAAAGAACCGTCCGTTCATTTTCTTAGAATTTTGAAGTTGAGGAAAACACAAACGATCCTTAAAAACACATTGAGTGTTTGGTGCGACCTTTCGAGAACAATGCTCTCATCTATAAGAGAAACAAGTTTTACACAATGTTTAAAACAATGTTCCATTAACCTTCTCGATAGGCCGTACAAACTACAAATACTTTATTGGACCGTTTGTGTTCTCGTAACTCCAAAGTTATAAATCCAATAAAAGCTCTACTAGATATATTGTTTAGAATTTCCTAACTGATCTTAACACACCTTTAACATATCCACGACGCTTCCACGTTGAAAAGTGCACTTCAATACACAAAGTGGGTCCCATTCAAACTGTTAATTGGCTTCTAAACAAAGTATTAATCAAATGCAATCCAGACTGATTTTCAATCCAAAGAAACAGCAATGAATACACTTTCAAGTGAGTTCTGAAAGTTTTAAATAAATACTTCGCGAGGCTCTCATTAAAGTTAGCAGCGTCGCTTCGAGACTTCAATAATGCAATTATAAACTTAAACAGCTGTGTATAGCTCTATAGACTTGCTTCTTTAGAGGAGGCTTCGTCTGAAACAGCAACTTTGTTGTATCGTGTGTCAGATTTTAATAGGGACTGTTATCAGTTTTCAACTTGAAATAAACACAAATTATACAATAAAAACTTATATAAGTGGTGAGGTCTTTAGAGAACTATGTTCTCATCTACAGAACATAAGAACAACTGAAGGTAGTGGTCTGTAGATGAGAACATGGTTCTCGAAAGGCCTCACAAACTATAAACGTTTTTATTGGATAATGTGTGTTTATTTCAAGTTGAAAATTATAAATCCAATAAGGAGTTCTACTAGATGTACTGTTACTGTTAACCCTTTTATAGGGAGTATCATCGTTTTGGATGGATCTTTACATTGTAGAGACAGCAGCTGTTTGAAATGTGTTTTTAATCTTAAAACCGAATACAACTTACAAACCAGTGTAATAGGTATTGTTCTAAGAGATTTAAACCGGACTCAAGGCAATTGCTAAAGTTTACATCGAAAACATAACTAACTTCAAATTAATTCTTATATTAACACATTTTTTAATTTATTTCTTAAAATTATGCTTCATGAATAAATTTATCGTTCATTGCTCGTCCTAAAGCTATGGATTCCAAGAAAAGCGTTGACCACTATATTACGGTGAACATTGTTTAGGTTGCAGTTTTAAGGAAGCGGCCACCACCAATTGTATTATGACGGGTGTGACGAGGATGTACTGTGTATCGGCCTTCGGCCTCAGACTTACGTGGTTTTTTACTGCAGGTTACACAATCATGAAAAAAACACATTTTAAATAAAAATAAAATCAGGCTACTTATTTCTTTGTTATAGAGAAAATCACTTTTTGACAACTATTCTAAAACGAATGCTCAGATTTTAATAATTTTCAATATACTTATGTATGGTAAAAAATACGTATTTATTTCAAATTTCATCAAAACCAGACGTAAGTTACCTTTTCTTAGATGATTAAAACACATTTTTTGTTAAAATTTCCTCAAAAAGAAGGTTTCCGGTAGTCCAATTTGCTGGTTAACAAACTTTACTGATATATTTACAAAAGGTATATTTGTACCAAATTAGGTAAAAAATGGATAAACATGACCCGGAGAAGCAATACACATACATAAGTATATAAAGTGTTGAACAAATGCTCAAAACGTGTTCTGGGGGTCAGGATTGGTTCTCATTTCATGGTCCCGGGCCTGGGTCTTACCATGCTGACAGCTTGAAGACCTCATTTTTCCAAAAGAAACTCGATGAAAAGACATAAAATCATGAAAAAATGGAAAAGTGCCGAAGCAAAGGTCAAGAGATTAGAGAGTCAAGAGAAGACCACGTGACTTGGTGTACGCTGGTGGCGCAGTGATGCGGAGGCGGATCAAAGCGGAGGCGGCCAAGTCAGGAATGGAGGCGACTGAGACGTAATGGAGCGTGAGTTTCCGCTCTGCCGACTGACTGAGACGGAAATCAGACCCACTCCCGAGTCGATACCTCCCCGAGTCGATATCCAGAACAACGGAGATATTTCAAATCGTTCGTGGATTAAATAATGTCATGGAATAATTTATCATTTGTGTTAATATCTAAAACGGGGCTTAAAAGTGTTTACCGGTAACACAGCTTGTTTTTAACCGGGTAAAAATTAGTAGTTCGGTTAAAAATCAACCAGAGTCTTGACAAATAAAACCCAATTTGTAGGTACAAGTTTCTTTGAGCGGACCCGTGGTGGGTTGGAGTCGTGCGCGACTCCGGAGCTGATCACTCCGCTGAGGCGGGTTCGATCCCTGCAGGCACCACTTACATTTGTAATGTGAATATACGGTAACGCTAGGTAAAGGTCGAGGTTGAGTGGTAGAGAGGAATTTGTAGTCCTAACTTCACCTCGTAAAACAAGACAAACTTTGCCTTTTTTCTCTTTTTGTTCTCTCAGTGGTCAGAGGAACTAAACGAGCGGATACAGTAAATATAATCTAGTTCGCTTCAAAACATCATAATAAATTAGTGGAGTACCATCTTCAGTCACTGATTGGCCGAAACTGAGCTACTTGCTGTCTGCTATCCTATTGGTCAGCCGATCGTCCATTGGAGCAGAGATGCCAATATGTCAATGTTCTCATTGGTTAACACTACCGAAATGGACACGATCAATGGGGGGTTGGCAGCCCTGTCAATAACAGGATAGCAGACAGCAACCAAAAAGTAGTTTAGTTTCGGCCAATCGATTACTGAAGATGGTACACCACAGTCAACCATAATATTTCAACTTAACGAATACCATGTTTTGACGCGGTGTAAACTGGAGAAGTACGAGATTATAATAGTGACATCGTCCGCGAAAGCATAAGAATTAAAATAAACTATGGTGAACCTGTTCAATTATCTCGAAACCTTTTACAAAGTGTGAACCGGTGTGAACCGTGACGTGAACTGGTCACAAATAAGCTTCGTCGAGCAAAAATCACGCACCATCGAGACAGTTGCCTCTTTTGAAACTTAGAAAAGGTTTTATAAATACTTTCAAATTTCGTATTCATCCATCAAGGGTTTGTTGGACAGAGCAAATACCGTTTTAACAGGTACGCTACACTTTCTTTGAGCCCGCTTGCATCAATACAGTTTGATCGAACAGTTGTATGTTACTAGTATTTTCAGAGTTACTGGGTGTCTTTATCGAATTTTCATAGGAAAGATAAGTGACCAATTTTATCAAATTTAAGGAAAGCGGGTCATTTAGAAATGCTAATTTAATTCATCAAGGTATCTACTCATCCGTTACTATACAGAATGCAGGGTTCACTTTACCAAAGCTAAATATCCGTCATAGCCACTCTTCTGACTATCAGAAATGCTTACATAGAAAATGTCATGATATATTTTAACAGGTTGTAAACTCAAAAGATATAGTCACAGTTGATATTTTTATGATTTTGATAACACTTTCTCAACTTTATACGAGTGATCATGGTTAGTTGATTAAATGCTACGTAATCATGGTGCAATCACAGCTGGGTTGAATTCTATGGTGTTGAGACTTGAGAATTTAAAAAGGGGTCAAAAATATGTTCTGGAGATAATAAACCGTCATAGCATATAAAACAGAAAAGTGATAAAGTCCTGTGCTTCAGTAACGCCAATTGCAACACAAAATTATCCAAAACATAAACGACAATCACACTGTCTATAATTTAATAATGGAAGAGCTGCAAAATCTTCTCTTTGCGATACTTGATAGTATGTGACAAACTATTGAGTAACGTCAGAACCTAGTACAATAAGCTAAACTGCTATGAACCACGAACAACCAATTTACCTGTATCATATTATTCATTTTCACAATTCATCCATAAAAATATATTTCATTAATGCATGGTAGACTGTATAAATAAGTATTAAGCCTAACGATATACATAGTTAGTAGTAGTAGCCCAAATATGTTAAGTAAGAATTTGTCTAAATACCTTAGTTGAAATATTACGTTTTACCTTTCAATTCCATTTAGGTCAGTCTGGGAACATCATTCAACAACACTATTGTCATATTATTTCACAGACTAGACATTTAAATAAAAGTAATCCTGAAACCGGACAAAGTAGGCACTCACGAGTAATACACATTAACTCACTGAAACCGATCAATAACATTCATGTAACAACTTGACTAGGAGCTAGCAGTCAGCTGTTCGACATTTGGTAGAAATAGGTTAAAACAAACCACAGATTACACCTGACCATATGATAATATCAATATAATTATAAAGTCTTGTCACGCTCTGATAATAGTTTGATTTTCACTACGACAGGACATCACATATAAATAACAGATGTCTAGTGTTTACATTTTTACTGACTTTATTCTATAATTGTTTTATACATGCGTTTTATTCAAACAATATTGTATTATTATTTACTAAAGAGGTTTGAAGTATGTTGGTTTGTGTTTCTTATATATTAATTTGTAACGCTAAACAGCTAATTTATTACTAAAGCAATTAGAAGACAGAATGTGTGAACCGAACCGAGACTCGAACCCGGATCTCTCACTTGCCGGTTGATTATGCTAACCATTACACCATCCAAATCCTATGGATATATCTCTTACTGAGGTAAACGAACAAGCCCTTTTATTTTTCCCTTATGTTTATAGAAATGTTCAGTCTCGAGTCAGGGATTGTTTAAAAAAATACATGCTGCAGCACACAACAGTTTCTCACCGTTTTCTTAAGAAAATAGCTTCATAACTCGTATAGTACTAGCTGACTCCATAAAAAGTCTTTGATTATTTTGATTAGGTGAGTTGTTTGTCTTTAACTCTTCTTCTCGGACATTTTTAGCGAACCCATGGCGGGTTGGAATCGTGCGCGACTCTGGAGTTCATTACTCCCCTGACGCGGGTTCGATCCCCTCAGCCACCTTTACATTCAAACTCAAATATCTTTATTGTCAAGTTACAAAATAAATTGCATGACACTCGCCAAATAATTTTTCATCAATACATATTAAAATTGACTATGTGGTAACGCTAGATAAACGTCGAGGTTGAGTGGTAGAAAACACTTTACAATCCTAACAAGACAAACTTTCTCTTTTTACATTTCTACAATACCTTTACAGTGTATACCCATTCCCATATTGCATCGTCAGATTGGTAAAATTATTGGTATAACCAATATGATTGGTAGAATTGTTAGAATGTCACGTAGCCAGACCGATCCAATCAATTAAGAGCTGCATCGTGGTTGTCTTGTCCTTTACAGTCGGTAGTGAGCGTTATACAGGGTGCTGCTGAACTATCAATAAATACTTGGACGTTTCATGGGTGAAATCAAACGTAACTCACTTTATAAAAAATTGCTAAATGCCACTTTTTGTAGTTTTAACTAGTTATTGTCGAATGTCCTAGAAAATAGAGCTATTAAATTATATCGACAAAGAGAACAAGACGCCGTAGAGCAAAACAGTTACAGTTAGGTATAGCATGGCCGATGGCCTTGAGATTTCCTGCTGGCCGCTTATGGCCCATAGCCCATCTCACCGGCCATGCTAAACCTGACGAACTGTAGCATGTTTGAGCTTCCCAACACCTCTTGAATCGAATGGCAATGTTTTATATTTTAAAACTGTAGCATAAGTTAGTTACCTGAAAAAATCGGTCAAATAAAAAGGACCTTTATGTAACGGGGTGTTTCTCACAAAAATTGGGGTTTGTTGGGATATTTCAAATGCAATGAAATGTCATATAACGTTTCTAAACTTTAAACCACTTTAAATTTAACTATATGTTATCATACTAAAACTTGACACAAATCGTTCAGCCGGATCCAGAAACAATTGCTTGACAGCTATTTTGGTTGGACTGTTTTGACATTTATGATTTTCCATAACTGTAATACACATTTTTAATCATACACTAAGTTTATTCGAAATTAAATCAATACCATAGTTTTATAGCATAACATGGTTTTTGTGAAGGGGGAATCCTACTAAAAAGGGCTCTTATCTTTATCAGAAATTACCATTGATGTTAGCGCTTGTGGCAATGTTTCAAATTTTAATACTTTTATCGGGCCACAATCTTTTACTATACAAAGATTAGTTTAAGAAGAAAATTACAGTTTCATTTCTTTCTATATGTTATGACATTTAAAAAAGAAAAAATATGTCCAGAGATTTAACAAACCCCTGTGAATTATTGTGAACCAGTTAAAACAGGATTCACACCGAGTTAGTTTAAATAAATAACTTATTGCATAATTGCATCGCTTTACATGCATCGCTGTCGTCAGTTATTAGTAGCTAAAATTGTCCACTCACACACATCTAGATCTCTTTCAGACATACAGAATCATACGATTCATTCATTCGAATTTTCCCCACTTTAGCCCCGTAGTTGAATTAGTCGTTTTCTAATGTGTTCTCCCAGTCGTGTGTCCTACAAAATCGACGGTGCTACAAAATGCTTTTGCGATCAAAACCTTTTTGAGACGAGCTTTAAATGTCTTAGGCATTGGGGACTTTAATCGAATTTGGCAACTTGTTGACAAGTTGAACTCCTGCCTGAGAAGGTAAAGGTTTATGAACTACCGTTCTGTGTACTACCCAGTTCCTGCCTCTAGTTTCTGTGTAAGAGTGAGTATCTATACCTCTTAATGAGATTGTATACACTTTTTGAAAAAAAAAAGACATATTTCCCCAAATGTCCATTATTTGTGTTAGGTTAGGTTACTAGTCTACTATCATTGTAATAAGAGTATACACAAACTATCATAGACAGAAATGATTGGTGAACATAGAATGCGTACCTTGCAGCCATAACAATCCAATCAACTAACTACCTGCGTTGTGGTTTTGTCTGCGCCTTACTGAGTGGGTTGCAGCGTTTGCTTTTCCGTATATTGCCATTGTATAAAGCATCATTAATTAATTAAGTTACGATCGAACGGTACTACTCATCAAAAAACCTGTAATTAGTTGTCAAAAGTTTTTACTCCCTTTAGGTTTGGCCTGTAGATTCCACTACACAGTTGTTTAAATCAGATGCGCATTTCTTAGTAGTTTTTAACACATCAGTGAATGTATTAGTCTTTCACGTTACAAAAGAAAACTTATTGATTAAAGAAATTTTAAGACAAAAATGATTGGACCAAACTGGACTTGAACCTGGGTCTCCCGCTTGCCGGGCGCGATTATGCTTGACTACTAATACACCACATCAGCTCAATCACTATTCACGGCTACAAATTTAGAGAAGTACTTAAATTCGAATTTTATCCGCTGAAACATGTGTTGTCAAATATGACTCTAAATCAACAATGCTGAAAAATATTACAAATATATAATTTAAACACTTTGTCAAATGAATTTTATAGATATTAATTATATAACCACCCGGCAGCGGGAGTTCCGGGTTCAAGACCCGGCTCGGTCCAAACGTTTTATTCCTCAAATTTTGTAACAGAAAAACTTATACCTCTTATTCATATTTTCTTCTTTGCCAAACACTCATGTAAAATGCGTTATGTGATCTAAGCAACTGAATAGTTAAGTGACTACATACTTTAAATATTAAACTGAAAGGTTAGATTCATTTTGAAGAAGGTCTTACAACTTTGAGTATTAACACATGTTTAGATAGTTTTTAATCATACAAGAACCGTACTGATAATTGCAAAACGCTTTATGCGCACTCCCATATGGGACCTTCACATTTAATCTATACTTGTACTTCAAAAAAGTCAATAATATATAAAAGGTTAAATCGCTTAATTCACGGTCGACGAGTTCAAAATATGGACTAATCCAACCATTTATTGATTATGGCGTTATTATCAGATCTTGTTGTTCGTTTATAAAATTACTTAGAGTATTTATCCTCCAAAAGAGAGCAGTTCGAACTATCATTTCTAAAAATTAGGTACAAGGAGGCTTGGGAGAGCTTCAAAGAACTACAACTTTTAACATTTCTTGCATTTATATTTATGAAACAATGGCTCATTTGTAAAAATGGTAGTTCGAGGTTTGATATTCACAACTATACAACCAGAAATAGCATTTTCACATAACAAAAGAAAACTTATTACTAAAGAAATTTGAAGACAGAAATTACTAGAAATATCATAAATAATATAGAACTGAAATTCATAGAACATTTGTCAAAAAATGACCCCGTCAAACGGGAGCTAAATTATAAAATAAACTGCCAGATAATTTAAAAAAGTATTCAAAATATGAAACACCTTTAAATCTAGGTTAAAATGCTTTTTTTGGTCCAACATGGTTTTTTTATGATGTTGATGAAATTACGGACCAAATATAATACATCCCTAAACTATTCTTTGTCTATTTATGTGAAATTAATACTATTATTTGGTGGTCTGCAAAAATATGTTGTTAAGCTTTTAAGGTGAATTTACCTTACTTCTTTTATATATATTTTTTTTGATTGTTAGCTACTGTTTTTGTTGTTGTTTAATGACACACAATAATTATTGTATTGACAATAAAGATTATGTTATGTTGGTAATCTTTAACGTTATAATTGTTAACGTATGTTTTATTGAAACAAAGAAATACAAAGGGCTTTGTTGTTACCTCTGGAACGTTAAAGTACTAGTCTTTAATTTTGTTACGTTGGTGGACCTGGGGAAAACAACCGTCAGTTGGTACTCTAAAGCAATAAGAAAGGAGAAAGAAATTTCTCTCATTTTCCTCAACTCTTTGTCGGCAGACGTGAATTACGAGTTGTTTTGTTCAGGTGACCTGTTTTCCTTGTTTATGTCGACATAATAATCTTTGGGAACTTTATTGTTCTTACCACTTATAAAACATTGTGCTTTCGAATCTTAGCGAATGAAACGTGTTTTACATGTTACAAGTATTTAAACATTTATATGCACTTTATATTCTTTTATCTATGTATTCATCATAAAAAAAAGGTCTCAAAAAATACGCGTCAAACAAAATCTTTAGTTAATAGTTTAGCTTTTGACTTGTTAAACATTAAATATTTTAAACAGTTCTTTTTAAAAGGTTTTATGAATAATAAATAATTACTTTATTTAATATAAAGTTTCAACGTAAGCTAAAATAATTTATGATTGGCAAACGCCCTGTCTATAAATTTAAGACAAGAATTCCTCCCGAATCACAATTCTAATTAACTAAACCTATTATCAACCTCGTATAACACAGATGCGTTTTACTTGAGAAAATACTAAAAACATTAAAAGTACAGATCCAATAACATCAAAAAATGAAATTTTTTGTGTTTAAGAGGTCCGTGGTGGGGAGGAATCGTGCGCGACTCCGGAGCTGATCACTCGCTGGTTCGATCCCCGCAATCACCACTTACTTTTGTAATGTGACTATACGCTAAAGATTTTGAATCACTGGTCCTTGTTTTGTTCGAAGTTTTGTTTTATTTAAACTATAAACTGTCTAATAATGTCTCATGCTGTATTTAGTAAGCCGATCAAAGTCGTGGTATAAAAACACCAGTGCCTTAGCTCAGGACTGTTCTTTCTTTTAATCTATATTCTTTTTTTCAATTTTATTCAAAAGCATCTTTCTTATTAGTTTGTGGCAATTGAAACGATAAGTTCATGACTGTAGTTGAACTACATAATGTATTAATTACTAGATTACGCACAGCAATGTCGTCATCGAACCAACGAAAAGTGCTACACGAATATTACTCGTTAGCGTTAACGTAACTAACCGCACTAGCGCACCCGTGTTGGAATCGTGCGCTAGTCCACGCAGGCACCACCACAGACTGCGCTAGGTAAACGAATTGAGGAGCACCTTTGTGTCCCTTTACCTCAAGACAATTTGTTCTGCTCTTCAACTATCTAACAACTGCCATTGTGATCAAACAAAAATATGTCAAAGTGCATTTCCGTTGCAGCTAATTTCTAAATCCGTTGAATTCACATCCGCTCATTTCCACGTCACAGTGACAATTCCGGCCCAATTACAGAATACATTTTTAACACCGGCGTGGATGTCACCGGCCGGCTAGATGAATAAGGTATAACGTGTGCAATCATGCAATCAGTAGCCATGGCAACGCGGGACCGCAGTCACGTGACCTGTCTGATTGTCAGTGGTCACATGCGTGACAGTGCCGCAATCAGAGGCATTGTTATGTGACCAGATCACTAGTCACGGAGTGGTTTGTGACTTTGTTCATGCAGTTATGGAGGTGTTTTGACCAATGGGTTGTGTTAAAACTAAAGGAAAATGCTATGGTTGTCCATAAAATTGGTTTAGGGGATGATTTCATCGTGTGATTCGTGTTAACTAGAAAAGAAATATGTTCAAATGAACTTTTAACACATTTAAAGATACTTTCTGTGTCATGGTGATAACATAAGTCTGTGTCCTAGCACTTTACAACTTAAAGAAATGCTTTATAGTGCCCCAACGCTGTTTGAGAGGCAAAGTCACAGAGATTATTATTAAAATTTACCAAACACACATTTTTCAGGTTCAAACTTACACAAGCAAATTTCTTTATAGCACCTTAGTGTTTCCGATTATTAGGATGATGTCAAACTCTTTCTCCACTCATTCTTTTAGTAATTTATCCTCTCAACACCTTTCTATTTCCCATCATCTCTTCCCCTCCCCATTGGTACTTCAAATACTGTTTTTGAACCCTTACAGAACACATAATGCAACTAAAAAGTATTTTTATTATGTTAAACCAACACTAATACAAGTCAAAATCCTAATTAAAACCTTTCAGTAAGTTTGTTGAATAAATACGTTAAGGCTAAATCACTGTTTGAGATGCCGACCACTCTCTTGAGGGTATTTTAAGGCAAATATGTGGTGAAGAATGAGTGTGGTGAGTGGTAGTAATGAGTTATGAGGTGTAGTCTTGTTACAAACTAAGTCCGACTTTTCATATAAATCCAAGAAACCGTATAAAGTTGCCAAACTGTTCATAAACACTGTTCTTTAAATTTCAAAGATTTACCCACGTGTTGAGGTAAAGACTAAAGATAAGCAGGCGAGATGTGTATCGCAGATGCAACAATGGCCCATCCCGGCGCTCGAGACCAATAAGCCAGAGTACTTCGCCCTACTTGCACACTCCTGCCAGCAGCCACCAAACCCTCCCCCTGCCATTATCACTCTTTCCTCCTTTGCGTGGAGTATTTGTAGATTCACACCTATTCTATGTTCAGTAATGGTTTCGTTCAAAGGTGCTATGACTTGGAGTTTCTGAAGTGCCGTTATGGTTACTTTAGTCAGGATTTAACAATAATGCTCGTACGGAATCACAGCTCTAAGATGATCTTGTGTTTAGTCGTTTGACCCGATTGAAAATACTTAGCATACTTCTGACGACACACAGGACTGATAATAAATTTCGAAAATATAATTTGAATAAATGTTTTTATTTATTATAGGTAACAAAAGGTCAAAGTTTAGTACAGCACTTTATTAAGCTATATCCATGCGATAAGCACTGTGAGAAACCATGAAATGAGCTCTTGACTTAGACCTTTTGGAACAAGTTTTAATTATAGACTATTAATTTCCTTAAATCTTTACATATATATGTATAGTTTACATGTAACCCTTTTTTAGAGTACTGTTGATGT
Source organism: Matsumurasca onukii (assembly GCA_018831715.1). Taxonomy (NCBI): domain Eukaryota; kingdom Metazoa; phylum Arthropoda; class Insecta; order Hemiptera; family Cicadellidae; genus Matsumurasca; species Matsumurasca onukii. The sequence continues at coordinate 14,657,852 of CM032058.1, forward strand.
TACATTTGGTAGAAATGTTCTTTGTTAATATGTTCGTTAGCTTCATTACACCACCACAAAATAAGAATAAGTATCATTTTGGGGTGTTTACCAATACGACGGTTCTAATTGTTTTAAATTAACAAATGTTACCTTCGTTTCAATGTTTATAACAATACTGTAATACTAAAACTAAGAAAACCCGGCCAGTATTTAATACGCAGCTAAAAAAACATAATGTGCCGAAAGCCGAAGCAAGACTGTGAACAAGGCTGTGAGCGTAGCGAAGAGTAACAAATTGCAAACAAAATCCACTTCACTCACGCCTTAGCACTTAGCTGCGTGTCGGCCTAGTATTTCGCGTTTGCTTTAACTATTAACAAAGCGGTTTAGACTACGCTGGAAGACTAATCCGAGCTCAAACATACATTTCCTCAGTCTGAGTTATCGCTTAGCGAAGCGTTTCCTTCAGCTGATGAGCAATGAAACTCGAAATGATCGGTTTGATATAGTTACGCAACAAGATATGCGTTTGAACGTCGCCAACATTGGAGTATAAAGCATAAATATTTACCAACATAAGTTTAAACCAGGCCGACACGCAGCTAAGCGCTGACGTGCCACTAGCAATTGACGCAAACCCTAATTAATTGCAACTTTATTTTAAGCCAAGTTTTACTACGTACTATGGAACACGCAATTCAAATTCTATAACAATTAGACTCTCTATCCGCTGTTACAGCGAAAATAACTATTTCGGCACCATTTTGAAACAAAAAGTTTATTTTGATAAATTTTAAGTTATTGATTTGCAATATAAAAAACACAAATTACAAATATTAATTTAGTTCTTTAGATTTTGGAGAGTTATTGCTTAGTAATTAGTTTTTGATGGTGAATCTCCTCTTCACAAAATGGCATTTCCGGTGACTTTGATTTTGATGGCTAACAAACCTGACTGGAAATGCGAGGAACCGGACCAAAAGGAAGTTTCCTAATAATAAAGTACTATACCACAACGTGCTACTATATTAACAACGAGACATTATGTTATTTTTGTAAACCCCTTATTTTGGGAACTACATTCCTCTAAAGTTTAGAATAACGGTTGAAGAGTAAGTAATATTGCTCAAACTTTAGAGATAAATCCTGACAGGTATAAAATCTGATGGTTCAGATGTTTACCCGATATCATGAACAGTATATTTGCGCGCGAAATTGATTTATCCTTATCTTATTGAAACATGTGCATTTCGGTCAAGTAAACAGTATCTCTAGTTGGGATTTATTTGATTCAATTAGATTTGGAGCTTTACCTCTCTTCAAAAGAAAAGAAAACTGTAATGGACTACCTCCTGAACTTTAAGAATATACCTTTAGGTCATTCACTATTGAAGGTATTGACAGAAATTACGTCTATAGCCAAAGTCGTAGAGATTTTAGAGACAAATTTACAGGTACACTGTAGTTTTTTTTTTTGAGGTAACAAGGTTTCATAGTGGTAGCCCGAATTTCAAAATATGAACTTATTCTTTATTACTAAATAAATTTGAAGACAAAATTATCTGGACCGAACTGGGAATTGAATCGGGGTCTCCCGATTGCCGGGCGGTTATGCTTACCACTACACCATCCGACCCAACTATTTATGCCTTCAAACAAGTACTTAAATCTGAATGTTTTGCCAAAACATGTAACTGTCAAATAGTTATACTTTTAGTTAACTTATACTTTTAGTTATGGGGTTCAATTTCAAAATCTCAGCCGTTCGTTAAACATAGGCCATAGGTTTTGAAAACCCAAAACTTTTAATCCACCATAGCTTAAACACGACATTCTAGCAGCCTGCTAGTTTTAAAAACTACAAAATGCAGCTGATTTACATTAACAGTCTAGTTTCACCTATCCAGAACAATTATTTCGCAAGCCGAAATCTTTTTTTGCTGAGGAATAAGTCGATTTCATTCCGCCTCTATCTATCGAGTTCTCATGAACTGAAACGTCTAAGACCCAAACTACTGAGTTAAGTTTACAAATCAATCAACCAGCGTCAAACAGGTTGCAAGGAATCTGTAAACCAGTTTCAGCAGTTACAGACAGTCGTCAGCGTGTTCTAGTTAGAGTGTTTGTGCTGACGGATCAGCAATCTCAGCGTCAGCACTCAGCACTATCGACAGGCGAGTCTTGGATCTGCAGAAGCACAAATATTGACAAGTGATCAGGTGAAATATACTCCGCCCGTCCGTCAGGAATTTACTCAGCACTTGCTCCATTTCCAGTTGCATTTTTATGCACCAGCGCGTAGTGAGGATTTGGAGAAACGAGGTTCTTTTTAAGTATATCTTATAGTTCTTCCGGTTCAAACCCTGTCAAAACTTCATAGTAATTAGTTAAAAAAATATTTTGGTCTCTCTGTAGAGTACAAAAATCAGAAACTGATTGGATGTACTTTGTACTCCGCACTGATTGGCTGTTTGAAGTTTCAGCCAATCAGTGACTGAAGATGGTATCTTACCAAGACCTATATACTTCAAACTAGTTAGTATGATGTGTTGACGCGGTATGAACTGGGAGAACTAGATTTAGTAGTGGTTAAGATTAATTTATTATTTTTCTGATAACATTAATTCATTTGCACTACAACCATGGAAATTTCTCCTTACAAAATTTTCACTTGAAGACAAGTCATTCTTCACTATCTCGAACAGCTCATCAAAAAATAACATAAGTTAAAATGACATTATGACAGTAAAAAGCGTGGATTCATATTTCCTTGTTGAGATGAAGTTTTTTAATACAACTTTAAATGTATTTTATACATTGTTAGAAAGTAACCTGTAGACTTTAGATGGACAACTGAGAACTTAATCAGTGGGTGCAAATCAACTAATGTCTATTTAATGTTTAACTATCTTCAGAGTGTCATAGTTACCCCACCACCACAGTTGTGTCTAAATGTTGTATGTTTATTTTGCTTATTGTTACAAAACATTATCAATAGTACATCTTTTGTCCATTTGGAATAGTTTATTTTCAGACATTTAAAACGTATTTTATTTAAACTATTTAAACAAATATTTATTTGTATTTATAGTTAGTGCTAAATAATAATAATAATTAAGACCTTAAGACGAATTTGTGTTAAAAGTTTTGTACATAACCAAAAAGTACTGTAATATTTAAAAGTTCAAACGTTCACTTTAATTTAGTTATATGATATTAGAAACTTACTACGTACTTAGTAATTTCACCAACAACAAGTTTTCCACCTCTACACAACGTTAAGTTTCATAACACTTAGAAAACCTAAGGCAGCTTTTACAAATCCCAAGACACCTCTGTGGCTAAGGAATATTAGTTACAATATTGTTAGAAAGTTCTTGCCTCTATTAAGGAAACCACACATGACCCTTAAGGGCAGACGTAGAAGCTTATTTCCCACAAAACCAACAACATTTTCCCAGTGAATGCACACGCCATTTGCTTGAATAAATATCGAGAGCTTGTCTCTTGTGAAACATGCAAATGCAGTTAACATTTCCCACGAGGAGTGCTTTTCCCTTGAGGAACGAACAGGAAAGTACCCGTGCACTGACTATAATCAAACTACTGTACCTTTTGTTCAATTTAACAGAATTTTAAAGCTTTTCAACCGACTTTAGAGAAACGAGAAGGTTACACAAGTTGACTTGCGGTGGTTTTTAAAAAATTAGATTTTAAATGTTTTTGTCAGCTGCATGTATCGACAGTGCTAAAGTGTCACTTTTACACCCAGGTATTGGTTTGATGATGTGTTTCTCCCTAGGGAGAAAACTGTCCTCTTGATGATCTTTTTGTGGCATGGATATTTGCTGGTTCAACGAGTGTGTTTTGAATGGTAACCCTGACTTATAGTAAATCAACGTTACAGTTGAAGAAACATTATAACTCAGACTGCTGAGTTAAAAACAATGTTAACTTCAATATTTATTTTTGATATTAAAACATGTATTGACATTTAAATCTCATTATTATTTGCAAAATGGCAAAATGGTTCACCACTCGGCCCGAAAGTGTCTTTTTGAACCTCGGCCATTTAACGTCCTTGGCTGCGCCCCAAACTTTAACTATCGTCGTATCAAAAAGTGTCATTTGACTAACTAGTGATGAAAATTACACAAATTGGTCACATTTAAGTAATTGACATCGGGTATGTCGAGCCGAGGGGGGAAAAAGACGGCAAGAAATGGCACCGCTCGCAACGCTATCTTGCCGCAGACAGAGTAACGGGACAAATAACTCTGACCTCGTTATAATAAGACTAGTCGGTGTCTTATCAAGTAATATTCATGTCAAGTCAACAAATCTAGAAGATTCAAATGTCCTCCTATTAAACAAAATCCTTCTAAAACTTACGAAACGCCTGTTCTGCAAGGTTATTTACCATACCAAAAAACTCTATGACCCCCATCTCTAAGACTGGTCGCGATGTCTTAACTCAAGTTATATTCGTATACGACTTATATTTCATCTTATTAAATAAACTACTCCTTGAAATTACGAAACACCTCTTACACTCGGCACTAAGGTATTTACTGAGACTCAAGTTCTAAAAGAACCCTTAACTCACTCTCTAAGACACCCTTTGAGACTGGTCGGTGCCTTAAATCAAGTAATATTTCAGGCCAAAAACTCTAGAAGATTTAGGCTTCCTCCTATTAAACAAACTCCTTCTAAAACTCCCTTTACACGTAAAGTTATTTACCGAGACTAAAATACTCATCGCTGGAGTATGGAAATGCAGTTTACATATTTCTGCGGAGGCGGAGTGCTCTGCTCCCTGGAGACGCGCACAGGAAGATAGTATTGACAGTGGATAATCGACATCCCGCCAGAGGGAGCTCTCTCCCGCTCCACCAAATTGCTACGTTTGATCACCCTTATTGATTCCAATCTCCCGCTCACAAAGAGAACCATTCCAGCCTCTTGTAAACAATTTCCAAATATCTGAGGTAAATAGATTTTCTACTTTTTCCTTCTTGTGTTGAAAGCGTGTGTTACTGTGTGATATAGTGTGGTTTAATAATATTACTTGTTATTAGGGTGTTAAGTGTTATTATAGAACAACATTTTCTTGGTAGCTTTACTTATGTAGGCTCAAAACACAACAATAAAAAATAAAAGTGCATTGTAATGTGTTGGTTGCTTAAGTAGTATACTTTTGCATTTTAGTTACCAACAATTAAATACACTTTCTTCGAAGACTCGATTATAGATGGACGTGAAGAAGAGTAACTTTACGAAACTTTAAAGTTATAATTAATTGTAGAAGACACGTAATACGACGTGAAAACCAAACGGTTGTCGTATAATGAAAAAGGTTTGTCTTAGAACGAAGTGCTGTCTTGTTTAAAGAGGTGAAATGAGAACTACGAAATCGTCACTACAACTACCTCGACCTTTATCTAGCGTCATTGTGTAGTCGCTGTAAGTGGTAACTGGGGGGATTGAACCCACGCCACCGGCGTGATGAGTTCCGGAGTCGCGCACGATACTAATCTGCTACGTTTCCGCTAAGATCAGTTAAAACGTAACCATTGTTTGTTTAGAGTCATCCACTACTACACTTTTGTAGTTATAGTTACCACTTACACTTTAGTAGACTTTCATTGAATATACGTAGACCTCAAGAGGAGTTACTTGAGAAACTTTCAAGCTAAAGTTTATTCTAGGGGACTCCTAAAACTGGAAATTGAACTATTGTCGTGTACTGAAAATAAATAAAAGTAGAAACTAATAACAAGCGCATAAGTGGTCTTTTATAGTTATTTAAACAAATACGTGTTTCTTTTTTTTTTAAAAGGCTTCCGATTTTTTGACACTAAATCAATAAATAATTACTTTCTTATCGCAGGAAGATCAATTAGTTTTAAAAAATTGTTCCATTAATAACGCTTGTACTTTTGAACAACAGTTGTGTAAGTGTATTAAAACCTTAAATAATCCCTGAAAATACATATTTGTAAACATTTTCTCAATTTTTGTCGACTCCAACAGATACTAACTAAAATAGTTTCAATGCATAAACAAACACATAAAAAAGGCTTAAAGAAGAAGAACTCGTGGAGAGAAATCTGACAAACATGTTTTGCCACTCCGTAGACAACGCCTCTTCTATAGGATTGAAACCTGATCTTTCAAAGACAATAGAAGATATTGGTATACGAGTATATCAATCCACCTAGTGTTTTGTTTGGTCAATGGTCAGGCTATAGAGTATTTTATAGTTATAATGGGACAGGTTGACACTATTTTTGATAGTGCCCATCTATATACACACAAATTATGAAAATTCAGAAAGTCGTTTCGAAATGGCTGCCAAAAATAAAGTTTTTACTTTAAGTTTTTTACTAATTTGGAAAAAAATCCATTAATGACACGTAGTAAAACGTACAGTAAAAGGCCACTCGTCAGAGGCCGCAGGCTGAATTGAGACTGTGAGCATAGCGGAGAACGGAATAAGGAAATTCACTTCACTCATGCCAGCGGTGCTCTAGCGCTTAGCTGCGTGTCGGCCTGGTTTCAAAGTAGTTTGTGCCTTAATTAGTTCGTTAATTAACAAAACCACTGTTCAGTCATTTGATGATTGAGTTTCGAGTTATATATTATTCACAAAGTTATTAGCTTATTGGAAAACTCCTCTCGACGATTAGCGTATGCAAACATTATAACAAAACGTGAATTTGATTTGTTTTGTAGAAAGTATGTATATTAGTTTTCGTGCATAAGCTATTTTGATTGAAATTTAATTAAATGGTGTCTAGTTGTTTCCAGGGACCACATTATTGTATACCAACATTATTGTATACTGATATTAATAAGTAATACAGGGTGGCCCAAAAAAGGTACTCGTCCTTTTATGGTAAGTATTCCTTTCATTAGCTATTCAAAACTGACTTTATCTTATAACTAAATGCTTGACCTTTTCGCCATATGACAGTTGATCTAATATAATGTTTAGCATGTTATCAACCATTCCTAAACATTTTCTAGGAGTGCAATCCATTAGAACTGATGTTATGTTTTGCTTCAGGAAAGGTTGCAAACATGTTAAGCCATATGGATGTCGTACTAAATAGCGGAAAACAGATGAAGCATTTTGTTTTAAGATAAATCCAGTTCTTTATAGCTGATAAAATAAAATGACGAGTACCTTTTTTGGGTAACCCTGTAGTTTATCATTTAATCACGTTTGTTGCCCACTTCAGGCGTAGTATTAATTGTCTTCCCTAAACAAAAGACCACATTGAAAGGGTATGTTTGATCAAACGTTGCACATTTCGAAATGATTCAAACTTTGCAGTTATTTTAAAACAACCAAAAATCAAATATTCTAAAATAATATAAATTGAGTAACCATCCCCATGTGCTTTGGGGTCAAGCACAATATAATGATCACACACGAAAATTCTAACCCAAAATATCAAGAACAAAATACAACACTGCATCAATGTCAACAAACAAACGGCGGAGATGGAAGGAAGGTCAACTATTCGCCGGGTATAAGTAAGCTTACAACTCCCTGACTCAGGAAAGAAGTCGGAAATCCTACTATCCTTATCTTATTTTGTCAGACGTCCCTGAAGACTTCACCGGTTGGATTTTACTTGGCTTCTATTCCTTCTGCTTTGTGCTTTGAGATAGGCTACTTTTCTCTGGAGTAAAGAACTAATTTCGTGTTCGTGCAATCTCATTTATGGAAAGTTTCTTAATTTTGAGATAAAGTACATGATGCAGAGGTCTTTAAAGTTAGCGATCAACTACATGAATTAAAAGACATTTTGAAGAATTTGCATCCTTTGGTTTGTTGAAATTAAATTAGCTTGTCTTTGGAAATCTTGTCAATTGTTACTTTTCTAATGGGTTGTTTAAGTATTAAACACTTAAAATTTGGATAAGTAAAACTTCAAGGTCGACAGTAATATCTTATGAGATACAAAAAAGAACCCAGTTTTGTTGGAAATGGCAAATCTCATGAACAGCTTCACAGCTTTATACCTCTTTTTAGGTTTCCTGCAATGTGTTGCAGAATGTTCTTACTCAAGAACAATTTAGAAATTCAAACATAAAATTGGAAAGTACAGAAATTATTGATTATTTAGTTTTAAAGATTTAACCATTTGCCAAGTTAGTAAACGAAGCATACAAATGATAATAATTAAATAACGTTACTATAATCATGCCTTTTAGGGACAGGATCAATTACGTCTGTTTGTTTACAATAGATTTCACTGACAAACATTTGTTTGATTTAAAATTCATAAAAATAACGGAGATCAATTCCAAAATTGTTTATTTTCATACTGCTTGGCTACTTTAGGAGAAAAATACTTCTCTTAAGGGAGTACACAATATAAGGGAGTAGCTATTCTCCTGAAGCAAACGGAAAAGTCCAAAATAAACAATTGTATACACATTTTTTGTTCATTATTCTCTTTTAAAACTGTTTTAATTCAAACGTTTGACCAATAACTACATAAGTAACATAACCAACATCATAGTCCGTCCGTATTCCAAAGCAAAAATAAAACTCGAAACTAAAAAAAATCACCTCAGTTAATTTATATGTCAAAGTACAAAAATAAAATAACGAACCCGTCAACCCGTTATAGATTGACCTTCAAAAGAAAAATAAAACTACCTCGGTGCTTTTGTACGATCTTATTTCGTAAAGAACAAAGAAACTAGACAGAAAGAACCAGAAGGAAGCTCCACCGCAAAGGGTTGGCATAGCCTCTTGGCATCTAGCCCTCAAAGTTTATTCTTCTTTCACGACATCCTTTGGACATTCTATTATTTACCCCTTTTGCTTTGAATAATTTATCGTCGGATGCAAAGTGAATGTTGGCCTCAATTCAGACAGAAAGAACATGGCACATTTTGTCCGCCTGTTTTAAACAAAAGCTCGTCGTTCGACCTATTTAAATACATGTTTACTTCAAATGAGTGTGGTTGATTAGCGTACTATTATGGTGGAGTAGATACTGGTTGACAATTTGAATTTATTTGATATTGGAATTCCAAAAGGTTTGGCTTATTAATGATTGTCACACTCAGAAGGTTTTTCTACGTGGAACTGTGTAATTATAATTTGTTTAAACATCCCTCCTTTATAACCTTAATATTGCTACAACCTTTCCCGTCTTCCCACAAATCTAAATACAAACTTAGAGTTTTTCAAACTTTCTGACGTATACAAAAATAACAGAAGTAAAAAGTCACTTTATAATTTTTGCTAGGTGAAATATTATGACTAATATTTCTAAGGACATTAAGGATCTAAGTAGTTCATCAACTCACCACTAGAATGCAGCGTGCCCGTGCCCAGCAGTACGTCTATACTGCCCTCCGTCAGCATCTCTGTGTCCTGATAGCTGATGCTGAGGGTGGCGTCCTCCTGCTGAAGCCTCGCCAGGACCGAGGCCAGGCCTGACTTATCGTCCAGGTCGTCAGCATCTCTCAGCTGTAGGGTGACCGAGCCCTCTGCACCGGTCGAGGAGTACATGAACACGGCGGCGTGCGGGCTGGTCGAGGCGTAGCCCGTGCTCAGCGGCAGCCTCACCCCGGGCACGTCGTGCAGCCCCTGAAACACGAGAGGAGTCATTAGACGGACTAGTAGAACCGACTACGGGTCAAGCGTCGCGGGTCGTCGGGAAGATCGAAAAAGAAGTCAGTCAGCGTGGAGACACAAGGAGCAGGAGTTCGTCATTGAGGGAAAGCGTGAATTGGGATCACCGAGGAAATAATCCTTGTCGGGATCACCTTGACAGCGGTGAAGGACGTTTCATCTGGATGATACTATTGCTCAAGAAAGAGGAGAAGAGCGAGGAAGAGGAGTCAGAAGATAGAATAGTATCATCCAAGAACCACAGAATGAAAAGCAGATAGGTGCTCAAACAAAGTAGCCAAATGACCCCCAAATGGGTCCAAAACCAGCGTGCTGGTTATATAATTCAGTAACACAGCCTAATGCATAAAGAAAATAGTAGAATGCGCTGACAAACATTCACATAAAAAAAAAGAAAATATTAAAATTCTAATGTAATATAAAATTAACACAACCTTTAAGAGTAACAAAGCAAATTTTGAAACGTTATAAAACTCGAAGTTAGGGAAAAGTGGAAACATTTAGAGCAATTGAAGGAGATTTAAAATTAACCAGGTAACACACAAATAGAATTTTCTTTTAAAAACACATTTAGAACAAAGTGTTTGATTGCAAAGTTGGCAAGCGGGAAGTTACTAAAGAGGATGAGTAGCTTTGACTAAAGAAAGAAAATAAGCTCATTCTGAAAGGATAAAGCAAATTTGAGCACAAAGCCAAATTTTCAAGTCATCGCCATAAACTTGGCATAACCAGATTGAATTTGAATGTGAATACTATACTGTAGAATATTATCCAGGGAACTGAGACAAGCATTAAGGACACTTAAAACGAACTGGTAGAAATATTCAGAAAGATGATATTAAAAGCCACTTGCAGCAGACGTCCAAGTATTAGTAGAACGGATCTATGCTCCATATAGGGTCACTAAAGGTTCCTTATAGTCACTTACAAAAGGAAGGGAGATTTATTTGCAATAAACCCTTTGTAGGAAATAGTGGTGAAACAGAATCTCTAAAAGTACGGCGTTAACCTCACTAAACAGTTATTTGCAACCATGTATTTCCACAATTGATTTCCAATCTTTTCATTAACAGAAGTAGCCTACAATTGACATTAAATAATAATAACCCGTTTTTACGAGTATACGAGGGGGTACCCAAAAATAACGGGAATGTCATTATAAAAACCATATTTTATTATTTTTTGAACTAATTTACATGTATGCCTTCAGTATACTCCCCATTTAGTGTAATGCATTTGTTCATTCGATGCTCCCATGGTTTTAAGCACCCCTCATACCCCTTAGTCTGAATGCCTGCACGTCCTCGTTTGCCTTTTCATTCCTTCATTTTCGTCATAACAGTGATTATTTTTGTAATTTCTCATTATGGGGGAACATAAAAAAGACGCGTAGGACAAGATTTGGCGAGTATGGGTCGTGGGGAAGGGTGGTCATGCTGGTATTGGCCAAAAACTAGCGCACTGAGATGGCTACGTGGGCAGGCACATTGTCACGATGAAAGAGCCAATTCCATATCGCCAAAGTTTAGGTCTGGTGTGTTGAAATTCGCAATTTAATTTTAACACACTCCAGACAGCAAAGAAGTCCTCCAATGGTCCTCCGACGGTCTTCTTGCAATATTGACGGTTTTTTCTGAACAATTTCACCAGTCCGAGAATTTGAAGGTCGTCCAGGAGGAGGCTTGTCTTCAATCGACATGGTGCCATCTTGAATTTGAGAAAAATACTCGTTACACTCTGGTTTTGCTCAAAACATCGTCTTTGTAAGCTTTTTTGATAATTGCAACCGTTTCTGACGCGATCTTACCGAGAAAAAAGCAAACTTTCACTGGTGAACTTTGTCTATTTAATTTAACCATCAAAACAAAACGAGGCATAACAAAAACTACTTTCAGAAAAACGCACACAGCTCCTCTTCACAGCTTCTCATACTGGCCACACCGAGTGCACTGAACTCAGGAAGAGTTGGGCTTTCAGCCCCTATCGGCCAAAATGTGAACTATGCGCTTCCCACCTCGCCATCGACCGATTCCCGATACTTTTGGGTACGCCCGTACCTTCAAATTTCAACTAGGTAGTTGAAGTTGAACATTTTAGTAGCCATTTTCAAAAGGTCATGAGCTAGACAACACGAAAAACTGGTAAAGTACACCAAAAACGTGTTAAAGCCACACAGTAAGGATTAGATAGAATTTTAAAAATTTTAATACTAAAGCAATTTTTCCCTAAAGAAGTAAAATTTTAAACACTTCTAAAATGAACGGTTATATTTTCATACTCAACAAGTAAACGGAATGCCGAATACACAAATCAATTTGCACTAATGAAAAATATAAGTGTTGGCTAAAATGGAACAACCCGAAGAGCAATGCAAATTAATTAACTTGCCCAAGGGTTATTGGAATGCGAAGAATGTTCTCAATTGAGATCGTTCATAATATTTGAATAGCTGGGCTTTGGCCTGGATTTCGTTTCATGCCAAACTCGAATGCCTATTCATTAGAAAACATTTTGTATTATTGCCAAGTTCATATTCTTCAACATTCGGTCATTAATGTAATTACGTTATTTTCCATCCTTACACACAGATGTAGATGGACTTTACTACCGGTTATTGTGCTCAAAACTACTGAACGTTTCGAGAGGTATGTTAACTCCACTCGTTATCATGAGATTTAGCCTAAATCATATTCTAAGCCTTTAGAATATGCAACCTCCCATTCTTGTTCAGCTTCAAACTAATATACTACTGGGCGTTTTAACAGCATTCATGATTCATTTGTTTGAAGTTTGTTGTTGACGATCGTAGTATCTCAAAGATTCAAATTTTAATACCTACGGATGTTTTCCATCGATGTTTAGTGAAGAAAGATTACAACGTTCGGTGGACTCTTGGTAGATTGGCATCGCGGACGACTCCGGAGTTCATCACTCTAGTGGCGAGGATTCGATCACCTCAGACACCGCCAACAAATTAATTGTTATGTGACCTTGCGGTAACACTAGGTAAAGGTCGAGGTTGATTAGTGGAGAAAACTTTGCAGTCATAACTTTGCTTTGTGAAGTAACAGAAATTTTATCTTTTCAAACGTTTCAGTAACTTAATATTTTGTGTTATATTTTAGGTTACTTTGCACCTTAGGATGGATCACCTTATTCCTCCTTTTCACTAAAAACGATGAAAAACGTCCTTATTAATATTTAAACCTCGGGAGTCTACATATTGAATACACTTATGGGCAATATTAAAATGATCAATTTTGTTGATTAAATTTTGAATACACTACAGGATGTTTTAAATTGATTCATCACGTGAATATACTACAAGGTATTTTAAATTATTCAAAATATGTTGTAACCAAGAAGTTATTTACATTCACAATAATTTTCTAAAAACATTTTACTGGAAAGGATATTTTAAAAGTGTAAATAGATGTCATCACAACAGTGTACAGAAAACTGTCTATACCGTATCAAAACGGTAAAGAACTGTGTTTAAAGAGTAATTTTCTTACATAGAACAGTGTCAATAAAAATTCAGCTCTCCCAAAAGCACACTAGTGCAATGGCTCAACACCTGCAGTAAAATATACACAGAAGTATATTAGATAAAACCACCAACCGATAATAATGATAGAAAATATGATTAAATAAGGTTTTATAACTTTGCTCCAGATTCAAGCCGACTGGGAATATAGGTTTATTGATAACACAATAATATAACCACGGACATTCAATTCAAAAACATAAAACCAGGAGTTAATACAGTTACCCTTAGTAGTTCAACTTAAATAGCTTCCTTTTATTATATACCAATTACTTACTTGTTTGCTACAAAGTGACAAAGACCTTTGTTATTACTTTTCTTACACGAAAATAATACGCAAATGTATCAAAGTTTTCTCTTTATGGGTTTTGAGCACAAAGACTTTGCATGGTTTTATTCAAACTCTTGAATCCAAAGGGGCAGGTTTCAAGAAAAGACAAAAACGCACAAAATAAACCATAGGGTGATGTTATTGTTGTAACAATAACACAATATATTTAGTGTGAACTGAAATAATAATTCTTGATGTTTTGTCCATCTACTTTGTGGTTAAGTTCTAGTGACGATATATCTTTTCTTATTTTACAAGACAGATCAGTATAAATAAATAAAATTAATTGCATTTTATTTTATTTACACTGATGATGCTATGGCGACACATGTCTTGTAAAAATTAAAAAATTAATGTGGTAAAGCACAAAGATGCTGTCATTGTATATGAAATAATAACTGTTTTCATTTATTAGGTTAGGCATACTAATTCAATAAACAGTTAATGTTGGTGTAAAAACCAAAAGGGGTTAGTATACAGTTAAAAATAGAAATTATGTTTCAGAATTTCATAAAGTATTATTATGGCACTATAAAATTAAAATATCATAGATAAGATCTTAACTTGAGGTAACCATGATCATTTGGTCCAAATTTAAAATATAGTTTTGAAAAATAAAATCCAAATATTCCAAACACATTATAAAACCACATTAAAGTGGCTTTTCAAGCTCTATTTGTAATGCAATCCAACCTGAACCGAATCACTGTAAAATCGACTCGGAACCAACCCAATATTGGCGTTTTTACCGTTCATCATCTGAGCTAACCAAATAAATTGACTCAGAACTGTACATTTTATTTGGCCATGCAGACTTTTAACAAACTCCTAAAGAATTACCAACGAAAGACGTCATCTAAACAAAAACTGGTTTCTTCTAGACTCAACTACAAATTTAGTCTTACGTTTCTAAGATCTTTAAAATTTTATTTCTAGACCATTCAATTAAGTTTTCTTTAACAAACAACGTTAAAACGTACTAAAACACACTCATACTGACGTAACGTCGTCAACTTGTTTTTAAGAACTCAGAAAATAACAAACACTTACATCACCGAAAGTTATCCATAAGCGTGTCGGCCGCCATGACCGAGTAACGCGAACTGTTACGTGAATACAAATGTAAACAATGAACGCGCTCACGAGTCACGTGACCAAACAGAGAGTGATGACGTCACTGGTCGATACTTGAGGGTGGTGACGTAGCAACGCACCCACAGTTGACATACAGACCTTTGTGCGTGTGCTGGGCTGGCGTGTGCAAAACTTGACAATGTGATCTACCTTGAAGTTAATGATATAGCCGACCACTCTCATGAGGGTATTTTATGGCAAACATGTGGTGAAGGATGAGTTTGATGAGTGATAGTAATGAGTTATGAAGTGTAGTCTTGTTACAAACTAAGGCTGACTCTTCGTTAGAATGGGTCATTAATTAATAGCCCAACGACCAATGGAAATACAAGAACCAACGGCTTAACGTGACTTCCAAACCACGTAGGTGATGGTCTGATAAGTCTAGACGATGGTGGAAGTTGATGCAACTATCATCAAATGATCACTGAGCCGCTTTAGACCTATATCATTTTCAAAACCTGACCTCCATGAAGCTGGATTACAAGACCACGCCACGAGTCCCACTCGTTGTTGATTATACCGTAGCCATGAGATTCTCCAAGTTCCGAACGTGCTTGAGGGTTTCGTAAAATTGTGGCCTTCAGCACTGGCATATGTAAATTTGTCCTGCAAAATGCCAATGAAAACAACAAAAATCTCCATAAACGTAAGTTTGTTGGGCTGCGGAATTACCAAGCATTTTACCGATCAATATTCAGTTTCTTTCATTTACTTAGTGTTAGGTGTTTTTAACAACACCAATCGATCTCTTGTCATGTATTCTTCTATGAGACGGGCCTTTTTTTTATTTAATTATTATGTAGGTTATAAAAGTTAACTAATGTCCGTTTTGTAATAGTTTCTACAAAATGTATGTTAACTAATTGAATGACAACTACCGAGTGGTTCAATAGTATCGTAACTAGGTAAAAGTTTTGTGTTTTAATTCTGCGACAATACGAATTTCATGTTGAAAATGCCGTCGTAAAATTGATTGTTCAATAAGGTTTCATATTGACTACTAATATTAGTTCATAGTTATAGGTTTTCGCTAAAACTGTTCGTTAATGGTTGGACGGAATGTGTCCTGGTTGTTGGCTGGGACGGCGTGGACGCCACGAATGGCCTGCAAGAAGCCCAGGTGTAACGTCGTGTGATTTTGTCCTTGGAAATTAAGGAAGAAGAGTACAAGTGCAAGCCAAAACAGTGGATAAATTGGAAAATCGCATTTGAAGATATTACCAGTACTCCAATCGACTTCCTTCAGAATAGTGTTGATTGTGTCCCGGCTGTTTTTGAGAAATCGGCGAACAACACCGGCGCCTATGTGGAAATTTAAAAATACCTTTAATTTTCCTATTTAGTTAAGTTTAATAACATAATTAATAGCTTAATAATTACGCTATAACAATTATTGTGTACGGTATTTTAATAAGTTTACATAATTATGTTAGAATTAGTACAATTTTTTTGCCTACTTACTTTTAACCACCCTGTATATATACAATTTGAGTCACTTTGAAATCAATTAGTCACTTCTGTTCAGTGTATGAAAGTGCCACAGAGGGCCACGTGCCTTGTGAACAGAGTGCAGTGTGAACATACAGGGTCGCATTCCTAGTGCGTGAATACTTTCAGTGAACTACATTTTGCCCGCGGTGGACATCTGCGGAAATCTTCAACACGATAGTTACGAGCACGTGGGATTTCCGACCGGAAAGTACTAGGAGGCAAAGCGAATAGACAGGATTTCGCGCCAAACTCTGATTATACTGTGAACTGTGGATAGTAAAATAAGGAACTGATGGTTTTAGCCATTGAGTGAATAAATGATTATGATAAGCATTACTGTAAACATAGTTTGTCAATAACGAAAAATCTAACGAAGACTGATCCAGCAACGTTGTACGTACACGCTTTATTTATCCATACATTTCATACATCCATTCAAATTCACGCTAAGTTCTTAGTGCAAAAATTAAGATCTTTCAAACTTGTACTAAAAGAGGGTGGAAGAGCTTGAAGTTTGAGATTAAATTGTTTGTGAAAAGTTATCGCTGCGAGGCGCGTTTCTGTAAAGAGGCAGCACTTTCCTTTGCTAATTATGGAAGAAGAATAGAATCAGCCTCTATTGTTTCGTAAAGAAGTGTTTTTAACATAGGCCAAGTAATCTTGCTTTTATAGTGTGCTTGTACAGGCAATGCAATAATGTTATTTACTTCGTGTTTACGATTAATTCGTACTCAAAACTGGGGTTGAAAATGATTGTTATACATACTTTATCTATGACTTCAATTATAAACTAAAATTTCGAGTAGGTCGCATTAAGTTTTACAATGCTAGTTCATTTTATTTGAGGCAGGATGTTTTCTGACATAGCAAACGCGTAGTCTTAGAGTGGTGTCCTTTTAAGAATTCCTTTATTGGTTTTACTTTTGAAGATTTTGTAATTACAGAAACTCATAGTGATTTTGACCGTCGTTCTTATTTCTGGGAAGGTTAAAATTTTAATGATTTGTTCGTTTAGCGTGTCTCCAAGTCCGTTAAAAGTTTTCCTAGTCGCAAAAAAGTCTGTAGGTAAAATGTCAAAAAAATGTTATCATGACTTAAACTAGCCAGAGGACTTTTCTAATGGTTCTATCTTATTCCAGTTGTTTATTTGTTTAATTAACTACAAGTATAGATTTAGGAAATAGGGCACTAGGACAGGATATGCTATCAAAAGGAAAGGAGAGCAGGCTCACCTAGATAAAGTAGAAACACATAGAAGAACACAGACTGTCAAATATTTAGCCGCACTAGGGCCTTTGTCATGACAAAAAAGAGATAACTTAATAGGGTATGCTAAGAAAGCTGGAAGCAGTCTAATTATTGTTATTATTTGTTTACTGTTGGAAACATTGCTTCCACTTTTCTTAGCTTGGTTTTATTGATTAGCTTACTCTTTTAAGTCTCTTTTTTGTTTTGACAAAACCCCTAGTAGGGGCTAAAAATTTGATAGGCTGTGTTCTTCTATGTGTTTCTACTTTATCCAGTTGAGCCTGCTCTCTTTTCTATTCCTTTTCGATAACTACAAGAACTATAACTACCAATGTTATGCCCACACAAATATAACCTAATGTTTCACGTCGAGAACATCAACTGTTTGTTTGAACACTCACCTAACCTACACACGCTCAGCACTGTACGATGCTCAGGGGGTGGAGGGGCGGGGGCGGTTGTGGAAGCCATTAAAGCCATTAGCAGTGCATCAATGTTAGCAAAGAGAACAATGGGCCCATTCCACGAGGCTCTATGAGTTAATCCCTGAGCCCCATCATGACGAGTTGTGAACAACGTAATGCGATAATACTTGACAATAATTACTGCTAACCGAAGCTGGGTTTCTTTACCATTTTGAGGAACAGCCCTTAAAATGTTAAGAGGTTGACGTCTAGTGACAGAGCACGGAAGTTGTGTGCGTAGCAAACTAGAGTTGCAAATAGTGAGTTATAGTAAAAGTTGCAAGGAAATCGCTTCAGTCATGTCAGCGGCGCTTTAACGCTTAGCTGCTTGTCGCGCTGGTTTTTCAGTTTGGCAACTATCCAGGTACCGACTCAAGTTTTGACGACGGCATACGATAAAGTAATCTACCTATTTTCATTCTTCAACAGGCAGCAGTTAAAACCATTGAAAACTTCAATGGAGAGAGTCGTGCAGACCAGCTTTCAAATGCCTGAACTAGAAAACTAGAAAACATTGTCTTTCTTAAACGTAGAAACGCTGAAACGTGTGCATTTTTTAATCAAAGTACGAATCACGTGATAGGTACGGACGTACACTCTACATAGCCTACTTGAACTAGGGCACGCTATCGAACTGGGAGGCACAGAACGGTGGTCACGTACGTTTGCCTTCACAGGCATAAGTTCATATGGTCAACATACTGTCAAATTAGATAAAAGTTCCAAAACACTCAAGGTAAAAAAAAATGGTTATAATTCAATACAATGTCGTAATTGTTCATGAAAAATCATTACTTATTTTTTCACTTTTAAAGTATTTCATAGTAGCTACCCAAAAGTACGTATTGAAAAAATCGACTAGTCCGACCATCGAGTGTTCCAACAGTCGACACGATCCTGGACCACCACTAGTAGTAATCTGTTATATTGGTTTTTGCGGGGGCGGGGGTTTTCATAGAGACTCATCACACGCCGTCTACCGCTCCGCTCCAATCATGGCCGTGTGGCTGCCTGTTTTTGTCCCACTCGTCATCAGATTGTGGCTTTCATATGAAGTCATACATTCCCTGTAATGAGAATAGTCCCGTGGACATTTCACAGCTGATTTATCTGCCTGGTTATGTTTTTTAGAGGACTTGTGTCTTTCTTTTGAATATTTAGTAATGTGAACTTTGGAATCCGGTGTTTTAAGATAGAGTGGATATTTCATTTCGTGTGTAATGCAGTAACTCTACAAAATGAGAAATTCAATTTGATGGATAGTCCTACCTGAGATTTTATTTCAAAGACAATATCAAAAACCACACATGGAATTTTCCAGAAAAAAATTATGCTACAGAACTATTTTATTGATTCGTGTATTAAATTAAAGTTTCATTCAGTATATCGTATTTTTACAAAAAGAAACTCAACATATTTGTTTTATCTAAAGATACTAAGGTAACTTAGTAAAGATATAAGAGTAAGATAAAGGTCTAAGGTACTTTTAGATTAGATTAAAGTAGAGCTAGTAATGAATTAGTTGTACGTCACCCAAACCTTTGTTGTACTGCCCCGGTTATCCTAGCCTGGGAGACGTGGTCCCGTGGGACCAATGTTTGTTACCTATGTTATATTTATTTTATGTTGAAAAGAGCTGATTACTTTAATTTCTATTGTTTTGCAAATGTAAATATTGATTCTGTTCCCAAACCTCAATCCACTTGTTAATCTTTATTTTATCACCGCACCGCTACAACTTCAAAGCCAAGATGACTCTCAAGCTCAGATAAGGAACTTTATCTCCCTAGAACCTTCTCCCATCTCCAGAGAGGGACTATAATAGGATGTGGCTAGCAGTTTCTACTGACTGCTAAAAGAAAGTCTACATAGAGTATTTACATTATGCAACCCAATTTTCTGTAGATTACACCTAAAGTGCCCATGTCCAGTTAAATATAATATTAAACATCTGATATCAGTGCGTTTTAGTTTTAAGAAGTAACTGGAAAGGTAGGTAGCTAGGTCCTTTCAAGAGTAGGTAAGCGGTTGAGCTTCCTGCAAGGCTAGTTTGACCTTTGACGACGTGCCTCATAGGTATTATCCCCATGACCAGAGCTGGACTAATGCCATGGTTCTGATGCACTAAAGGTGGACAGTGCTCCCCTCCTTGCAAGGAGGTCTGCCTTCTCGTTACCCAAGAAACCCTGATGTCCTGGGATCCATTCAAGATGAACATTGTTAGAACTAGATGACCAGATGACCAACTTCCCAGACTAGCTTGGAGGTGGCAGTACTTTAAGTGTACTGTTTTTGTACTGCACTCTTAAACGTGCTTTTAATCAATACCGCTTTAATGTTTATCACTTTTTATAACGTAAAGTTGAGGAAGAGTATGAACGTAGTAAGAGATTAGTAAGGAGTCCTAATCTCGCTTCGTTAACAGAACAGACTTTACCTATTTTTGTGATGTAAACCATCTTATCCAACATTATCAAATTATGGTGTGGGTGTGTTGTTTTTGTTTGTTTTACATTGCTAAGTTTATGGATTCTCTACGTTGACGTTAAAAATAAAACCTATTTGCTCTGAAAAAAGGTAAAATAAGCAGTTCAAAAATGCGATAAAAATCGTGCATTATGAAAAGTTTTAAACCCAACTAAGCGACAGGGATAACATAATAGTTCAAAGAAAAACAAAGACAAATTTCCATTGTTAATCATCCTGTTTGTACACCTTTCCCCAAACACATGATACAAACATGTTTTAAATGAATTTAAAATGATACAAACAAAACTTTGTTATAAAAATTAACACGATTAAACAAACAAACTATGCGAAAAGAGCAGAATTTGAAATATTTCATTATTAGAGAACAGTACTCTGTAGACTGGAGAGGCCAAATATGCGAGCTTCCCGACAGAGTAGCGCAGCGCAGCGTACGGCTTGATTACAAACTAATTTGATATCCTGTGTTGAATTGAAAATTATAACCAGAATGTATTTCCCACTGGTGAAGTTACCCTACATTGATATCCAACCCAACTTTGGTTTGAGTTATTACAGGATCTACCAATTACGGTTTGTTAGTGTTTTAGGTTGAATTATTAGGATTTCAGTTATTGCAATGAATGTTGAACTGTTCTTTATTTGGATAATGATTTCGTTAGTGTGGTTTAACTGTGAATATGTGTAGGTACTTGAAAAAGTTAAAAAAACTACTTTAAATTATAAAGTGAGAACTTATAAAGAAATTGAGCAACTCAGTGTATAGGGTTACATTATCACAAAATGAAAATTAGTTTTATATCAACCCTTGTCTTTCTTGAATTTTTTATGAAATCGTTTGTTGTTATCTTTAATATTATTTATTCGGTTGCTATTTATATTGTTATCAGTTATTCAACTTATTTAAATGTTAAATGTAATGCATGTGTGTTGTTTTACAGTGTTAATGAGTATATTTTAAACTAGACTTCAGACCAAAATTCTCTATGAACAAGTATATCGTTATATGTACGCGTTTAAAACAAATAATTTTATTTATGTTGTACAACTGGTATTCACCTTTAAACTAACATTGCGAACATAAATAAGAAAGTTTATATGTATCGTTATAATTGTATGCACTTTTAAATCAAACAATTGATACAAAATACAACTATTACGTTTAATGCTTGACTGCTTGCTTGTTGTGTTAGGTTTTATTAAAATCAGTTGAAATTGTAAAAACAAGCTTTAATGTTCGTACAATGTGTTTCTTATAAATAAAATGCTGTGTTCTCTAACTATTCTTAACAGGAAGAAGTATTAATAATTTACTCAATTTAAATAATGGTGGGCAGGTAAGTGTGGCCTACTACACAGGTATCTACCAAATAATCAATAACACTTTGTCCTTTTTCAACTTGAAACAAATTATCCAATAAAAAACTTTATAGCTGGTGAGGCTTTTCGAGAACCATGTTCTCATCTACAGACCACAACAACAACTGAGGGTTAAATTTACATAACAATATTAACAATATAAGGAGTTCTACTAGATGTAACACTTTGTCCTATTTAATAAAACATAAAATTCAGAGGCAAACAAATTCTAAACAGTTTCAATTTAAAGTTAGCAGTGAACTGAAAGGTAGTTTCTAGTTTAAGTAGAAGGCAATTAAAGAGGCAAAGATAAGAAAGGACAATTCCTGACAACTAAAACTACTTAAAACTTTAGACTGGGGCAAACATTTTACTCCCTTTCAACTTGTTACCTCCCGCGTGCGTTTCATTAGGGGTAATTAATTATGTTTGTTTATAGAGGTAGATAGGAAGCTGATTTTCTAAGTTTTACTTTATTGCAAATAGGACGCTTTAAAGTTTAAAAGAATGCAGTACTTTCAGAGCTCTAATACACTATTGAAAGGTAAAGATCTAAAAGTGTGGATTTAATCCACACTAGGCATTCAGTTTGACGTCAAGTAAAATAAGATTTATACAGAAAACAACCAGGTGGGAAAGACAGTTTATGGATTATGAAACCACAAAAAGGCGCTCGTTTAAAATTGGCACAGGTTTCGTTTATTCTAGCCCCTTAAAGACATTTAACCTTTTTACCCACGCAGACCTCTGTCATCGGTCAGACTCTATCACCTATTTTGACGCAGGTACTGCTCAGCTTTGTGAGAACGGGTTTATTTGGATGAAATGGAATTAAAATGTGTTTTATTCAGGCGATTTCAAGTCTAAACATTCCTCTCCTGCCTGTAAGAGCGATAGCGACCTGTAACAACTTAAGTAACGTCAGTAGTTCTTTATATATTTACGAGTCAACAGTAGTTTACTACAGGTATAATGTTGGTTACTGCCAAACTTTAAACTGATAACAAATAACCAAGAAAAAGTTTTAAAAATGTACAAAAGACTGTTTGCGTGTACACCAATGCACCAAAAATTACAACCCCGAAAATAAAGTCAACAAATTGGCAAACGTACTTTACATCCTACACCATCAAACACCAAAAGCTAAGTTTCCAGCCGAGGAAGTTTCGTAGAAATTAGAAATCGATTGAAAACACTAAAACGAAGTCGGTCCGTCCAATTAGTTAGTGACAAGACTGACATTTCTTGTCCAATTTGCGTCAAGCCAGAGTCGTCTGAAGATTTTACTCGCTCAGCAAAGCATCGTTCTTAGAATCCGACTCTTTTCCGATCCCGCTGAGGTCAGGCTTTGAGTCTGAGTAGGGTAGTGTCTGCTGAGAAAGGGGTAAGTAGTTAACCAACTTGAAAGGTCAAGGTGAAAGGCGAATTTGTGTCAAGGTGATAGCATTATCAAATCAATTATCAACAATTTAAAGTTCTTGGATCTAAAAATATTTCATGTGTATGGAATCTACACTTAAAAAAATTACATATCAGTTATTGAACAATTAAAAATGATTCTCTGTGGTTAACAAAATATACTACATTGTAGACTAAAAAATCTTGCAAGAGTGGAAAAAGATTTCAAAGCGACATGTATCAAATGTATGGTATAAACATTTTAATTTAAGTCCGAGACTAATAATAGTAATGAGACTAATTAGACTTTTGGACTGATGAAAGAAAGAAGCCCATTTTAAAAGGTTGAAGGAGGTCTGGGCACATAGACTTGGCAAGAAAAGCAGACAGTACATCGCGGGTTCGATTGGGCCTACAAGTAAATAATTATATCGTAATTAGTGCGTATGTAAATAACATTAGGAAACATCTAAATTGACCTTAAATGCACAGTTTGACTTTTTGAAAAGAAAACCTCTTTCCTCGTATGTGGATTTCTAATTTGTTTTCTAAGATTTT
Source organism: Matsumurasca onukii (assembly GCA_018831715.1). Taxonomy (NCBI): domain Eukaryota; kingdom Metazoa; phylum Arthropoda; class Insecta; order Hemiptera; family Cicadellidae; genus Matsumurasca; species Matsumurasca onukii. Next base: position 14,681,518 of record CM032058.1, read on the forward strand.
TGATAAAAATTATTACTCGTATTGTTATTGATAAATTAAAATAAACTACAAAAAATAACAAATCTTTTATTCAAGGCTCTCTTGATACTCAACAGAAGATTTTAAAATAACTGTCAATATTTAGTTGGATTCTCAGAAGTGATTAAAACAGTGTAATTGTATATAGAGTTGTAATTTTTAGGTGTAACTGTTCAAAAATTTTTGGTTTGTCTGTCGGACAGCATGAATGTACATCTTGACCCTGCAATAACTTCAATAACACATTTTGAAACAAAATCGTCTCATAAATGTATAATGTATGTATAATGCCGGCAATGTCAGAATTTTCAAACTCTTAAAATAGTTTCTACATGACGACAAGAGTAATGTGCAAATTATACGAATGGCTGTTTTTGGAGAACAAATGCTCTTAATTTAGTTTCAGCACAGCTACTCCAGAATATTATGCCATGTGGAGAGTGAGGCTGTAGGTAGTCGTACATTGCCTTAAGAGAACGTTACATTTTATTTGCTATCTTACATTTAAAGATTTTCAATAATTGTATGATTTCAGTTGTGTTTTTTTGTTAGATTAAGAAGATATTACAACTAAAAAAGATCGTGCCGGTAAATAGTAATTTAGCAAATTCTTAAAGTAAGATTCTAGAAAGACCTAAGAAACACTTAAATATACGACGTCTCCGCGTTTAAAAGAGCACTTAGGAACAATGAAGAATCTCAAAGGGGAGGTTAAAACACAGCTTACTTTCAGCTCTTGGCGATATGTTGGCTTTTTCACCAAGAACAAATCGCGTTCTGCCTACCAAAGGAACGAATAGTTTTTGTAAATCAGACTAGCTGAAAATTAAACGGTAAGTTTGGTCTTCACGCATTTTCCCAGCTAATGAAGTTCGTTTTTAGGGCAAAATAACGAATAGAGTTATAGAATCTTCAGGGCTTTTATTTTGACTGAAAAAAAAACATTTTGAGTAAAATAACAATAGCGGTAATTTAAGATATTATTAATTGACTACGTACTCACGCACAGAAAGCGCTGCTGTTTCGCCATCTTTCTCCCTCGGCTCTACATGCTCGAGCGGATCCGTGCGGATTGGTAACGCGACTGGAGCTCATCACCGGTGCGCGCGGGTTCGATCCCGCGTCACCACTTCAGTTTGTAATGTGACTAATACTATGACGCTTGGTAAAGGTCGAGGTTAGTTTTCGTAGAGGACTTTGTAGTACTTCGCCTGTTAAACAAGACAAACTTTACCTTTTACTTTTTTTAATGAGGTCGATTACTTAAATGTGAAATCGTGCGATTTTCAAGAACGAACGAACTTGCGCGTGCGTCAGTGGTCACTTGGAACCAAAGGAATTCCCTCACAGCGCTATCTGTGTGTAGGCTGCCTTAACTATGTAAGTTTCCTGCCTCAGCCATTCGGAATCTATGCGCTGTCTACCTACTATAATATAATCTCTGGTAGAACAAATTACGACTGGTTAAAGATGAGCCAATGACAACAACCGATGCATGTTTACTCTCAACCAATAGGGAGTGCAAAACGTATAGTAAGTGATTTCTGAGCAAGCAATTGAGACTGGCCAATAGGAATAAAACATCATTGGTGAAGAGTTTACAAACAAATAACTCAATAACAAAGGTAGAGGTTATTGATGTTACATCCATTGATTTTGTGGTATTCATTACTGAATAATGAACCCATATTAGTACTTCAATTCCATTTTATAATAATAGTTGAATACTAAAATTAAGTGGAATTGAAGTACTAATATGGTTTCATTGTACAGAAATGAATACCACAACCAGCTATGAGGATGACTTTCCACAGCGAGGTCGAAACGTTTAGCAGTATTTATATTTCAACAGTGACGCGGTGTAAACTGGGCGCCTTAGACCTTAGTGATTAATATGTTTCCATTGTTTAGAAATTATTATTTGGGTTCTTAGAATACTTATATATAATTTACTAGATAGTTTAGAACATCAAGATAGAACGTGCGTGTTAAATAAGAAGAGCATGACATTTTCAGGAGCGTAGCAGTTTTTAAATAAAACCAATGTTTGTTACTACCACTATATTTTATTTGAAGAAACCGTTTTGGTCAGCCAATACATTATAGAAATAGTTTTTGCTGGCCACTTTTAGTAAGATTGTAAGCAGGAATCTACATAACTTACTAGACATCGTGATATTCAAACAAAAATATACGCCAGCTGCCAAAGGCATAATTAGAGAAAGGAAAACACTTCCAATTGTTTAACAAACGCGTCATGTTCTCTCCTAGCAACTATGTTTTCTCCCAAAGTAGCAAATACACCACCGCCACAACAGCCCGAAGAAGGGAATAAAAGAGGGATAAAATCAGCAAGAATTACTGTATCGAAGACAAACGAAGACTTGTCTCAAGAAAGAGCCGTTTCCTTGACACAAATTGGACCGGAACTGTCGTCTTTGTCAACCGATAATTGTCGCAGCCGTCATCCCTGTCTCGCACCGGAAACGTGGAGTTCTGCTTCACCCTGTGCCGCGAAAATAGCATTCCTATCTGCATTTAGCTGCCACCTTTCTGACATTTCACGCGAAATCAATAAAACCATTGCAAATGAAGTTACACGTTTTATATCGGAGAAAACGCCGTGTTTAAGCCAATCAATGGCTGAGGTCTCCAGAGCGAGACCGATATATCTCAAGCTTTGTGTTATGATGTTTTGACGCGTTGTAGACCGGAAGAACTTTATAGAAGTATTAAGATGTTCATTGTGTCAAGGATTTAATTTGAGAACTTGCTTTTCAAATCAAAATGTGACTGCAGAAAGGTACTGAAGAAAATGTTGATCTGAAGAGGCCTGAAAGCCCTCGATCCCTTCCAAAAGGGACTTGTTTAATATATTTTAAAACCTAAAGCATTGTAGTTTTAGTGAATTACGTTTAGAAAAAAATTGATATTCGTGCATTAGCGCTGTAAGAACCAAGCCTGGGACTTCGAAATGAGCGCCAATCAAGACCCGGTTGGTGTTTTTTGAAAATGTTATATTTTTTGTATAAATGATTAGAGCTATTTACAGGTTGCGTATTTAGTCCTTTTTTCCAAAAACTTAGTACACATTTTCTTTTGTATATCTAGATCAAGTTCATTAGCCATCAGAATCCGAACATTAAGAGTCACCTTTTGGGAGAAAATTTCACAACAACTAAAACGGAGTAAATTTCCCCCAATTCTGATGAAATTTTAAACTATGCACTTTTATGTTGTAATGTTGAAGGGATCAGATTCCTGATTTTGAGACGTTGTGTACTTCTGGCTAACTATAATATTTAAACCTCAGAAATTCTCCCGTGAACAAACAATTTCAAACAAAGTGATCAATAAATCCGTTTAGACGTTTTAAAATGATGATCCTGCAAGGTGATTATACCGTATAATCACTATAAACCACTATTTGAGATGCCGACCAATCTGATGAGGGTATTTTAAGGCAAATATGTGGTGAAGGATAAGTGCGATGAGTGGTAGTAATGAGTTATGAGGTGTAGTCTTGTTACAAACTAAGGCCGACTCTTCCTTAGAATGGGTCATTAATTAATAGCCCAATGACCAATGGAAATACAAGGATCAACGGCTTAACGTGACTTCCAAACCACGATGGTCTGATATGTCTAAACGATGGTGGGAGTTGATGCGTGTATCAACAGATGATCACTGAGACTATCTGAGCCGCTTTAGACCTGTATCGTCCTCAAAACCTGACCTCCATGAAGCTGGATTACAGGACCACGCCACGAGTCCCAGTCAATCTGTGAGCTTAGCGAACTAGAGTTACTGTTACGAACACATTAGTTATACGTATGCAAGGAGAATCCGCTTCCCTCGCGCCAGCAGCGCTGTTTATCGGTTTGGCCTCCACTGTTCACTCTCGCTGATCCACTGACGTTTGTTGTAACTTGTAACGAGTGAGTGACAGCTGTGCGTGGGATGACGGCTTCTGACTTCAGCTAATTTCAGACCCACTAAAATATTTCTGTCCCATGACTCATCGCACATCTGTTTGCGCCTTTGTATTCTCTATCTAAAGAGTGAAATGTCTGTTTAACTATTTACACTCTTTGAGCAAAATTCTTTTGATATTTGCTTTGCATCGTAATGATATGGCTTTTGGCCTTAAGACTTTTGCAGTTATTTAAGATTTTTCCATTCATCCGTTTACATGTGGTCTACATATTATAAATAAGAAGTTATTTTATGTATAAATGTGTTTTAAATTAAGCAAGTTTCTAAATATCGTCGATGTACTGCAAGACCTCTTGCTTAAGATATGGTTTCCTATAAAGCGTTGACCACCACATGATAGTATATTTTTGTTTTTGTTTTATGCAATCATATTGAATCAGCCAACGGACTTAAGGGAAACACTACGTATGATTGCATTGAAAACCAAGGTTCAGTGTCATAATATTACACCCACCGAACAACGGTACTTATTTCTAACTTGTTTAAACGTTGCCATTGTACTCTTGATAATATGTTCCGTTGCAAATAAGCATACAGTGAAAATAAGATTTCCTTTCTTTAGCAACCTTAACAAACAATCAAAGACTTTCAAAACCACTCATTTTTGCAAGTATTATAACATTGAACAGCAGATATTTTTGTCTACACAATTCGATATGTTCGTCCTATGTGTATCCTATGTTTACTTGCAAGCGACAAAGCATAGAGGCAGAGAAATTGACATAGTTCGGAAGCCCAAGCACAGATAGCGCTGTGAGAGAATAATTTAAAAAGTCTCAAAACTTGCCACCGACGCATTTGCAGGTTTGTTGTTTCGAAAATCGCACGGTTTGGTCACATTCAAGTCATTGATATGGGAAAAACTCGAGCATGTCGTGCCGAGGAGGAGGGAGAAAGACACCGAGATGGGAGCGCTCGCAGCGCTTTCTGTACTCGGGCTGCCCCAACTATATTTAATATCCCTCATCAGCCATGTCGCAACTATGCCCAATCTACCATCCTTGGTTGCGTTAGCACAGTTGTGGTTTATTGACCCAAACTAATAGATTTGCGATGTGTTTTACGAAGGGGTAAAACATGAGTTAGTGCAATTGGACAGCGTAAGGGGTTGTTGGCGGGTTGTGGTTGGGGGGATAAACGAGCGCTCAACGGCCTAGAGCTAATTGCGAGCTACGCCTCAAATTTCTTCTTTGTGATCATCGCCGTTCCTAATTGCTCCATTACTGGGTGGAAGCATTTCAAAGCCGGCTAATGACTTGACGCTTTTGACGCTGGAGAAAGTTGGGCGAAATTCTTCACGTAATGTATGTATAATGGTCAGTTCGGAGATGAGGGTTAAATACGCGAGTTATTCGGAAGGGATATTTAATTAACTTGGGTGAATAAGGGATGGTAAAACAACTGTGACATAAATTGTAGCAATTGAACGTGTGAGACTAACTTAAATTATTGAAATTATAACAGATTCCACTAAAGAGTAAAATAGAATGACGTCCATAATACTACAGTTAAAAGTTAACTTTAAAATCTATAATTTAAAGAGATAATACACATTACACAGGGTGTCACAAAATGTGTAGCGCGCTATGCAGAACCTATAAAAGTAAGTCGAAAATGTTTGTAATAAATAAATAAATGAATAAATAAATAAATAAATAAATTTTTTATTGCAACATTTACAATGTATAACAATCGTCAGAAAAGCTGATTGAGTTAAAATTGTCCATTCACTCTCACATCTAAGTCCTTTTATACATACAAGTATTTCCAAATCTCTCTCATTCATTCGAATTATCCCACTCTAGTCCCTATTCGGTCAGCAATTACCAGGTCTCCCAGTTAAACGCCATAAACTCGTCATGTTATAAAAACTTGGTGCACAACACATTTTTAGACGAGCTTTGAATGCCTTGAGCACTTGTGCGTTTTTAAACGAATTTGGCAATCTTTGGTGAGATGAACACACCGCCTGAGAAGGTAGCGCTCATGAACTACCGTCCTGTGTCTCCCAGTTCGGTAGTTGTCCCTGCCTCTGGTTTCATAAGAGTGTGTCACCACTTTTGGTACATTTTGTAATTGTTTACAAAATTAATAATTTAATAAACCTTTTCAGATAGTTTTGTGAAACTTGGTATAAGCCATAACTGTTCGTAATAACATTTTCAAAAACACTTTTATCTCTCATTAAATTTAAAATGGAGCCATTTTAAACATTCAAAGTAAAATGAAATCAAATTGGAATGTGTCTTTGAAAATTTCAAATGGCCGCCATTTTGAAATTAGATAAGATTAGATAAAAGATATTTTGGAAACTGTTACAAAGACAACAATTAAGGTTTGAACCAAGTTTCACAAAAATATTTCACATAGCTTTAAACTTATAAGTTATTTAAAACATTTACAAAATAGTGGTTTACGGCTAAATTAACCAAAGTAAAAAAATATTGCAGGACATTTTCGACTTACTTGTTACGTAGAATCTGGTTTTGTATAGCGCCCTTCACATTTTTGTGACATTCTGTATATATAAAAATGAGTTTTGTAAAAATAAACATTAATCAATTCTATGGTCAGGATCGATGCTCATTTAGATGAACCCGAGCGTGGATCCACCATTGACGGCATAAAAATATCATTATCTAAAAGAATTTCGAATCAAAAACTAAATTGGCTGCATATACGAACACTACAGTGCAGTTATATCACACAGACAAGGTAGGTAGGTTGGATGTGATACAAACGAAGGAGTGTTTGCAGAAAGCAAGACACTTCATTAAGTATATACACTCTAGTGTCTGGATGTTAGATGAACCAGCTTGTGTAGCATTTTACTGATGTAGAGCTCTAGCTAGCGTCTGCACAAATGTGATATCTGATGTTCTGTGACATTGCATATAATATACACTACAGTACATTGTCTCACACAGACAAGGCAGGCAGGTTGGATGTGATACAAACGAAGGAGTGTTTGCAGAAAGCAAGACACTTCATCAAGTATATGACACTCTAGTGTCTGTATGTTAGATGAACCAGCTCACATAGCATTTTACTAATGAACCAGAGCTCTAGCTAGACGTCTGCACAAATGTGATATCTGATGTTCTGTGACATTGCATATAATACAACCCAGTACAGTTGTCTCACACAGACAAGGCAGGCAGGTTGGATGTGATACAAACGAAGGAGTGTTTGCAGAAAGCTAGACACTTCATCAAGTATATGACACTCTAGTGTCTGTATGTTAGATGAACCAGCGGGTAGCATTTTACTAATGATCTACAGCTCTAGCTAGACGTCTGCACAAATGTGATATCTGATGTTCTGTGACATTGCATATAATATACAGTACCTACAGTTGTCTCACACAGACAAGGCAGGCAGGTTGGATGTGATACAAACGAAGGAGTGTTTGCAGAAAGCTAGACACTTCATCAAGTATGACACTCTAGTGTCTGTATGTTAGATGAACCAGCTTGGTAGCATTTTACTAATGATCTACAGCTCTAGCTAGACGTCTGCACAAATGTGATATCTGATGTTCTGTGACATTGCATATAATATACACTACAGTACCTACAGTTGTCTCACACGACAAGGCAGGCAGGTTGGATGTGATACAAACGAAGGGTGTTTGCAGAAAGCTAGACACTTCATCAAGTATGACACTCTAGTGTCTGGATGTTAGATGAACCAGCTTGTGTAGCATTTTACTAATGATCTAAGCCTAGCTAGACGTCTGCACAAATGTGATATCTGATGTTCTGTGACATTGCATATAATATACAACAGTACAGTTGTCTCACACAGACAAGGCATGCAGGTTGGATGTGATACGAACGAAGGATTGTTTGTAGAAAGACACTTCATCAAGTATATGACACTCTAGTGTCTGTATGTTAGATGAACCAGCTTGTGTAGCATTTTACTAATGAACTAGAGCTCTAGCTAGACGTCTGCACAAATGTGATATCTGATGTTCTGTAACATTGCATATAATATACACCACAGTACATTGTCTCACACAGACAAGGCATGCAGGTTGGATGTGATACGAAGGAGTGCTTATAGAAAAGCAAGACACTTCATCAAGTATATGACACTCTAGTGTCTGTATGTTAGATGAACCAGCTTGTGTAGCATTTTACTAATGATCTACAGCTCTAGCTAGACGTCTGCACAAATGTGATATCTGATGTTCTGTGACATTGCATATAATATACACCACAGTACATTGTCTCACACAGACAAGGCATGCAGGTTGGATGTGATACAAACGCAGTTGTGTTTGTAGAAAGCAAGACACTTCATCAAGTATATGACACTCTAGTGTCTGTATGTTAGATGAACCAGCTTGTGTAGCATTTTACTAATGATCTACAGCTCTAGCTAGACGTCTGCTAATGTGATATCTGATGTTCTGTGACATTGCATATAATATACACCACAGTACATTGTCTCACACAGACAAGGCATGCAGGTTGGATGTGATACAAACGTTGTGTTTGTAGAAAGCAAGACACTTCATCAAGTATATGACACTCTAGTGTCTAGATGTTAGATTAACTAGCTTGTGTAGCATTTTACTAATGATCTACAGCTCTAGCTAGACGTCTGCACTAATGTGATATCTGATGTTCTGTGACATTGCATATAATATACACCACAGTACATTGTCTCACACAGACAAGGCATGCAGGTTGGATGTGATACAAACGAAGGAGTGCTTATAGAGAAGCAAGACACTTCATCAAGTATATGACACTCTAGTGTCTGTATGTTAGATGAACCAGCTTGTGTAGCATTTTACTAATGATCTACAGCTCTAGCTAGACGTCTGCACAAATGTGATATCTGATGTTCTGTGACATTGCATATAATATACACCACAGTACATTGTCTCACAGACAAGGCATGCAGGTTGGATGTGATACAAACGCAGTTGTGTTTGTAGAAAGCAAGACACTTCATCAAGTATATGACACTCTAGTGTCTGTATGTTAGATGAACCAGCTTGTATTTTACTAATGATCTACAGCTCTAGCTAGACGTCTGCACAAATGTGATATCTGATGTTCTGTTACATTGCATATAATATACACCACAGTACATTGTATCACACAGACAAGGCATGCAGGTTGGATGTGATACAAACGAAGGAGTGTTTGTAGAAAGCAAGACACTTCATCAAGTATATGACACTCTAGTGTCTGGATGTTAGATGAACCAGCTTGTGTAGCATTTTACTAATGATCTACAGCTCTAGCTAGACGTCTGCACAAATGTGATATCTGATGTTCTGTGACATTGCATATAATATACACCACAGTACAGTTGTCTCACACAGACAAGGCAGGTAGGTTGGATGTGATACAAACGAAGGAGTGTTTGCAGAAAGCAAGACACTTCATCAAGTATATGACACTCTAGTGTCTGGATGTTAGATGAACCAGCTTGCGTAGCATTTTACTAATGATCTACAGCTCTAACTAGACGTCTGCACAAATATGATATCTGATGTTCTGTGACATTGCATATAAGATACACTGGTACATTGCCTCACACACAGACAAGGCAGACAGGTTGGATAGATACGAACGAAGGTGTTTGTAGAAAGCTAGACACTTCATCAAGTATATGACACTCTAGTGTCTGGATGTTAGATGAACTAGCTTGTGTAGCATTTTACTAATGATCTACAGCTCTAGCTAGACGTCTGCACAAATGTGATATCTGATGTTCTGTGACATTGCATATAATATACACCACAGTACATTGTCTCACACAGACAAGGCATGCAGGTTGGATGTGATACAAACGCGTTGTGTTTGTAAGCAAGACACTTCATCAAGTATATGCACTCTAGTGTCTGGATGTTAGATGAACTAGCTAAGCATTTTACTAATGATCTAGAGCTCTAGCTAGACGTCTGCACAAATGTGATATCTGATGTTCTGTGACATTGCATATAATATACTACAGTACAGTTGTCTCACACAGACAAGGCATGCAGGTTGAATGATACAAACGCAGTTGTGTTTGAGAAAGCAAGACACTTCATCAAGTATATGACACTCTAGTGTCTGGATGTTAGATGAACTAGCTTGTGTAGCATTTTAAATGATCTACAGCTCTAGCTAGACGTCTGCACAAATGTGATATCTGATGTTCTGTGACATTGCATATAATATACACCACAGTACATTGTCTCACACAGACAAGGCAGGCAGGTTGGATGTGATACAAACGAAGGTGTTTGTAGAAAGCAAGACACTTCATCAAGTATATGACACTCTAGTGTCTGTATGTTAGATGAACCAGCTTGTTAGCATTTTACTAATGAACTACAGCTCTGGCTAGACGTCTGCACAAGTGTGATATCTGATGTTCTGTGACATTGCATATAATATACACTACAGTACATTGCCTCACACAGACAAGGCGAACCAGGTTGGATGTGATACGAACGAAGGAGTGTTTGTGAAAGCTAGACACTTCATCAAGTATATGACACTCTAGTGTCTGGATGTTAGATGAACCAGCTTGTGTAGCATTTTACTAATGAACTACAGCTCTAGCTAGACGTCTGCACAAATGTGATATCTGATGTTCTGTGACATTGCATATAATATACACCACAGTACACTGTCTCACACAGACAAGGCATGCATGTTGTTGGATGTGATACAAACGCAGTTGTGTTTGTAGAAAGCAAGACACTTCATCAAGTATATGACACTCTAGTGTCTGGATGTTAGATGAACTAGCTTGTGGGTACACTAATGATCTACAGCTCTGGCTAGACGTCTGCACAAATGTGATATCTGATGTTCTGTGACATTGCATATAATATACACTACAGTACAGTTGTCTCACACAGACAAGGCATGCAGGTTGGATGTGATACAAACACCAGTTGTGTTTGTAGAAAGCAAGACACTTCATCAAGTATATGACACTGTAGTGTCTAGATGTTAGATGAACCAGCTTGTGTAGCATTTTACTAATGAACTAGAGCTCTAGCTAGACGTCTGCACAAATGTGATATCTGATGTTCTGTAACATTGCATATAATATACACCACAGTACACTGTCTCACACAGACAAGGCATGGGTTGGATGTGATACAAACGCAGTTGTGTTTGTAGAAAGCAAGACACTTCATCAAGTATATGACACTCTAGTGTCTGGATGTTAGATGAACCAGCTCATGTAGCATTTTACTAATGAACCAGAGCTCTAGCTAGACGTCTGCACAAATGTGATATCTGATGTTCTGTGACATTGCATATAATATACACTACAGTACAGTTGTCTCACACAGACAAGGCATGCAGGTTGGATGTGATACAAACGCAGTTGTGTTTGTAGAAAGCAAGACACTTCATCAAGTATATGACACTCTAGTGTCTGGATGTTAGATGAACCAGCTTGTGTAGCATTTTACTAATGAACCAGAGCTCTAGCTAGACGTCTGCACAAATGTGATATCTGATGTTCTGTAACATTGCATATAATATACACCACAGTACAGTTGTCTCACACAGACAAGGCAGGCAGGTTGGATGTGATACAAACGCAGTTGTGTTTGTAGAAAGCAAGACACTTCATCAAGTATATGACACTCTAGTGTCTGGATGTTAGATGAACCAGCTTGTGTAGCATTTTACTAATGATCTAGAGCTCTAGCTAGACGTCTGCACAAATGTGATATCTGATGTTCTGTGACATTGCATATAATATACACCACAGTACATTGTCTCACACAGACAAGGCATGCAGGTTGGATGTGATACAAACGAAGGAGTGTTTGCAGAAAGCTAGACACTTCATCAAGTATATGACACTCTAGTGTCTAGATGTTAGATGAACCAGCTTGTGTAGCATTTTACTAATGATCTACAGCTCTAGCTAGACGTCTGCACAAATGTGATATCTGATGTTCTGTAACATTGCATATAATATACACCACAGTACATTGTCTCACACAGACAAGGCAGGCAGGTTGGATGTGATACAAACGAAGGAGTGTTTGTAGAAAGCAAGACACTTCATCAAGTATATGACACTCTAGTGTCTGTATGTTAGATGAACCAGCTTGTGTAGCATTTTACTAATGATCTAGAGCTCTAGCTAGACGTCTGCACAAATGTGATATCTGATGTTCTGTGACATTGCATATAATATACACCACAGTACATTGTCTCACACAGACAAGACATGCAGGTTGGATGTGATACAAACGAAGAGGTGTTTGTAGAAAGCTAGACACTTCATCAAGTATATGACACTCTAGTGTCTGTATGTTAGATGAACCAGCTTTGTAGCATTTTACTAATGATCTACAGCTCTAGCTAGACGTCTGCACAAATGTGATATCTGATGTTCTGTGACATTGCATATAATATATACCACAGTACAGTTGTATCACTCAGACAAGGCATGCAGGTTGGATGTGATACAAACGCAGTTGTGTTTGTAGAAAGCAAGACACTTCATCAAGTATATGACACTCTAGTGTCTGTATGTTAGATGAACCAGCTTGTGTAGCATTTTACTAATGATCTAGAGCTCTAGCTAGACGTCTGCACAAATGTGATATCTGATGTTCTGTGACATTGCATATAATATACACCACAGTACACTGTCTCACACACAAGGCATGCATGTTGGATGTGATACAAACGTTGTGTTTGTAGAAAGCAAGACACTTCATCAAGTATATGACACTCTAGTGTCTGGATGTTAGACTAGCGTGTAGCATTTTACTAATGATCTACAGCTCTAGCTAGACGTCTGCACAAATGTGATATCTGATGTTCTGTGACATTGCATATAATATACACTACAGTACAGTTGTCTCACACAGACAAGGCATGCAGGTTGGATGTGATACAAACGCAGTTGTGTTTGTAGAAAGCAAGACACTTCATCAAGTATATGACACTGTAGTGTCTAGATGTTAGATGAACCAGCTTGTGTAGCATTTTACTAATGAACTAGAGCTCTAGCTAGACGTCTGCACAAATGTGATATCTGATGTTCTGTAACATTGCATATAATATACACCACAGTACACTGTCTCACACAGACAGACAAGGCATGCAGGTTGGATGTGATACAAACGCAGTTGTGTTTGTAGAAAGCAAGACACTTCATCAAGTATATGACACTCTAGTGTCTGGATGTTAGATGAACCAGCTTGTGTAGCATTTTACTAATGATCTAGAGCTCTAGCTAGACGTCTGCACAAATGTGATATCTGATGTTCTGTGACATTGCATATAATATACACTACAGTACAGTTGTCTCACACAGACAAGGCATGCAGGTTGGATGTGATACAAACGCAGTTGTGTTTGTAGAAAGCAAGACACTTCATCAAGTATATGACACTCTAGTGTCTGGATGTTAGATGAACCAGCTTGTGTAGCATTTTACTAATGAACTAGAGCTCTAGCTAGACGTCTGCACAAATGTGATATCTGATGTTCTGTAACATTGCATATAATATACACCACAGTACAGTTGTCTCACACAGACAAGGCAGGCAGGTTGGATGTGATACATTGTGTTTGTAGAAAGCAAGACACTTCATCAAGTATATGACACTCTAGTGTCTGGATGTTAGATGAACCAGCTTGTGTAGCATTTTACTAATGATCTAGAGCTCTAGCTAGACGTCTGCACAAATGTGATATCTGATGTTCTGTGACATTGCATATAATATACACCACAGTACATTGTCTCACACACAGAAGGCATGCAGGTTGGATGTGATACAAACGAAGGAGTGTTTGCAGAAAGCTAGACACTTCATCAAGTATATGACACTCTAGTGTCTAGATGTTAGATGAACCAGCTTGTGCATTTTACTAATGATCTACAGCTCTAGCTAGACGTCTGCACAAATGTGATATCTGATGTTCTGTGACATTGCATATAATATACACCACAGTACATTGTCTCACACAGACAAGGCAGGCAGGTTGGATGTGATACAAACGAAGGAGTGTTTGTAGAAAGCAAGACACTTCATCAAGTATATGACACTCTAGTGTCTGTATGTTAGATGAACCAGCTTGTGTAGCATTTTACTAATGAACTAGAGCTCTAGCTAGACGTCTGCACAAATGTGATATCTGATGTTCTGTGACATTGCATATAATACACCACAGTACATTGTCTCACACACAGACATGCAGGTTGGATGTGATACAAACGAAGTGTTTGTAGAAAGCTAGACACTTCATCAAGTATATGACACTCTAGTGTCTGTATGTTAGTTGAACCAGCTTGTGTAGCATTTTACTAATGATCTACAGCTCTAGCTAGACGTCTGCACAAATGTGATATCTGATGTTCTGTGACATTGCATATAATATACCACAGTTTGTATCACTCAGACAAGGCATGCAGGTTGGATGTGATACAAACGAAGGAGTGTTTGTAGAAAGCAAGACACTTCATCAAGTATATGACACTCTAGTGTCTGTATGTTAGATGAACCAGCTTGTAGCATTTTACTAATGATCCAGGCTCTAGCTAGACGTCTGCACAAATGTGATATCTGTATCTGATGTGCATTGCATATAATATACACCACAGTACATTGTATACACAGACAAGGCATGCAGGTTGGATGTGATACAAACGAAGGAGTGTTTGTAGAAAGCAAGACACTTCATCAAGTATATGACACTCTAGTGTCTGGATGTTAGATGAACACCAGCTTGTGTAACATTTTACTAATGATATACAACTCTAGCTAGACGTCTGCACAAATGTGATATCTGATATTCTGTGACATTGCATATAATATACACTACAGTACATTGTCTCACACAGACAAGGCATGCAGGTTGGATGTGATACAAACGAAGGAGTGTTTGCAGAAAGCAAGACACTTCATCAAGTATATGACACTCTAGTGTCTGTATGTTAGATGAACCAGCTTGTGTAACATTTTAATGATATACAGCTCTAGCTAGACGTCTGCACAAATGTGATATCTGATGTTCTGTGACATTGTGTATAATATACACTACAGTACACTGTCTTACACAGACAAGGCATGCAGGTTGGATGTGATACAAACGAAGGAGTGTTTGTAGAAAGCAAGACACTTCATCAAGTATATGACACTCTAGTGTCTGGATGTTAGATACACCAGCTTGTGTAACATTTTACTAATGATCTAGAGCTCTAGCTAGACGTCTGCACTAATGTGTGATATCTGATGTTCTGTGACATTGCATATAATATACACCACAGTACATTGTCTCACACAGACAAGACATGCAGGTTGGATGTGATACAAACGAAGGAGTGTTTGCAGAAAGCAAGACACTTCATCAAGTATATGACACTCTAGTGTCTGTATGTTAGATGAACTAGCTTGTGTAGCATTTTACTAATGATCTACAGCTCTAGCTAGACGTCTGCACTAATGTGATATCTGATGTTCTGTGACATTGCATATAATATACACCACAGTACATTGTCTCACACAGACAAGAAATGCAGGTTGGATGTGATACAAACGAAGGAGTGTTTGCAGAAAGCAAGACACTTCATCAAGTATATGACACTCTAGTGTCTGTATGTTAGATGAACTAGCTCATGTAGCATTTTACTAATGATCTACAGCTCTAGCTAGACGTCTGCACAAATGTGATATCTGATGTTCTGTGACATTGCATATAATATACACCACAGTACAGTTGTCTCACACAGACAAGGCAGGCAGGTTGGATGTGATACAAACGAAGGAGTGTTTGCAGAAAGCAAGACACTTCATCAAGTATATGACACTCTAGTGTCTGTATGTTAGATGAACCAGCTTGTGTAGCATTTTACTAATGATCTACAGCTCTAGCTAGACGTCCGCACAAATGTGATATCTGATGTTTTGTGACATTGCATATAATATACACCACAGTACATTGTCTCACACAGACAAGGCAGGCAGGTTGGATGTGATACAAACGAAGGAGTGTTTGTAGAAAGCAAGACACTTCATCAAGTATATGACACTCTAGTGTCTGTATGTTAGATGAACCAGCTTGCGTAGCATTTTACTAATGATCTACAGCTCTAGCTAGACGTCTGCACAAATGTGATATCTGATGTTCTGTGACATTGCATACGAGTTGTAACGCCATGTAAAATTACCTGAAATGTATCCAGAGCTATGCTAACACAAATATGCTTTATAAAAGCCAGACCTTTATTGAATGAATATAATTACGTGTTTGGATAGCATAAATGTTTGATAAAATAATTAAAACTTGTTATCAAGCGGTAACCGCTAAATTATGGCTAAATGTGACGGTGAGTCTTGTTTTCAATACATTCAGTTGAGAAAGTTTTCCTAGAGAACGGTGGTTGACAAAATAGCGATGAAAAGAAATTAAAGTTTTTCTCTCCAGGTTGCACATTTTGTGTTGTAAACAATAGTATAGCCCATTACTTTATACATAAATAAGCTGTAACCAAAATAAACAACATGAAAAAGTTGTTTTTGTCTGCATATGTTTAAATATTTCGTTAAGTCCATCGTCAATGTTACGTAGATCCGCTACTTTACGTCAATCATTCTCTAAGAAACCTCTGTCATCCAATTACATTGAAAACAAAGCTCATCGGCATACTACGGCCGTTATGTAGCGTACACCGCTTTCTAGGAAACCATAGCTTTAGGCCCATTCTCCACGAGCGGGTAAAACGCGACCGTTTGCCGTTCTGAACCGCGCGAGTAACAGAACCAATGGGTTTAAATGGAGGCGTCTCCCCGAGCAGGTTGCCGGTCGCGGGAGGACGCGTTCGCAGGCGGGTGAGCGAGTCGCACGCCCGAGGAGGCGTCACAGCCGCGCGCCGGTGAACCGCCTGCCATTCTCCACGTAGCGGTTTGCGCGCTGTTCACCCGCCTCATCACTGACATCAGTATACTGTACTCCGATACTCGGGCCGGCAAACAGTTGCGTTTTGCCTGCCCGTGGAGGATGGAAGAGCAGTTTGCTCGCGGGTTGGTCGCCGTTTGCCGGCGTTCAATCAACCGCTCGTGGAGAATGGGAAAAATTTTCGAGCGGGAGCGCCTGCAAACGGTCGCATTTTACCCGCTCGTGGAGAATGGACCTTAGAGTTAGATTAAATAATTATAAGAGGTCAACCAAAGCTACATTTCTTAAAATAAAGAATAACACCAAAGTGAAACTGTTGAGGCGCTCGGTAGGCTACTACAAAAATTAATATCTACTTGAGCTAAACGAGATATTCTCGCAAGAACGCTTTGATATCACTAAACCTTCTTGAATTGATTATGTTATATTATAAAGTGACAAATTTGAAACAAAAGCGTAAAGGTTTTTTTAAATCGCAATATGAAGTCGTTCAGTTTTACTGTCAAAAAACATTATATTTACGAACCTATTGAAAACTAACCGGTACAAATTTAAAACTATTCCCGACTTTCTTCTACCTAAACTAGTTTACTATATAGTTCCAATAACTATTAGTAGTTATCTACAAATAGTTCGTTCTACTTTTTACGATAAGGAATATCAACAGGAGTGAATATAGTTGATACATATGTTTGATACCTTGGAAAACCAATCATTTTCGAATACAGAGTTTACATACATAATCTGTTTTTGTAAACAATTATTCAGTTAAACATGTCTTTTGTTATGTTAAAGGCCCAATAACCTTTTACTCAATAAATAATTAAACACTTGCCTTCTTTGGCGTTCCTGTTGGTTACCGTAAAAACTAACAATTCAAATATTAGTAGCTACAACATTAATTCTGGAAAGGTCACAGAGTAAAGTCAATAAATCAGAACGATAGCGCAAACAGAAATGCGAATTGTTTGAAACTTGTAAATTAATCGCAAAAGCGGTGCAATCATGCAGGAAATTGAGGAATTCACGGTGAAATTAATTTCAGAATCCATTCATCGCATGGCTTTGGTTCACCTACGCAACTAACACGGGCTATGTGGATTTCTATACTGATGTTTCTGATTAATCTATGCCGAAAATGTGATTAATGTCTATATACGCTGTGCATTCGGTTGCACCATGATCAAATCGTAGGCTGGAAGTGTTTATTCGTACAGGTATTGATATTCCTTAATCCAGAATTTTTCAGGAAATAGATAAACAGACCCCTCAATCCCCATTTTGAAAACTGGGGCAAAGTGTCGTATGCCTTAAAAGGTACTTTTGGTTTCATATTAAAATGTACAGAAATCGATTGCGCTGAAAAAACTGGTTAAAAAGTTATAAAGGCGTTTCCACACTTTTGCCTGACCCTGTATAATAAATAGATGAGTGTCAACCTTTTATTTTGTTTCTCACGGAACATTTTCAGTTCTGCTATTTCAAAATAAACAAATTTGGACACTTTATTTTGAACCCGTCTTTAAGTTTTTCCTCTTGAACTCATTAAATAGGTATGAATTTGAAAACAGTAGGCCAATATAATAATTGTTTTTGCACAAGCACTTTTGATAGCAGGCTCATGTACAGGCTCATTTCAGGTTGGGTTCCGCTGCTCCGATAAATTGTACAAATTATATTGTCGTTACACCTTTAAATATTTATTTACTGTTACAAATCTCATTATTGCACGTTTTATTAGTTGTTATATCGTTATACAAATTATCATTGTTACTCAAATTCATGTTAATCTCGTTAAGTATACTCATAAATATGTTATTGTTATTCTTGTATATTCTATTTGTATATTATTGTTATATTGTATTTTTATATCACAGTATACTATCATTATATCCTCAGTGCGTAAAGGTCTTTGTTTGTTAAATAATATTTAATGTAATCGCTCAATATTGTAACTTATGTTGTAATTGGCGTATGCCGTTTGTAAATAAATAAATTACACAAAAAACATTTTTCTGCACAAAAGATGATAGCCTACAATCGGAAGCGCTTGTGCAAATAAAGATTTACTATATAGGCCAATTGTTTTCAAATTCTTACATCCAAGTGGCAATAGCTCCACCAGAAGATCATCTATACTGTAAAGCTTGAATACGTATGTGCACTAAATGTCTGCTAAAATGCGGTGTGAAAAAAGTAATAAAAAAGTAAAACTAGGTTTCATAATTTTCTTCGGTATTTTTAACCTTGGCTTAAGATACAAGAAGTTGAATAAACAAGTGTTTAAAAGTACTTTATTTCTACTTAGTTGGAAATAATCTATTTACTCGAATTATCGAATCTAATAGGAAACAGAGCTATGTATAAATACATTTCTATCGCTATACAGAATGAAAAGACGTAGAACAAAACAGGGGTTTCAAATTCGTATCAAACAGTTCTTTTATAGCTCTGTAATAGGTTATTAAATTCGTTAACTAGCAAAATTGGTCCACTAAAAGGATCTTTTTGTATATTTATTTTCCCCGAAAATTGTTAGTTATGCTATTCATTGCCTATGATCTGATTTGGGCGAAGTTTGGTCTAAAAATACCACTCATTGTCGTTTCTATGCCACCATCTTGGTTTGAATGATCGGATTTTGATGGGTTTCATAAATACATGTCGGTTATAATTTTATATCAAATTCCGTTGATATTAAATCATAAAAGCAAATGTATAACAACAATCCCAATTTTAACGGAACCACCTACCTGAAAAGACACTTTTGGTGTACGACTATTATTATTTTCACAAACTATAACCTACAAACTATGAAAAACAGTAATTAGAAAGATGAAGAGAATTTGTAAAATGGAGCCATCGAGGTTTTCCGATGACGTAATAAACCGATATAAACCACTGAAACTGGAGCAAATGTAATTGCTAGTGTTGTTCATTGTCTAGTTTTACTTAGCCACACAAACTGTCCGATCTGTAATATGCACTAACTTTAACCGTAGACATTGTAAACGTGTTTGTTTTATAAAACTATATTTTATTATAGTGACTATACCGAATAATCTGTGGTTATACGACAAATAATGAAGTTGCTTTAAACTATAGTATGAACTTATTGGCATCATGCCAAAATATATTTAGCTTTAGGAGAATTATGATACAATTATCATATAATTGCTAAATTTTATTGGCTTCCTGAAAAGTTAAGGTTGTTTTTTCTGACAATAATGGTTAATTAATTAAATATTTACCATACAGTTTGTTTTGGTATCTTCGGGAATATTTATACAATAAACCTATTTAGAAAATATCTAATGTATTAAAAAAAAATTAGGGTACTTAGAACCAGTGTTATTTATTGGATGTAACCTTTGATTTTATTCTAATAATATCTTGTAGACTATGAATGTTACAAGACTGTTTAAGTGGAAGAACGGCTTAATCGTACTGTTTATTAAAAAAAGAAAATCTAAGATTGAAAATTTGGAAATAGGCAGTTATTTTTCAACGCGATGACCAACTAAAGAACATTGTAAATATAATTTGGAGTATATCCAGAACAACCTGTATAAAATTAAACAAAACCTACAGGACTATAATTTTATATACATGGGAACCTTCGAAGTCATTAAATTCATTTTCCAGTTAAAGCTGTAGTTCATAATTAGAATCTTCTTAATATTTTTGAAGGCAGTTTGTAAATCGCTTACTTTCATCATATCTTCTACGACATTGCCTGTATATGCTTAGCTGCTACAGATTCAAGTAGAAAGCTGGTTACCAAACAATATTTTACGTACTGATAGTGGTTGGCTGAAACTGAGTGAATAAAGAAAATACCCCACAGTGAGCCCGAAATATTTCAACCCAATAATTTTTATGTTTTGACGCAGTGTAAAGCAGAAAACTAGAACTACTAGATTAGCGTTGTGACACCATAACAGCCTAACTGTTAAACATAATTATACTCAACAGATAAATAAACTTGACAAATAAATCATAAAACTTAGAAAAAAAGAGCAGAAAAAATTGTTAAGTGTGCAATTTATCTAAGTTACGTAACGTCTCGAGTAAAAGTGTAAATTTATGAACGTCTGCTCAGCGTGTTCATACTGGGTTCAAAACACATTAATAACGTTGGCCTTCACTAAAGGAAGTCTTAAATGTTGGCAGCGGTGTTGGATGACGCCTGTCTGGCCACTATGAGCGGATTTGCAGCGTGCTTATAAGAAATGAATTTTATTTCAAATAAAAATTAAGATATGGAGAGTTCTTTATTGTATTATATACACCTTTTCATGTCATATAGGCCGACACGCAGCTAAATATAAAATTGCCACTGGCGAGGTTGAAGCGAGTTTACATTGTAATTTGTTACACTAATTCACTCAGCTCACAGCCTTGCTTCGGCCGTCGGCCTCAGACTTAGGACTACATATTTACATTTTAATTTGTTGCAAGTTGTTTCAACACATATTTTTAAAGAAAAACTTATTTGAATTTAATTGATATTGGACTACCTATACATATTTTGCTGTTTAAGTACGCACTAACTAACATCCCTGTAGGCCGGTAGTTAACAGCCTGGTCTGTAGATGAGTGGAGGGTGGGTTGGGGAAGATTTAGGGACACAGCCGACGGGTGGGGGCTTGGTGTTTTAATGGGAGAAGCGGCACATTAAAACATATATCATGAAAACAAGAAAATATAACACTAAGTGCGAAATCCAAGACGATTACTATTTTGTAATGGCTTAACAAATGGTTTACATAAAATTATAAAAATGTTTAATATTTTGTTTCATTAAAATGGGATAAAACCATCCATTTGTAGAACAATAAACGACCGGTGTTTCCATTTTGTTAGAAAAACTTGACTTAGACTCTTACAAAAATCGTTAAAACACAATTTTAAGGCAATCCGACAAACAATGCGATATACATGCATCGTAACAGTTTTCATTCGCAATACGTTGTTACGTACTCTTTTTTTCAAATACGTGTCTGTATGTCGTAACACTAACATACACAACCGGTTTCATAAATAACACAAATGGAAAGTTAGTAGCCAACTAGTAAGACCTACTTCATTGAAAATGCTATATTTAAAATTCATATTAATGGTGGAGATCAATTAAATTAGAAAACGAACTTTTCCAGTCACTTTAGGAAGAAAACTACCACCTACGTTTCGGGCAGTTGGGAAACTCCACCCGTTCTCAAATGCCTATCTTTACGACCCTTGAGAACGGGCAGAGTCGCCGGAAAAGTCCGTTTTTTTATAATAAAAGTTGTATCATGTATCAAATTTAAATGTTTAAGAATAATCTAAAATATTTCAAATGAATCTATAATTCATAAATTCTAAAATCGAACAACGGTTTAAGATGGTAGAAGAATATTAAGACGCTTTGAATGTTTGTCCGAATATTATACTCGCATATTAAACGTCAAACACAGATTCCTTGAGAGTGCATTTTCTAATCTTTGTTCGTGCTTATCGTCACAAAGTACTGAACTCAACAAATTTTTTTAAAAATATTGAACTGAAAGTATTTACTTACAAAAGGCTCTGTCATATTTCAACGCTCACCTGCAACATCAAATAGGTTTGTATAGAAAACAATCAAATTATCTGATAAATATAATTATCTGTACTGCATTTAACAATATATCTTGCATTGCACTGGTCAAACGTTGATTAGTAAAAAAATGTGTCTAAGACTTTCCACTCATTTATTTCAAAATTTCATTCCAAACACCGTTTTATCTTACACTATTGATACTACGAGTATTACAAAGAAAGATGATCTCATCGAATACATTGATACTAAAAAATATTAATGATATCCTCCCAAGTTGAAATATGATTGGTCTTTGGGTACGATAAAAGGATAAGGTTCCACAATGTAACAAATTAGCTTCTCAGCTATCTCGGTCACCTTTTCTGCTCTTCTCACAGTATGAGTAATTTTAGTGATTTGTTGAAAATTCATTATGCCGGTTACTATAGTATCATAACAAATATGTGTTTTTTTCTACTGTTTCTACCACACAACGTTCGACAGATACAGAAACCCCTTCCGTCATCAAGTCAATCACAAAAATCACAAAGGTCCAAGTTTGATAGCTGACCGCCAGTCTGAGTTCAAGTTCGCGAGGGTATGGTGCTACATTGGAGCGTTGGTAAGTTATTTCCAATTCGAAGTTTTAATTATTGTCGTTTTAGGTATGAAGCCTAAAACCAATACCTCTTGACTTATATTGAGGTTTATTTGGCTGTAGTACATTGGTAGTTAAAATTATAATATATTTTAGGTTAGGTTTCATTTGCTATTCGTACTATTCAAAACGTCACTTAAAAATAATAATTGATAAAACCCATCGATAACACTTGTGGTCCTCAATTTAATTTCAATTATTATTTAGCTTATCATCTTGTACATAAAAAATGTCTTTATTGTCGTTCAACGCAGCCAGTTCAATTTAGAGATGGTCACCGTAATTTCACTATTTTATCCGTTCAACTACTCATCACACCGAAATATTCCCCCCGTCTTATTCTCCACGCTGTTCACAGTCACTCATCACACTCGCAGCTGTCGCACACTGACTCATCTGTCCGGTTTTGCAACAGTCTAGCTCTAGCAGTGTGCGCGTTGTATAATAGGCCAGATTTAGTAGCGCGTAGCAGGTGCGCCCGCTATATCACCAATGTTGGCACCCTCCCTTGGCTCCCACCGCTCCCATTGTCTCCGGTATGTCTTTGTGATCACCAAGATACCATCAACTACACTCTATTACCCACCGACACTATTATTGGCGCGTTTCTATCAATGCGCACTTTATGCGAGACGCGCCAATTTTAGCTCGGAGTATGTGGTGGTCGGATCGAGAGCGTTTGACGTAACGGCTTCCCAAGTCGTGTATGGATCGGCCATTTGAATTGAAACGTCAAGATTGAGTATCTAACTGTGAGTTTTAAAGGGATATACAATTCATTCTTAATCATATTTCTAGAAGAAAACCATTTAGCAGATTAGTCAGCCAGTTATTTAAGATTGTTTAGGATTATGGTTGGAGACCAAGTGCACGTCTACTCTTTGAATTGTTGTGCTGACTTTGTTCCCCTATGTAGGTGACTCCTTCCCGTTTGCTTTCAAAGTTCAAGACTGGGACTCGTGGCGTGGTCCTGTAATCCAGCTTCATGGAGGTCAGGTTTTGAGTATGATATAGGTCTTAAGCGACTCAGATAGTCTCAGTGGTCATCTGATGATACCCGCATCAACTCCCACCATCGTCTTGACTCTAGACATATCAGACCATTACCTTCGTGGTTCGGAAGTCACGTTAAGCCATTGGTCCTTATGTCCATTGGTCATTAGGCTATTAATTAATGACCTATTCTAAGGAAGAGTCGGCCTTAGTTTGTTACAAGACTACACCTAATAACTCATCACTAACACTCAACACACTCATCTTTCACTACATATTTGCCTTAAAATACCCTCATGAGAGTGGTCGGCATCTCAAATAGTGATTTAGTGATATCTTCTAGGTGGAGACCGTTTTTGGCCAGGTGATTCCTATGACATGCGATGTATGAGATTACGTATTTTTATTTTGGCAACTGATACTTTGTCAGATGTTCAGTATGTGTTCTTGATGAATTCTTAACTAAAACGCTGACATTGAGTGGTCAAGTGTGGTTTTAAAGGTATACTATTCACTCTAAATCTTATTTCTAGAAGAAAGCCATTTGGAAGGTTTTAACCAGATAGTAAGCTACTGAGGATGGCTCTCACCAGAGAGGTCGAAACGTTAAGCAGAAAAGGATTTAATTGTAACACAAAACAAACCGGGAATCTTGGATATTAGTAATTAAGCCGATTGTTGGATATTTTCAAAAATAAATGTGCCACTTCATAAACCATTTACTAGCTCTTAGGAGTGACTTGTGTATTAGAAGGTTGAATGATCATTTATAAGATTACATTATGTTTCAACTATTTCTATTGTCTTTAAAGGGGGTAGGCCAACCCAATCCAGGGTTAGATATCTTAAAAAATCTTTCACTTGGTTCTTTTTTAATAACTCTTGAGGTAAAAAGATAGTGCTTAACGAGATATTCAAAACATTAACATACATATTAAAAAAATTAATAATTAAAGATTTAGTTATTGGTAAGAATTTTATTCCCATCGCCAGTTTGACCATTGATAGTCACTTTCAAATGGTTGATACGTATTAGATTAGTATACGTAATGAATACATTGTCACATGCGTTTAAAAACAAAGAAGCAACTCAACCAATTGTAAACGAATAACGATATAAACAAAGAATACTATTTAACTAGTTAAGGTTTTTACTATCAAGAATAGTTTTAAATTACGTAAAAGACAACTTATATTACAAAACAGAACTGACATTTCTATTGGCTGCCGAGAGATAAAGCAAAGCAACTCAGTGCAGGAAAAAGAGCAACCCTACATTTCTGTCGTTTGAACAAAGTTTATTGTTGAAAACAAAGCAATAACTCAATTTACGTCTGAACTCCTAACTGCATTAACATTTAGGTTCACCGGTCTTAATCCAATAACATGTTGATTGGTTGGAGGTGAAAGCTCTTAAAACTTTATGTCTTGTACATTTGAAAATGTCGTCAACTGGTTTTAGACACAAGGTGACACGCAGAAACGGACGTTTTAAAATGAATAGTACAACGTCATTTTAAAAGATAAACTAATTTAATTTGTACATATATAAAGACTAGGACGCATTTTATAAATTACTCATTTTTTTAAATTACGTCACTCATATGATACTCACGCCCCGGCATCTAGTGTTTTGGTAAATATCTGCCACTCAGTTCAACATGTTTGATTGAATCGATGTATCTCCTCCCAGATTGTTTGATGTCTGCTAGAGTTCGGGGTTTGTGTGAGTAGACACGTTCTTTCAAATATCCCCATAGGAAGAAGTCACAGCAAGACAAATCCGGTGACCTTGGTGGCCAGGGTATGACACCGAAACGTGAAAACAGCAGTCCTGGAAACATGTTCCTGACAGTAAGCATTGAAGCAGCGGCCGTGTGCGCTGTAGCAGCAGGATGTTTTGGAAGAACACAGTTCTCATGTTCATTTTCAGCCTTCAGAGTTCTAATCTTGGAAATGTGTTCAACATGTGGAGTTACCATGATGGTAACGCTACTCATCGAAAAAACTCCGAATCACTCGGAACGAGAAACCACTGGGGTGACTGCCATTCTCATCTAGCGATGTTTTGAGGTATCCTAACAGATCTTGCAGCAGGGCTTGAGTTTTGTATTATATTTTCCTTTGAATTGAACAAATTTGCCCATCTCAACAACGTGTTACGGTTCGGTACTGGTTAGATTCAGATTGATGTCAAAATGACGACGAAACAAACGCTGTGTTTTAGTCATTGAGTTGTTATTTTTAACATAAGCATCGGTATGGAAAACTCGATGTTCCACAGTCCATTGAACCATTGTTACTAAAACGCTATGAAATACTCTTTTCAATGACATAACCTAGAAATCTCTACGAAAACAGACAACAATGTAACAGCTGATTAAAATTCGTCCGTTTCCCGTGTGTCACCCTGTACTATGTAGTGCAAGAAATTAAAATCGTGTTAAGATCGTACGGTCTTCAGTAGGCAGCTATGCGTTTGCACGTTTTGAGAGCATGGTAAATTCGTGCTAAATAATCAGTAAAGTCGTTATAAATCGTCTTATGTTTTGTATTTCAAGAAAAAGACACATGCGTCAAAATACAGTGCTTTTAGACCTCTGAAACCCAATTTGGAAGTTGAAAGTAGAATTTCAAAAAGGTGGTTCAAAACCACCCTTAAAAATCAGTTTGATCACTAGACATAAGACACACGAATAAAATTAACAGTAGAGTAAATTAAACACACACTTTATTACTTTAATTACATTTATTTTTTTAGTTACTCTGGTTGCTGTTTACATTTTTAGTGTGTCTTGAGTTAGTAGTATTATTTTCAAGGCTACTTTATTCAAGATGTAACTTTATTTGTTAGACTTCTAAAGCTACGTGTTGTTTGGTTGTTTGACTGTTCAGCTTACGATGATTACTTCAGGTTAGCTCATTTTCTAATGTTCTGTGTTATGTTCTAGGTTACTTTCACCTGAAGACGGGATCAGACTGCAGATCCCGAAACGTCGTGATCCTTTTTGCTCACCAACGATGGGAAATGTCCGCATTAATAGTTCAACTTCTGAAATTCTCCCATCGTTAACAACAAACTTCAAAGAAAGAATTTTAAGGACCTACCAAATTTATAAGCTTGGTGAGGCTAATTTTGTAACAAATCACTAATAAAATAGTTTTAATTCGATTATATCTCTACAAGGATGCACGAACACTTTACAATATCACTGTAGTTTCTGGGCATGTATTGTAACGGAACAGCCAAGAATAACAGTAGGAGCATCAGTTAGTTCTACTGTGAGATGTTTGGCTGACACTACATTTGCAAATGCACCATTCACCATCACCACAGTGCATTTACTCTGAGCGTATCTGATAGCGTAGTTAGTGTGACTTGGCTATTCGCGGTGTGCCAGGTCTAAAATTAATCGTTGCTTTGGGTTTGTACAATGTTGAACAATTGTGTGCATGTTTAATAACCCCCATAGAACTTCTTCTGAACCATGGTGGCAATAATTGTTAAAGGATTTTCACTTGTAAGAACCTTTCTAGAGTAAGTATATCAGATTTCCTATACATTTTCTTATATAATGTTATTGAGAGATTTATTTTACACAGAGTTTTTAAGCTATGTAAAAGTTGTTGACAGGAATGTTGGTATTTACAATCCGATTTCGAGTTAACAGTCTTGGTTAAGCAAATAGTTGAGCTTGGTAAGTTGTGGCTTTTCATTTGTTTGTACTATTGGAAACCACAAAACATTAAGCCATATTAAGATGACGGTGAAAAACATTGCTCGGGCTTTGGTTTTTAGCAAGCTTGTTAGGTAAAAGCCACACAGTTATATACCAATTTAATTTGAAATCGGTTCATACACAGCTCTAATAACATTTAACATTTTGGGTTTAGCAAAAACTCCCTCATTTCAAAGTAGTATTTCTGGTTTAAAACATCCCCATTACAGACAATTCGTAAGGATTTGCTAAAAATATTGGCTAAATTTTAAACGAAGTATTTGTTTAAAGTTCTGTTTTGATGTAGTTTATTTTGCATTATAATGTTTCGACAATTTGATGATACATTTCAGACTTACCTCTACAACCCCAAAATACGAGGGGCGCTAATACTTTAATGGAACAATTTCCTTCACCATTTAGCAAAACCAAGATCACTAACCGAAATGTGTTTCTAGTTTGTGAAAGGTTCACGAGAATTTCCCGCTACAATAGGTTCAGAGTTCACAGTGCTTATATCACACGAGGTTTTGCTACAACAATAGTCTTCAGAGCAAAACCTCTGTAATCAAGTGGATAACTTCGCTTTTGCTCTCACCCCCACAAATATTAATATAATCTCACCACCAACACTGTGGACAGTTAAACGGAACTATACGCTCTGACCACTTTGTCCTGGTTTGTTAGCCTTTATAATGACCTGTATAAATAACTAGTACACAAGCTGTGAGGTTGTTTCACCGGAAGCGACATAAGACAAATTTATATCACCTGTTACACACGGGAACGTGGTCAAATCTTTGAAATTAAAGTTGATGACCCCAGAAAAGTTTCCCAAAACATGCTCTTGTAGTCCCTTGTTTAGGACGCTATTTTTTGGTAACAAAAGTAGACAATTTGTTTTCATGTTCTTTAATCAGATACTGTTAGCCCCTAGTTTAAAAAAAATCTTACGCCCACTCAATGTTAGCAAAAATGTTGAAGTTGGCCAAAATAAAGTATTTTGAAAGAGTATTACACTTTGTCCAAAAACAGTTTATACCTTTTCGTGTATAATGAACATAAAACCGATCTTGCCCTGTCATATAAACCCACATTTGTACGTATCGGTTCTTAAACGGCGTTGGAGACAGGGGACTACGAAACCATATTTTGCCACTTTTGTTATAGTTGGAATCTTGCTACTATCATTTCTCTTAACTGGCGAGGTCGGCTGCCATGCGCGACTCTTCAAAGAACTGGGCCAGACGAGACAACCATACTTAAGCCGATGTTTTTGAAACAGAAGATAAACTTGGTCTATCCCTCGTTCACCGGCCACCGTGAGAGAGAAATAATCATCATTACTCAGCCAGATTATACAATTTAAACATATAATATAAATTATAATATAAATAAATAAAATCTACTCGATCCCAGAATTCTCGCCGGATCTAAATCTGGTTCTTGTGCCCCTGATACACATGGCAGCTCTGAGGATCCCCATTGAAAGTCTTGTTTTGACATAGCTGACCAGTCTTCCGTGTTTTACATGTATTTTTTCAGCAAGCCGCCCGTCAAGACATTCATAAAGATTTCATTTGGGGAGCGAGAACACCGTCAACTGAAGTTACTAGTGGCGTGAATGTAGCATGGCGCTGTCTCGCAAACAAATTTCTTCTTTTTCTCCTCCTCCGCGCTCAGAAGGACCGACATGACTGGTCGGGAGGCATAAGAGGGAGATCAGTGTCAACAACACGTATATTAAACAATGCCTCCCTCTGAGCCTCCCAAACACCACGTACAGCGAGGTCTCCTGTAGACAGGGCCTCTCTTCAGAAATGATCGGCCTTAACTACATTTCCCCAAGATTTGGTGCACATTTCCCGATAAAGTCTCTTATCTCATTGTGTCTCCGTGTTATGAGTCCACCGGTTTTACAACAGAGAGCGTGGTTCAAACTAAATTCTTCCTTTCCACAACCATCACATCTCTGAATTTGGTATTGCCTATAGTACCTAATCGCAAGAGAGTCTCTAAATTCATTAGGAGATAAGTCAAAATGATCACGTTTTAATGGCATAACTGATAACCATGCGGATGAGGAGTTTTTCAAAGCAGACCTTTCGATAGCTCTGTTTCTTTGTGCTGGAAAAGTGTCTAAAATAATTTTGAGCTTGTCTTCATTATTATCACCTTCCAATCTAAATCTTCTTTTAGTTTCATTCATATTTTCAATGTGATGTTGGATGTTCAATTCCTCTTTATTTATAACGCAGAAACTAGAGTTGCACAGCTCTGTTGGGATCTATCAAAATTGCATTTGATATGTTCACTTGGGTCAACAATTGCTGCTTCCTTTTGTACAAGTGAACAACATAGCCTCTTCATCAGTAACATTGTTGCCAAAAATTGCTGGAAGAAATTTAGTTTTAACAATCTCGTAGAGTTTTTTGAATTCTTCATCAGTATCATCAAGCACTCTTTGAAAAAATGTCCAATGAAATTGCAAAGACTTTACAAAGGCTGCATATGCCGACTGAGGTTCGTAAGTTCCCACTGTTGAGAGTTTCTCAATTGTTGAATTCCATTCTCCAATTTTCACACTTATGAAGTTCTTTTTTTCAGCATTTGATCCAATGAATCCGCCAAGAAAACGTTTTCCCGTGACAATCTGTATGTTTGTGTCGCAAAATATCTGTTCAGCACGCGCTTTATCATCTTCTGCCACAATAAGATAGGATTTTGAGCCTTCTGGATAATATCCATACGATGGTCCTTCAATATTAAGTCGGTTCCACCATTGCAGCACATTTTCAAATTTTCCTTGAACAGACGAATCGTCAGCATACCAGCATTGAGTGACGTCTTCCTCTGTTGAGAGTGATTTGATGAGCGGTAACGTGGTCAGAGCGTAGAGGGGCATTGGATAAAGGGTCCTTTGATAACCCCTTTGCTGTATAATCGAGATTTTGAGTCACGTACAATTAGTTCTGAACTCCTCGATATGTGTTATAGAGGAATCTTGCAGCTTAATGGGCCAACATCTTGCTTGCCATAAAGCTATTTTCCTGTTTGCCATATTAAAAGCATTTTTAGCATCAACCAAAAGTAGCCCCCAGTTTGAATTCGTATTGCAGTTTGACTGAAATAAATTATTCATTGCATGAACTGCACCTTCTATTCCACTGTTTAAACCACTGCAAAGTTGGTGTGATTGACAAGCTTCCATGACATCTCCCTTTGTAATTTCAATAACACACTTCGATAAAATCCGTCTTAAGCATTCCCCAATGCCAATGGGTCTAACACCAGGACATTTGTCGAGAGCAATCAACCTACAAGACATTAAGGCATGAATACGTTTCCATTCAATTGTTTTGTTACAGAGTTCAATTAAGTTGTTACAGAGTTTTGGTTATTGCTTAATTGACTAATCCTCTTAATATGTGGTAAAGAGAAATCAAATACATGGAACATAACAAGTGCCACAGACAAAGGCAAAAAAAGTTGTTTAAACAATATAACAATACAACAACAAAGTTGTTAAACAATTTCTTTACGATAAAACAACAATAATGAATATAAAAGTTGTCTTGTAAAATTAATTTATTTAAGATGAATCGTCTTTATTTGTACCTGAATACAACCCAGACGGTCTGCAACCCAGACGGTTTCAAAATAAATACATTATTTTCAAGATTTGTCCAGTAATTTTACTGGTGTGACTAGAGTTTATTTGGAGTATTAGTAAGGTGAAACTTTTTGGTCTACATATTTTTCCTACAGCTCTTTATGTTTGAAACTACATAATACATTTTTACGTGACAAAACATCATATTTTTGAGTCCTGCAAAATAAAAATAGTTTGAACAGTAGCCTAAGTTAAGCTAATACCTTCCCCGTTGCGATTATCCTACGTTAACATTTAGTTACAAGTAAAACCCTCACTTCCTTATCAGTGGTTAATAACCACACCAAATTATTCACAATCCTGTTATTCATTCATTCGTTTCACCACTTGTATCCTTTTCACCTTGTTGTCAACTCACTTTTGTATATTAAATTGACAAATAAAATAGAAATAAAATTAAATTTAACAATAAAAAAATTCAATACTTTAATTAAACGATGCGGTTTTAGCAATTTCTTGATTGTCTACTATAACATATGTCTTTACTATTTACTTAGCTTGGAGTTTGTGGAAATTTAAAACGATTTTTGGGAAAACGATCAAAACATAATTTCTGGAAACTTCTTACCAAAATATACGAGAAACTCCTGATTTGAACAGCGAAAGTGCACCGGTTTGAACAAGCCCAACGTTTCGCGGTTTCAGTCAAACACCTGGTTAAGAGAGTACAGAGAGCGCGGCGCGAAATTAAACGCGTCGGATCCTGGCTATTATATGTAGAACAAAGGGCATTGTTCCGGACAAAGCCTGGACTTGATTTACACCTGACATTACAAACTGGATTTACACTGGACTCCAGTCCGGGTCTAGCTGTGTTCAACCGGGAGTTGGGCTTAAGCTGGAGTATTGTCACACCTCTCTGAATACTCCAGTTGTATGTCCAGTAGTGTGTTAACAATGCCATTCCGTTGGCTACCCCTGTTTACCGAGTTGTACCAAGACGATGGTTTGTATAACATTACATACAAGTAATGTACAAGTAATTATAAGCATTTAAACTACCATAACTTTTGAAAGAGGAAATATTTTTAAAACCCTTATGGGCATTTTATTTTAGGATTCTGAAGTTTGTTTTGACGTACTTTACGTAAAAACCGTATGGAAGGTGATATATATTACAAATGATATAATTACTTGTTGGACAACCTTTAGGTCATATGTTATAATATCAACAGTTATTAATGTTTACATATATTGTTGTGGTTGGTTAGTTTAGTTATATTTTGCAAATGATCAAAGCAACATGACAACTAAAATGTACTTTCAATATTACTATTTAATACAGACGTATTAGAAGCCTCCCTCCCCATTTTTAAATACAAAGCTCCGTTTGTGGTACCTCAAGGGAAAGGGAATTTTATTACAAATTCAACGACGCAATTAAGAAACATTTTTATTTCGACTCGTTTGTTTTGTAATATCTATTAAAAAATTGCAAGAGATCCCTTTTGTTTTTTGTCCCATAAGAACAATGTGTTGCTTGTCCCATAATAACAAGCACTTTCTTTAAAAAATTCAGCACGCTTATAAATTTCATTATATTATTTTTTTAAGTTTTATTTGAAATATAACAATGTACTGCAAAAACTGAACTGGCTACATATTGAAAACATTATTAGTTCATCAGTAATAACAATAAATTAAAGGTCATTTCCTCAGTTTTTGGATGGATGCAATGTTGACTAGGTCTGATCAAAATTGATAATATCACTGTTTTAAAAATGATAAAATGAAAATTCGGCCTATTAGAGCAACTAAGGCATTTAATACACTATAAAACAAAGTGTATTTCATAAACATAACTTAAACACTGTAGACGTGAGGTATTCCATAACAATTTTAGTTTTTACACTGTTCTTGCAGAACAAAGGTCAAGGTCACAGCCCGCAGTCCTGTAACCGTAGGAGTGTATACAGGGTGTTAGTTATTGTGTGTCAACAAGCGTTGGTTTTCATGTGGTGGCAGCATTGGCCGGTGCACCTCCTCTATTGCATTCTTGGCTCCTTATGCACATTCATACTCTGGTATATTTGGCTCGTCCAACTTCCGCGTACTTAGCTTTTACCGAATTCTTACTTATAGTAGAGTGTTTGAGATCAATGGTTTGGCTGGTTTTTTACGAAAATGATGGTTTGTATTAAGTGAAATTATAACGGTGATTTTACTTCGATCTTAAGACCCTTAGAATTTGTGAGATACAATTCTAAACATTTACAGATAATAATTTTTTATAAGTTTACTAATAACAACACGGAATTTGAATACATAGTTTCTTACATTTTTGGATTTATGTCACAGTTTTTAAATGAGAAAATGAAAATTATGCTCACTGAAACAGTAAATGCAGTTTAAATCCAACTTCATAAAAGTCCGATGGAAACTGTTGGTGTCCGAAAAAAATACATCTATCTTTTTTACATCGTTCTTATGGAAGGAATTTCAAGGTCATAGTCACTACTGCGCACTCTTAAGTCAGAATATTCTTTGATATTTTGAAATGTTTATTTCCTATGCTTTCAATTGAACTAATATATTATTATTTCAACGCATAAATTATTGTCTATTCTCGTGTCCCAACAGTACTAGTTTATGCAAACGCTAGAAGTTAGAAGTTTCACAATATTACCAAAAATATATATATAATACTTATTTTACCAAGTTTTAAATAAATGAACTAAGTACGCAGTTTTAAAATGTATTTTTTCGCGACCGGTTTCGGTTATAAAACCATCATCTCGGCAGTACATCAAAACTAAATATTATTCCCTTAATATAAACATAAAGTAAACCTAATCCATATGTCAAGTTAATTAAAAGCTAGTATAAAATTGTAAAATAGAATAAACACAAAAATATTTTCATTTATATATAAAAACGTGCTTCATGATGAAATCTTCTTATTTTTTATTTTATATATTTCAAAAAATAGGGTTCCTGGTATTGACGTGGGTAGAGTTAAGTATGTTTCCCGGATCTTAAAATTGCTTAGGTAAATATGCAAGTCTTCTTTACAATTCATCAGTTTTCCTTTTCTCTCATATTCTAAAATTTCTAAATTGTCTTCAATACCTTTGTAAGTGTGATTTTCATTTAGTATATGCTCAGCAAAGTTAGATTTCATTGTGGTGAGATTGTTTGATTTGATAGCTTGTATGTGCTCACGAAATCTTGATTTAAAACTTCTGCCTGTTTGGCCAACATAAAAGCTTGGGCAGTCTGAACACTTGATTTTGTAGATTCCTGATTGGTCGTATTTACTGGTTTGATTTTGGAATGCACTACTTTTACTTTTTATCATCTGAAAGGCGTTGTTTCGGGTTTTGTAGGTTAGTTTAAATTTAGAATTTGAAAATGTTTTCCTGATAGAACCGTCTATGGCTTTACTGAAAAAAAAAAATATATATAATACTTAATATATACCAAAAGTATATTAAATAAAAATAATATTTACGTTGAAAGGTAAAATGTAAAGTTTATCTTGTTTAATGAGGCGAAGGACTACAAAGTCCTCTCTACCACACAACGTTGACCTTTACCTAGCGTCACCATATAGTCAAATTACAAATTGTAAGTGATGACTGCGGGGATCAAAACCGCGCCTCCAAAGTGATGAGCTCCGGAGTTGCGCGATACCAATCACCACGGATCCACTAAAGGGTTATCCCTGCTTAGACAAACTTATCAAAATAATTAGCTCTCACAAACGAACTCAGCATATTTTAAAAGTTTCAATTGAACTAAAACACACTATAACCAAAGGTACAAACGATTCTTTGGCACGTTTGTTTCGTGAAACTGTTTAATGAAACTTCTATAACTGACAAAGGGAAGGCAATTCTGCCACAAAGCTTTGTTTGCGTTTGGCCTTTAGATTCAAACCCTCGCTTGTTACTGTTATTGCTGTCTAACTCTTCTTTTGACAGCATTTTCCCTCCAAATTGTTTAATTGTGAGGTGTCACGCTCTCAGGATATGGGAAATAATTATTGGATTTCCGAACCGTTTTTAAACATAAGGAATAAAACTAAGGTTAGCCTTGAAATAATGCAAAAGTTCGAAAGATTAGTGTGGACCTTTAAGATCGTTAGTACACAAGAATCCCTCCTCAATGATCTTGAACGATCTTCCTGATAGTATTGAGCTCATTGAGGTGTATGCTGGGCTTTAGGGCAGAAGTCAGGACTTGGCTCTAGCGGGAGTCTCAGGGGCGGTGATGGCTGGTGTTGTGGCGCGCATGGTCGGGGTGAACCTTTGGTCAGAATGAGCGTGTGAATGCAAGTGTAACAGATTTCTTATTCAAAGTAATTAATTTCACATCTTTCATTTGTTTAAAGTAATGTTGTTTTGTTAAATGACATTTTACATTATGCACTGATGTTTTTTTCAAACTACCCAAGTTATGACTTGTACCATTGTACTCGTTGTATTGTAGTAGTTTTAAGTTCTTAGTATAGTATATGTTTAAATTGTATGTATACTGTATATTAAATTGTAATATCTTTGTACTGTGGTTAAGTGAAAAAGAGAACTTTAAAGTCCTAGATTCACCACCATTTTTCATTTCATTTCAATAACACGACGTTTCAGATTTGCATCCGTGTTCAGGTGGAAGGCAACCTAAAACACGAAAGAAAACATAAGCCTAAAGTAATCAGCGTAAGCCCACCAGTCAAACACAACCAAGTGACATTTGTTTTATTTTTGTGTTTTTTATAAAACAAGTTAAATTTTAAAGCCCGTCAACATTAAAACGATACGTAAGAATTATGATAACATTTAAACGATGGATAACGTGTGTAATACTATTTCAACCTACACTACTTGGAGTTGATATGTCTAGTAAAACATAATTCTCAAAGATAGTGTCTCATAGTTAAGCTAGCCTAATTAACCAAGCTTTTAGTAAATTTCTCTTCATAAGAACCAACTTTTGGTTGACAACTAGTTGAAAGCTGCAATCACTTTTGTGTGGAAAATGTTTGGAGGTACATTTCTGTACGATCATACTCAGTTATTAAAACGAAAAGGAAAATTCTTGTTTAATGAAGCGAAGAAAGGACTACAAAGTCCTCTCTACCAAACAACCTCAACCTTTACCTAGCGTTACCACATAGTCGCTTTACAAAATGGAAGTAGAGTTGTGAAACAAACCAAAATGGGCTTAAGTAATCGAAAGAAAACCAACCATTTTTTTACAATTGATACCACACTTTATGTTGGATACAAAGTAGATTTATTGATGAAGCGCTATGAACCTTTTCACTGTTGGCAGAGAAACGTGTCCCAAATAAATACTTGGCATCTGACACAGCTTGGTCGCGACTGGTGTAAACAATTACCTTATTATATTTTTGTTGGCTCAGAATCAAGACTATGCGGAAATATTTCGTGGCTACCAATGTGTCATCTGGGTTTGCACATTCCCCAACACAGGAACGGTGTTATTGATGCTTTCAGTAGTTTAGATGATTTTAAATCACTAAATCACTATTTGAGATGCCGACCACTCTCATGAGGGTATTTTAAGGCAAATATGTGGTGAAGGATGAGTGTGATGAGTGGTAGTAATGAGTTATGAGGTGTAGTCTTGTTACAAACTAAGGCCGACTCTTCCTTAGAATGGGTCATTAATTAATAGCCCAATGACCAATGGAAATACAAGGACCAACGGCTTAACGTTACTTCCCAACCACGCAGGTGATGGTCTGATATGTCTAAACGATGGTGGGAGTTGATGCGGGTATCATCAGATGATCACTGAGACTATCTGAGCCACTTTAGACCTATATCATCCTCAAAACCTGACCTCCATGAAGCTGGATTACAGGACCACGCCACGAGTCCCAGTCAAAATTTCCAGTATGTTGATATTTTCTTTTGAAGGTCCCTTAAAGTACTTTTTTATAAAGAGTATTTATAGTAAACTTACTTCTATTTTATGAGGGCTGTGTAAAACATATAAATGTATTAGGTGGTGGGGAAAGGAACAACTAACACTTACGGTTTTAATGGATATGTTTAAAATACTTAAAATACATTTTTGAACAATGAACGGCAGTGACATTATGTACTACTTTTCTAACATAATTTTAAGTTACAAAGCTAGAACAAAGTTTGTTCTATTAGGCCCTACCACCTGTTGTTGCACTTTTGATTTAGACCAGGAATTTTTATTTGAAAAATGTATCTAAATTGGTTGTGAAATTCGTCAACATTATGTCATTTTCAAATTCCACCTGTAATTAAGAATGTGCTTTTAGTTTGTGAGCATAAGAACTGTTCTACATGGGTATTAAGCAGTAGTTGAGATAGGCCTGTTTTAATTGGTTTTAGATCAAGTGTTATGTAATTTTGAAAAGGTATATTCAAAGGTAATTATAACTCAAAACGTTGACTCATGAAGGGTAACATTTTGAAGTGCTAAAGCCTATGATCGTTAATCTTCTGGAGGTTGGGTACAAAATTGAGAACTAAAACGACCCAATACTCAAAAGTATTTGGAAGTAGATTTTGGGTAGCCGAAAAGTGTAAAATATGTAAAATAAAAATAGGCTAATTACTCTACACCTCACAACTCCTTCAGTAAAACTGTTATTTACAGTCACTATTAAACGTCCAATAACGTGGATTTCAAGTGAAGTCATATAAAACCTTCAAAAGCATTTATTTTTTGAAACTATAAAACAACGTTTTAACTGAAATACGAGTAAAGGCAACTTAAAAGGCACGTAAACCTGTTACATTGAGAACCTGTTCCAAAAGACTTGATAATGAATGAAATGTCAAATACTCAGAGGAAATTAATCATACAGAAAAATCACCCATTGCGTTCCATCGTTTACCAAAACAATTGCCCAGTCAGGTTTACCTGTGCTTTTGAACTTGCCATTCGTCCCACCTTTGTTGTTCCGCCTAAGCCAGCAGGCAAACGTATTTCAAATACGCCGGAGAAGAAATCAAAACGACTTAAGGGTGCGCAGTAGTGGATGTGACCTTGAATTTCGTCCTATAAAACAATGTTAAACATGCATTTTCATGAGACACTTCACGCCTACAGTTTTCATCGGATTTTATAAAACAAACTTTGTTTAAAAGAAATTAAATCTTTTAGTAGCTCCACTGAGCCGAATTTCCATTTTCATTTATAAAATCGTGACGTAAATCCAAAAACTGAAGAGACTTTATTTTTGGATTTTTGTTTTACAAGTAAACTAATACAGTTTTCAAAAAAGTGGTCAGCGGAGTCACTGGTGTACATTGTTATCTTTCAAATAAAACCTTGATTGGGACTCGTGGCGTGGTCCTGTAATCCAGCTTCATGGAGATCAGGTTTGAGGATGATATAGGTCTAAAGCGACTCAGATAGCCCAGTGATCATCTGATGATACCCGCATCAACTCCCACCGTCGTTTAGACATATCTCCTGCGTGGTTCGGAAGTCACGTTAAGCCGTTGGTCCTTGTATTTCCATTGGTCATTGGGCTATTAATTAATGACCCATTCTAAGAAAGAGTCGGCCTTAGTTTGTAACAAGACACCTCATAACTCATTACTACCACTCATCACACTCATCCTTCACCACATATTTGCCTTAAAATGCCCTCATGAGAGTGGTCGGCATCTCAAATAGTGATTTAGTGTGGCAACTTGAAAATCCGTATAATTCACAATATTGAACTGCACACACGAGTCGAAGCCAATAAATCTAGAAGGCGTTTGACTCCAAGCTGCCACGTTTTAAACTAACAGTTTACCCTGACGCTGCCAAAAGCTCCATTCATAAACCCACTGTTTGTATTCACGGCGATCTCAACACTAGACTTTGTATAGGAGGAGTTGCAGGTAGATTTCATTTTATAACTGTTATACAATCAGTTGCCAAGTGTTGGTTGAGTTGATTTAACATTGGGGGTTCGAAACAAGGCTCTACAACTTTGGTAGTTAACCATACGTTTACAGGAATTGATTTCAGAAGAGATTTGAGGTGAAATAAAACCTAATGTACTGAGTCGTTTGATTGCACAAAGTCAAAAGTTGGGGTTTTATAAAATTTAGGTCTACTGATGAATTTTTCTTTTAAACTTATCAACGATAACTTTTGTTCTCAAGCAGCTGCTGCAAATCCTAGATTAATGCACTAAATGCACATGCTAGTAAGAGGTTTTACCGTAGCAAAAGCATCGAGTAGTTTTAAACGAGCCGGGGTTGTAGATTGTCAAAACTGTTACTTAATCTTTTGAATAGAACTTAAACATGTCTATCAAATTAGCAAATGTAATGGGTGAAAATTAATGAATAGGGTTAGCAAGTGTTGTGTTTCTATGTGTGTATTTCATTGAGTGTGCCTGATAATTTGAGCAAAACTTAACAGTATTCATTCAAGCTTTCCGTACATGTTCTAAAAAAAGCTGTACCTACTAACGACTGGCATTGAAAATTAAGAAAATCGGTTTGCTAGTTTTCAATTTCCTCCTTTTCTCAAAACAATAAAATATGCAGCCCTCCTTTTCTCTCACCTCCCCCTCAAAATAAAATTCTTATTTAAAGTGTACCAGAGGAAAAGTACGTTTTTGACAACGTGGAGGAATATTTATGAGCCCTATTTTAGACGCTCTAACCTTAGGCGCAGTACCTTCCTATCTATAGCTGCCTTAGTCCTAAAATAAAGCTTTATTATTGTTTGGTATTTTTGTAGGAACCAACTTTACTGAATTGCATGCAATGGTAGACTGAGTCACATTTTAACGATTTAGATATTTAACATAAAATAATGAGTGATCAGTCAGAAAGAAATAAAAGGTCATAAAACATAGCACGAACAGTATTCTGCATCATCACTGTTAAGACATGCCTAACTGGTTAATTTAAACCATTTATTTAAGAAATCGAAGGTTCAATACTCAGTACAAGTGATATAATATGTTTTGACGGGCTAATTCTTCGTTTCTTAAGCTTAACCAAAGATTATGTTATGGTCGGTATATCGCGCATAGATGCACTATGGCTGAGGCAGGAAAAACAACATAGTTCGGCAGCCCAAGCACAGATAGCGCTGCGAGGGAATTGTTTTCAGAATCTCAAGCAGAGCCACTAACGCACGCGCAAGTTCGTTCGTTCACGAAAATTGCACGATTTGGTCTCATTCATATCGAACAAACAGTAAGAGAGGGCAGTGCTCGTAGCTCTATCTATACTTGGGCTGCCGCAACTATGTTGAATTTCCTGCCTCAGCCATGTGGCATCTACCATGCAATCTACCAACCAAAAAATTATCTTAACTGAATGTCTACTTTAAACCCAAACTGTCATGATTGTTGGTTGCTTTTATTCTAAATACGAGAATTTTTCGAATATGAAACCACACCACAAGTACTTCTGTATAATAAATTATTCGTCCTCCTTTTCGCTCATTATGATACGCCAGATTTTCACCAAAATTCATATTTCTGCCCAAAGATTGATCCTTGTAAGTATAATACATTTCAAAACAATCTACTTTATAAAACTTTTAAGCTCATTTATCAGGGATGTTTCGTCAATACTAAATTGTTGTTGTGTATAATCATTACTTGTTAGATGGAACACGGACACCATCTACTGGAACAAAGGACTCGTGTACGTGGTCCGAATGTGATTATGTGTAACAACTTTACACTAAGAGAGGCCTTTGTTCAAAGCTAGTACGTGTTACTCGCCGTACCTTCTCCAATAAGTGTTCTGTGAACAGTTAATGTTTGTTTTAACTGGAGATTCGTTGAAATTTCAAACAATAACAACAACTTTGATAAGGTTAAGTAGTAAGAGACATGCGCTTCCCCTTTATTTATTATCGAATTTCCTTTCGAAAAATGAGATATTCATGGCGTCCGCATGGTAAGATTCAAACCCTGGACCATGAAATGAGCACCGCTTCTGATCCCCGGAACAAGTTTTGGGCATTTTTTCAAAACTGATTGGGTGAATGTGAGCTACTTGCTGTTTGCGTTCAGCCAATCTTTGATTGAAGATGGTACTCCACAGCGAGACCGAAATGTTTATCAGGCTAATTATTCAGTTTTGACGCGGTGTGAACCGAAAGAACTAGATTATAGTTGTGACGCCAGCCGGGAAAACCTAAGAGTTGAAAACTGCCAAGTTTGGATAAATATTTCCTCTTGGTTGTCAGCGTGTAATAGGTTTCCACGTGGTATTTTGCAGGTTTTGGCAAAGTAATGCGTTCCGAATAAAAACTTGGCACCAAAATCAGACGAGCCTGAATATAAATCCTACCGAGTAAACAATTACCTCTTTATATTTTTTTGAACATTTGCCAATTCTACCTGGTATTTATTAAAAAGCACTATTAAAATAGGACATTTTAGTTTTCCTTCACAAAATATTTGCTTTTAACTAGTTTGCGTATGGAAAATGACGTATTCTAGATAACAATTTTACTTAACAGATACACGAGTTTTAAATCTCTGCTGCAAAAACAAACGTAATCTAGTTCAAGTCATGGGTGATTATTACTTTTATACTGATTTTGCGAAAATGTAAAGGGATATGCGGAGAAGGAAAAATAGATAAAAGATTAGAAAGAAAGGTAAAATTTATGTTAAAGCGAATGCAAGTTTAAGGAATAATTATCCTTTAAAAAATAACAACACGCTGGCCGACACGCAGCTAAGCGCTTAAGCGCCGCTGGCACGATTGAGTCGAATTTCCTTTGCAATTTGTTACTCTAATTCGTTACACTCACAGCCTCGCTTCGGCCTTCCACCTCAGACTAACGTGCTCTTTAATTGCGAGTTGTTTTATAACATAACTTTAAGCGATAAAATTATTCAAATATCGTTTCTAATGGCATGAATATCTCATTTTTCAAACGAAATTGGATAATAACGGATCTAATAGCATCAAAAACTAACTATTTAGAAAACCTTAGACCAAACTACTGCAGTGAGATTAAAATGTAGATTTCGTTGCTGAAAACGTATACAAATTATTTTTGCTAGTACAAATACAAAGATCGATATCGAATGTTACTACTGAAGTGTAGTGTAGCAGACTTATGGTCTCGGCTGTGCCGAAACACTTCTGAAAAGACGTCAGAGCCGAGTTTTACGTTTCCCAGACAACGTGAGGTTACTGTAAACAGTTTACTCGACTTCTGCCAAGAATCCCATTCATAAACCAAAGTGTTTGTCTTACCGTACAACCCGGCCCTGCAGGAAGCTCACATAAGGCGAATATTTCCTAGTTTTCCGTAATTTGTATTTGGGTAACGTAGAGTAGGAAAGAGTACATATTGAACGTTAGTTTAGTTGAATGTAGCTTTTAACTCTTAGGCTGTCACGACCGATGTCACAACTATAATCTAGTTTTTCCGGTTTGCACCCCGTCCAAACTTCATAGTTAGGTTGAAATATTTCGGTCTTGCTGTAGAATACCATATTCAGTCACTGATTGGCTGAGCAGACAGCAAGTAGCTCAGTTTCAGCCAATCAGTGACTAAAGATGGTATTCCACAGCGAGGCAAAATATCTCAACCTAATTATGAAGTTTGGCGCGGTGGGAACCGGAAGAACTAGATTATAATGAATGCCTTTGTTGAACAAGCAAAATAAGACTAAAAATTAGGTAAATACACACCTCCGTCAAACAGTTCAAAATTTGGTGGTTGTCTCTAGTAGCTAAATAGTTCGACTATACTCGTATGTCATCGTCAGGCGGTGAAAGTATTTATCCGTCCATGCGGGCTTCGTCATATAAACACGTACAGATTCATGTTATTAAATATACATGTATTATTATAGACATGAGTAATAACAGTGGGCTTTAGCACGTTTGGAAGTCCCCGGAACATTTAGTAAGGGATCAATTATTCTTACAACGGAAGAACCAGCTACCAAATTTAAATTTAACAAAACCAAGATACAGTAAATATCAGGATATATTTAAAAAACTGATAAAACTTCAATCTCACTCAAGCCGATGTTTACCGGTGAATATTGTCAGGTAACACCCCCTCCCCACCACAACCATCCCCCTGCCACCCCACCTCTCTAGTCAGAAGCACAGAGTAAACAAGGAACAAGTGATTGACGGAGATCGCCCAATATTTGTCAGCTCCCAGATACTCGCTCCTATCCAACCTATAGAGCTGACATCAATTCCAAACAGCCGGCCCAATTTCCAGGTGATTTTCTCACGTTTTTTGCAAACAAGCAGCTTTCTTACGCCCTAACAAAAAAAATGTCTGGCATAAAAGTGTCGCTTCTATGAAAGCAAAGAATATTGGTTATGGTAGGTAGATTGCGCATGGATGAGGCATGAAATTCAACATAGGTCAGCGGCCCAAGCACAGAATGTGCTCGAGTTCTCGAGTCACTGACGTACTCGCAAGTTTGTCCGTTCTCGATAATCACACGATTTGGTCAGATTTAAGCCATTGACACCGGAAAATGGCAGCGCTTGTGGCAGTGCTTGGGCTGCCACAATTGTGTTGATTTTGCTGCCTCAGCCATGTGAAATCTATCCTAAATCTACATACTATAACATTATCTTTGATGAAGGTTAGCTTTCAGAACGTGCTATTATTTGCCTCAAGACTAAGTCTATTATTGCAAAGCCCAGTCGAGATAAATGTTTCTAGCAAAAATATAAACATGGTGTAGTGTTTGCTAATTATATTGATAACGTCAGTAACCAGTATGCGTGAGATGATGATTTTAGCTTCTATCAAGCCAGAATCCAGCAATGGCCAGCCTGTAGG
The DNA here is from genome assembly GCA_018831715.1 of Matsumurasca onukii. Classification (NCBI taxonomy): domain Eukaryota; kingdom Metazoa; phylum Arthropoda; class Insecta; order Hemiptera; family Cicadellidae; genus Matsumurasca; species Matsumurasca onukii. Next base: position 14,725,790 of record CM032058.1, read on the forward strand.
TAGTAAAGAATACAGTATAACTACTCACGTTGCTCCTAGTTAGAAGAAATTCTTCTTACCTGAAACAAAGATAAAAGAGTAATTAGTATACAAAACATTGATATTCAAAACGTATTCTAGATTAAATAATTCAGTTAATTGAACCATAATCAAAACAGTTAGTGAATATTAACCATTCACCCAAAGGGTTGGAAAATAATATCACCGTTAAAAAGTTGTAGGACAACACGTACTACTTTAGAGCGGGTGATTTCTATAAAAAACGTAAAATACAACTATTTGTTTCAAGTTTGCAGTTTAAGATAAGTTTGTTAGGTCAAAATATTGTTATGTTTTAACATCGTTTTTAGTGAGCAAGGAAAATATGACGTTTCGGGATCTGGTTACTGATCTCATCTTCAGTTGAAAAGTAACCTAATATTTAATATAAACATTAGAAAATGAGCTACCCTAAATGTAATCATCATAAGCAGACCACTCATTTACTGATGTTCTGTGTTATGTTTTTGAATACTTCTCACCTGAAGACGGGATCAAATTCCTGATCCCGAAACAAGGGGATTTCTTTTAGAATAACACGCTTTTTTGGGATCTAGAATCTGGTCCTGCCTTCAGGTGAAAAGTAACCTAAAAACATTCCTAAAACAAAAACATTCGGAAAGAACGAGCCTAAAAGTAATCAGCATAAGATAACCAGTCATTTCTTATGTTATGTGTTATATTTTAGGTTACTCCTCACCTTGAGATGAAACCAGATTCTAGATCGTATTTTTTTCTAGAACCCGAAAAGTCGTATTTTTGCACGCCAATAAAATGTGAAACATCCGAAATAATATTTCAACCTCGCGTAGTAACAACGATCACACAATGTTCTTTAGAACATGTCCCTACAATAATGTAGATGTAACGTGCAACAAACAAACGAGGAGAGTGTTAGAATCATACATCTCCGCCGACAGCAATATTTCCGCCAGCTGATCGTAAATAACTGCAACTTTAGCCGTTAGCTGGCGCTGCTAACACTTCACTCTTTTCAATACTTATATCCAGATTTATCACTTCACAAACCTGCTGAAAATGAACATTGAGTCCGTTGATATAGCTGTCCTTCCGTTAAGTTGAGCATATGTTTTGCCAGTAACAATAAAATGAGAAGAGTTATACCTTTTTTTGCCAAGCTAGCTGTTAAAAACTTCAAAATCACCAGCTCTCAGAGTTGCTGTAGCTTATGGCACGTCAGAGATAGTCTAATGCAAGGGTGTATTACTCCCATGAGAGTCATTACCTGGATTGCCGCTCACTTTGATAACGTCCAGTGATACAACTATCTCTTCCCAGCTCTGTCTAGATAGCTTCAACATCACCAGCTTATATCACGTCAGAGATAGTCAGAGATAATGCAAGGGTGTATTGCGCCCATGAGAGGCATTACCTGGATTGCCGCACACTTTGATAACGTCCAGTGATAACTATCTCATCCCAGCTGTCTCTAGACAGCCTCAACATCATCAGCTCTCTTAGTTAGTGAAGCTCTTAGGCACGTCAGAGATAGTCTAATGCAAGGGTGTATTACTAACACGAGAGTCATTACCTAGATTGGCCCTCACTTTGATAACGTCCAGTGATAACTATCTCTTCCCAGCTGTCTCTAGATAGCTTCAACATCACCAGCTCTCAGAGTTACTGTAGCTTATGGCACGTCAGAGATGGGGCAAGGGCGTATTAATCCCATGAAAATCATTACCTAGATTTTTGCTTACTTCGATAACGTCTAGTGATAACTATCTCTTCCCAGCTGTCTCTAGATAGCTTCAACATCACCAGCTCTCAGAGTTACTGTAGCATATGGCACGTCAGAGATAGTCTAATGCAAGGGTGTATTACTCCCACGAGGTCATTACCAAGATTGCTGCTCACTTCGATAATCTCCAGTAACAACTAACTCTATCCAGCTCTCTCTAGATAGCTTCAACATCACCAGCTCTCAAAGTTATTGCAGTTTATGGTAGAGATAGTCTGATGCAAGGGTGTATTACTCCCATGAGTGTTCTTTGTTGAGGTACATATAAATAGGTTGATCCCTTATATTAAATAAACATTGTTTTTCCCAGAAATTTAAAAGAACGAGAGCACACAAAGGTATTTTTGAATCACGGGTCAAAAGGCAAGTCTCACATTCGAGTCTCACCTGCGCATTTCCCACGGTACTTTGTCAACTCTTCCTCTCGTCGGCGCCAGTGAAATCAAAACCGAGATCCGCTTAGTGCAAACTTTGTGAACCTGGTGAACACCGCAGACCGTGTACAAAGTAACCAGTTGAAGAAACTTATCATATATCTGGCTGTAATATTCATATCTAGCTTTTTCTAAAACTCTACTTGTGGTGCTATCTAAGCGATGTTATCGTGGGGTAAGTCCTAACCCAAATAGTTAGAAGTTCATAAGGAGTAAGTTGTTTGTATTTTTGTCTACACATAATTAGAAAACTAGAATTTAAAGACCAAAACAGTATTATTCTAACAACTTTGAAAGGTCAGATTAAAGAAAAATACACCGTGCTAGCTTTTAGGTGTTGTTATTTTAGTGGATTTTCTTTGTTATTACTTTTAATCTTATGGCAAAATTGTAGAAGTTAGGCAACCGTTTAAATTGATTTGTTGAACTTTATGTAACTTATAATTTGCTAAGCTTGCCTGGATGTTAAGGAGCTCTCGGACAAAACTTTATTTATTTATAAGGGATACACAGCTTTCAATATTCTCTCCTTATCATTCATTTTATGGAGTCATGTTTCAGTTTACTTTGTTTTTTTTTGAACAGCTGATCATCACTGCAGCGCACAGCTGTTCTTCTTTGAGTGAACTACGCAGAGAGAGGGAGGGGGAGAGAGTGATAAGGACTGGCGGCTGTTTTGCAGCTAGCTTTTAGAACAAAGAACACAACGAATCATAACATTTTAGACTACATTTATTATAGATACCTCGTTGATTAATCCTTTATGGAGATATGCATCTACCGGTTCCGGCACTAAAGTGCAATAATCTGGATGATCTTGCTGGTCTATCGGCCATTTGGCGTCTATCGGCCAAATGCACAACGTTAATTTATTTTGTTTCGTAATGTACTTTCGTGTTGTAAGTGTGCATTTTCTGACGACGCCAAATGGTCGATAGATCAGCAAGATTATTCAGATGATGGCACTTTAGTCCTAAGCCGGTAGATGCATATCTCTATAAAGGACTAACTGACGAGGTGTCTATAATAAATCGAGTCAATCTTCAATCCTTGGGCAAAAATATATAGTTGTAGCAACATTTTAGCTTGTACAACAAAATATACTTTAAAACTAGCTGATGTCTATCAAACAGTTCTCGTATCAGTTCTATAGTTAGAGCTAATTTAGCTTTGAGTTCACACTAAGACAGCGCGGCCGGGTCTGACTCCCTAGAGTGTAGTTACGAGACTGGATACCAGGTGGCGTTCGTTAGCTAACTGGGTTAATGTACCCAATTAACATTGCACTACACGATACTTGTCAAGTTCGGCAAATAACGCTCATGCACTTTGCTAATCCCGTAAATCCACCCGCCGCTTTCATGTTGACAGCTGTTATGTTTGACGTTTTTGTCATTTTAAAGTGAAACACTATGGATGATTATTGCGCGTTTTTGTGATTTAATTCGTCCTTCTATGCAAGGAGTACCACAATATGATTTGGTACTCGACAAATATGACTGATATTACCCAAGAAATCATAAATAGAAGTTTTTCTAAGGAATTTGAAACCCTTGCAACGTGCAGCGGTGTTATCAGGATTTACATGTTTTTTGAAACAGTGGAATATACCTATGTAATCAGCAAAAAGAAGTGAACGGAATAGTACCCTTTTAACATTATAATTTGTAGCACGACCGGTTTCTGGACCGAGCCCATCTTCTCGGTGATGTATATAAAATTGTCTATCCTAATTAAATTGTAACCTAATTTTTGTACATCACCGAAGATGGACAATCTAACAAGTCGATGACAAATAAATGTTAAAAAGAATACCATCTACTTGCAAACAACGATAGCCCTTACTGAAATTTATCTATTTGATATACCAATAGCTAACAACCTATGTAATTATATTTTAGAATGCAATACGAATCAGATTCGTAGTTTCACCATTTCATTCCGTGTTCAGGCGCAAAGCCTTTCCAAAATATAAAAAAACATAAGGAAATTAACTAGCTTAAAGTAGTCAACGTTAAAGACCAGTGACTCACAACCAAAATATGTTTCAGCAAATCAAAAATATCTTCAAAACTAGCCTAATTGGAATACAATATTTATAAACTTTACGTTTTTTGGTTGTGCGTGGTTAGCTTTCGCTGATTACTTTAGGCTAGCACGTTTTCTAATGTTTTGTGTTTGGTTTTAATACCTTCCACCTGAAGATGGTATCAAACTACAGATCCTGAAACATTGTGTTATTCTTGTTCATCTACGATAGGTAACGATCTAAAATACTTTAAACTCAGACATTCCCTAATCGTCAACAACCAACTTCAAAGTATTATTGGATTATTAATTAAGTAACGATGACTCTTGAAGTCACCGAATGACTTGATTATAATTAAAAAGATTTCGTCTACTTTTTCGCTTACATTATAGAGAATAAAACCTACATGATTCCCAACACATTAAACCCTCCATATATACATGTAAAACTAGTATATACTCTTCACTGACGTCATCGATTACGTCATGTGGAGAAGAGAGTAAAGTGGCGCTGCTGACGGCAAGAGTTGGAGTTACAACATCACACAGCCGGCGGAAATATCGTTGTCCGTTTGTCAGATGTATAAATTGCCCGTAACGTTTGTTGTCCGATGTAACACGTACTCAGTAAACTGCGTGCCCATTTCTGTGTTGGCTTTACAATGTATTACAACAGGATCTTGTTTTCGCCAGCTTTTGTATCGCGTGATAAAATGTTTCCAGAGAACAAATATGGTTTTAGATTTTAGTGAGTTTAAGTTTTTCAGGATTAAACAACTAATGTATTTCGTTGAGTTATAGTAAGTGAGCTTTAAAAACTACCAGGGAAATTGTAAGTCATAAATCTTTTTTGACAAGGACATGTATAAATGTTATCAATTTTTATTGGTAGCTAAGTATTTTATAGCTAAAGCATCGGTTTACACCGCGTCACCGTTGAAATATAGTTACTGCTAAACGTTTTGATCTCGCTGTGGAGAGTCATCCTCAATAGGCTGCATATGACTCAGCCAGTTACTGAGGATGACTCTCCACAGCGAGGACGAAGCGTTTAGCAGTAACTATATTTCAGCTATGACGCGATGTAAACCGGAAGCCTAAGATCTTAGTAGACACCGGCCACGAAAGCTTAAGAGTTAAGATTATTTTATAGCTAAAATTACTCTGTGTATTGTGGTTTCTATTTTAATCACCTTTTGAGTTTTACTACGTGTGATTAACGTATGTGACCCATTAAGATAACCTTACCTTATTTTATAAAATTGTTTTACTCGGACTCTTCAAGCCACTTCAGATAAAAAAACTACTCCCCACGTTTCGGGCAGTTAGGAAAAAAAAGTAAAGTTTGTCTTGTTTAACGAGACGAATTTAGGACTACAAAGTCCTCTCTACCACTCAATCTTGACCTTAACCTAGCGTTGCCATATAGTCACATCACAAATGTAAGTGGTGACTGCGGGGATCGAACCCGCGCCAGCGCAATGATGAGCTCCGGAGTCGCGCACAATTCCAGCCCGCCACGGGACGCTACCCCACGGGAAACTCCACCCGTTGTCAAGGGCCCAACCTAACCTTACCTACATTATAGTAAACGCTCGAAACCTAGGACAATTAAAATGGAAGGACTCACACAGGACGCTAGTTACGTAACTCCTGTTTTTCTCCTAAAGTAGCCAGAAAGGTCAGAGATAAATGTATACTTGAAGTCTGTTGTTGACGATGGTACAATTTCCAGATTCCGAAACGTCGTGTACTTTTCGTTCACTCAAAAACGTTCATAATAATGTTTTAACCTCGTAAATTTGACTAGGACTCCGTGGCGTGGTCCTGTAATCAAGCTTCATAGAGATCAGGTTTTGAGGATGATATAGGCTAAAGCGGCTCAGATAGTCTCAGTGATCATCTGATGATACCCGCATCAACTCCCACCATCGTTTAGACATATCAGACCATCACCTGCGTGGTTCGGAAGTCACGTTAATCTGTTGGTCCTTGTATTTCCATTGGTCATTGGGCTATTAATTAATGACCCATTCTAAGGAAGAATCGGCCTTAGTTTGTAACAAGACTACACCTCATAACTCATTACTATCACTCATCACACTCATCCTTCACCACATATTTTCCTTAAAATACCCTCATGAGAGTGGTCGGCATCTCAAATAGTGATATAGTGATAATTTATAATTTTATAACTGATCTTACCACTATAATACATTTTAATTCAACCTTATTATACTAGAAACTTTATTAAACCTTACGCGACTATAAAAATCCATGCAAATTCTCAAGTCTTTACCAACCTAAACCTGAAGCTCGGCCACAGTTGATAGGTGAAAATAACATTCAAATGTGAAAAAAGTGAAATAAGAAATACATTTGTAAGTATTTACATAATTGAAATATTCGAGCGTACTTCTATACTCTAATTAAGTATTTATAAACTCAATTTGCTGAACCGCGTACATCAAAATGAAGCCGGTTGTATTCAGGACAAGTGGTATCTTAATTGGGTAGACAGCGTTACACAACTAATGATGTGGGTTGTTATTGTACAAGTGTGTTATGGAGCTTTCCCCATTCTCACGTTATATTCCTTTAAACTAATTACAATTTTGATTCTTATTTTAGTAAATATAAGACAATTAATAATACATGATATGTTAGGTAACGTTTCTATTACGCGTTCATGAAAGTTCAGTTTTAAAGTTGCTATAAGAACTAAGTAATCGTTGTTTAATGTAATTTTTACATTAAAAATATTTTGATTAAACCTAGCCAAACATGTTGGGTTATAAGTAAATAGAAGTGTAAGAATTCATAGGACAAATATTCAACCAAATTTTGAACAACAAACGTTCAATACCACCATGTTAACTAGCTAACGCCTTTCTTCTTTAGGTGTCTTCATCTTTTAGTTTTACTTTTGTCAAAAGAACTCACAAAAGTGCATTCTCTAGCTTTAACTCTCTTATCCAAGATGTCTTCCTTTCTTCACTTTTTATTCTCAGAACCTCTTCTATTCTTAATCTTACCTCAACTTGTGTATCATTTCTCTCTACCTCCTATTTCAAACTGTTCTATTCTCTCGCTCACGTAGTTTTTGTTTCTTCTCCTCCGAATACCTCTCAATTTACTCGCGTAAAGTATAGCCGTCCGGTATTGCTTTATCACTTCATACCCTGTTTTACACAAGTTAAGTGCTTTTGTACAGAAAAGTACAACAAACTGCAAAAAAACTAAAATTACAGTTCGTTAGGTTTAACATGTCCGGTGAGATGGGCTATAGGGTCATAAGGCCAGCAGGAAATCTCAAGACCACCGGCCATGCCTAACGAACTGTATAACATGATTCATGAAATTTACAAATAGAGTAAAAGCGATTTATTTGACAAACAACTATATTATGGTGTTCAGAATATAAAACTGTTGTGTAGATGCCGTTGTTCTATAAGTTTTTCTGGTACATTATATACAGATTGTTCTGAAAAAAGGTGCCTAAGTCAGAATGATCCCTCATCAAAAGAAGAAAGTTCTAATTAACATAGGTCCGAAAATGCTTGGTTACCAAGTTATACAGGGTGAAGATTTCAAACTGAATGTAGTTCCACTGAAACAAAGCCCTATATTGCATTTACCTGTTAATTAAAATGTACAATTTAGCGTACTTTATAATGAAAATGAACTGAAAAATTCTAAAACCATTTCTGTAGCTACAGTAATTTTAAGATATGTGACGGAATTCGCGAAACTTGGTTCCGAAAAACGAGTTCCTTTAAGGTTTGAAGCAGATTTACTATGTTAAATGTTCAATAAACACAAATATTTTTACAGAACTTATAGAAATTTAATTTCAGAAGAAAGATGTAAAAATAAGTCTATAATAGACAAACGTACTTTAAAAAAATAATCCTTAATTACATACAAAACGCATGAAAATAGACAAAATCTGTTAAGCTCTCTACAAATGTAATATTGAAATTAAAATAGCTGTTGTATTAAAACAAATGATTTGAGAAACAAATAATGTCTATTTAAATAGTAACAAATACCCGTAGAGTTCGTTTCAGCAGGAAACTGAAATTCAGACGAAATCTTTCACCCTGTATAACTTGGTAACTAAGCATTTTCGGACCTATGTTAACTTTTTTCGAAGTCATTTTTATGATTCATGTATATAGAGGATTGCCGTAATTATTTCATTAAGTGTAAGAGAAAATGAGTTTATCTTTGCAAAACCACTTTTGCGACAATACACAATTTCGTATCTTTGACCTCATTCAGTTTATACATTTCGTTCAACGCGTATAAAATCCTCATTAGAACAGTTTTCATTTCGTTGGAAAATATTTGGTCAGAAAATATTCCGAATATGTAGGTTTTGTCTGAATGTGCAAGTTGAGAAGCTATAAGTGAGATGAATGACTGAAGGGAGTTCTCACTGAGGGTGTAATCCTAATGTACAAGGGATCAGTGGGGTGGCTTTGGCGAACCAATGTCCTTCTCTACTGAGTACTTATCTCCTATAGATGTACAAGATCTATGTATGTGTAGAATTGTTTCTTACTTTCAAAATGTATAAGTTTCGTGCAATTTCGAACATTGTAAGAATAAAGCTGTACGAGGGGGTACCCAAAAGTATCGGGAATCGGTCGATGGCGAGGTGGGGATCCCATAGTTTGTATTTTGGCCGCTAGGGGATGAAAGCGCAACTCTTCCTGAGTTCAGAGCACTCACTGTGGCAAGTCTGAGAGGTCGTGAAGAGGAGCTGTGTGCATTTTTCTAAAAGTAGTTCTTGTTATGCCTCTTTTTTATTGATGGTGTAATTAAATGAAAAAAAGTTCAGCATTGAAGTTATGTTTTTTCTCAGTAAGAACCCGTCAGAAACGGTTGCAATTATTAAGAAGTCTTACAAAGACCATGTTTTGAGCAAAACCAGAGTGTAACGAGTATTTTTCGCGAATTAAAGATGGCGCCCTGTCGATTGAAGACAAGCCTCGTCCTGGACGACCTTCAAATTCTCGGACTGGTGAAATTGTTCAGACAAAAAACCGTTAATATTGCAAAAATGCCATCGAAGACCATTGAGAATGCTTCTTTGTTGTCTGTAGTGTGTAGAAATTCAGTTAAGCGAATTTCAACACACTTCAGACCTAAATTGTGGCGATATTGAGATTGGTTCTTTCATCATGACAATGCGCCTGCCCACATAGCCATCTCAGTGCGCTAGTTTTTGGCCAATACCAGAATGACCACCCTTACCCACCACCCACACTCACCAAATCTTGCTCCACGCGATTTTTTTATGTTCCCCAAAATAAACAAATTACGTAAAATATCACCGTTATGACGAAAATGAAGGAGTGCAAAGGCAAACGAGGATGGAGCGTGCAGCAATTTAGATAAAAGGTATGAAAGGTGCTTTAAACTACAGGAGCATCGAATGGACAAATGCATTTGGAGATTATTATAAAGGTATACATGTAAATTTGTAAAAAAAATAATACAATAGGATTTTTATAATGGAATTCCCGTTATTTTTGGGGTACGCCCTCGTACTTTCCCAAATTTGAATTTAATCCTACATTCATACGGAGGAGATAATACTATTTTACACATACGTACTAAGTCAAGCATTACACGGCAAATTGGAGAGAGGGTATGTTTGTATTCAGGATCTACATTATGGCTAGGAATAACCTGCAGTATTCAACGTCGAACTGCATAATAGGTAAAGGTTTGCCATAAGCTTCCAATTTCTGACGATAGTGAAATGTTTATTGTAAAATATCTATGCAACAGAGTTCTTATTTATCGCATATATCTTTAGTTCATTTTAGGACACTCCACCCCTTTCATGTTTTTAGTTTACAGGTTAAAATTAACACTTTATACTCAATGCAATGACTAAGAAAACATAGCAGAATTGCTACCTATGTTATTTTAGGATGAGATTTACATTTTTACGATGACTTCTACTATTTCGTTTATATTAAATTAAAAATACATCCTTTACACATATTTTGTGACTAACTGAAAAATATATAATAGTTAAAATGGGACTTTAACTCTATGACATAAACAAAATCTTCAAAATATTTTAAACTCTTTAAAGTTATAAAAATAACAAATATTATACAACGGTTAATATGTGTAAAGGATGTATTTTTAATTTAATGCGTAAACGAAATAGTAGAAGTCATCGTCCTACAGAAATGTAAATTTCATCCTGAAATAGCTTCCCTGGAACTATGAATGTAGCCCAATTCTACGCTTATGTTTTCCTTAGTTATTGTATTGAGTATAAAGTGTTAATTTTAACCTGTAAACTAAGAAATTAATTGTTAATTCCATATTTATTCAATTTACTTTAACAAAACCCTAACTGTTAAATTGTTTTGTTCCTTTGCTTTTGTTTATGGCTAGTAACATGACAATAATTATATGGCTATGAACTTTTATGAATGGTTAATTTTTTTAACAATCCAAATCATTCATCATTTTGAAAAATCGTCTGCAAAACAATTTGTCACCTACGTCAAAAATGACTTACTCCACTCGGCCCACATTTCACCACACCATTGAAGCAGTCGCCCACCAAATAATCGCCTGTAAAACCCTACAGGATGACGAGTGATGACAATAATAACGCCCTCTAGCGGAGGAAAATGTCATTAGAGCTGGTGTCCCCTCCCTTCGTTAAATCTGGATACACACCCGGCCATCACACAGCGCGGAATTGGGTTACAACAGCGCCATGAATAAATACCGCTACGCCATGTTGTTTTGTTTACTCTGTTGTGTTTTTTGTTTGCGCTTTTATACATTTGGGGAATAAAACCTAATTGTTACGGATTGGTGTTTTAAACAGTGATCTGTGTAGAGGATAAAATCTTTTGCCTTGAATGATGCAATTTTTAGGGAATCTGATTCGTTGTTTTGATGATCTTGTGTTGTAACTATGATAAACAAGTTTCTATAGGAAATAGTTGATAATATTAAAGGCAAGGGAGGATTAAACCAACTGTTATTTATACTGTTATGTATTAGATATCTACTGTTAGCGAGATACCTTTGCCACGTTACTTACTTACTTGTATACTAGACCTTTCGCTGAAATTTTCCTGGTTATTAAGACAAGATTTATCAAGACGGTTTGGTATTTTTGAAGTGAAACTAAGGTTGGCACTTTGAGCTCAAGGAGACATGTAGCTCTATGCTATGTCCAGGAGGATGATTAATAGGACATGTAAAAACCAAACGTTGCATGATATGTTGTTGCAGCTGCTTTCCCTAGTGAGAAAATGACCTTAAGAGTTTTCTTCGCAATAAAGCTTGATAATTGTTTACATCATTGAATGATCTAACTTATTCAAACTCCGTTCTTACTTATACCCATAGGTATTCAATTACATGGTTAGTAGAGTCATGAAACTCAACTAGAAAGGTATTAACTATTTAACCCTTAGGCTTTCGCGGCCAGTTTCCGATTTCTTTAATCCAATTCTTCCGGTGTCAAACCAATTTTTAAGCTGTTCTAACGTGGTGTGGCTTAGAAGAAAAATGTTATAGACGGATATTTTTTCTAGATAAAGAATCGGAATCGTTATGCACAACCCAAAACCTAGTTTGCAGTTTTTCGTTGACGATGGGAGGATTTCAGAAATTGAACTATTATTGCGGATATTTTCAATCGTTAGTGAGCAAAAAGATTACAGTGCTCACAGTATTTAAAAAGAGGTAAAGTTTGTGTTTTTAACTTTTATACTCCTTATACATTTTATATTTTTATTTTATACATTTATTTTTAACTCTTCTTTGGCTATAAAACTGAAGACGTCTACCATAGTGTAGACGAAACGTTTTGTTTTGTTATATATTTTATACAATAAAATATTATTCAGTGGTTTCATCCAAAAGAGAATTGTTCATATATGACTAACCATTAAGCTTAAAATTCAAAACGTTTATCTTGTTTAACGAGGTGAAGTTAGGACTACAAAGTCCTCTCTACCACTAAACCTCGACCTTTACCTAGCGTCACCGTAATTTCACATAGCAAATTCTAAGTGTTGTCTCCGGGGATCTGACCCGCGCCACTGGAAGGATGAGCTCTGGAGTCGCGCGCGATACCAATCCGCCACGGATCCGCCTAGTGATATTTTTGCTCTCTAACGACGGAAAATGTCCGAAATAATAGTTTAACTTCTAAAAACGTCTGCCTCAATCTATTTTCTGAAGGAAAACGTTACAAATTGTTAAATAATAGTACAATGTGTAGATTCTCGTGATGTATAAAGGTACGAGAGGAAGGTATGAACTCAGACATGACACAGCCATACAATAGCAGTAATGATCCATTGCCATACAACAATAGAGCCAGTATGGCGTTCTGTGTGCATCTGTAGTAATGTGATACATAACATACTTACGTTGAATGGTTATACAGGTGGAACCGAACGGCTGAAATTACAGAACTGTCAGTATGTTACTTCTGCTTGTCCTCCTTGGGTTAATTATTTCCTAGTATCATGTGTGCTAAATGTATGGAACGCTTTTCGAAAATTTTCATCAAAACATAATAAATGAAGACAATTTTAGGGTGGCTATTATAACACTGGACAGAGGGATATTCTCGTTAGTTTTCGTCGAAACGGAGCCCTTTTAATTTGGTACAAAATTAGACTTTAGCACTGTAACATAAGTTGTTGAGAAGCTCTTTTGCTGTATGCAATATAGTTACTTTATTTTTGTTTTTATTGATGTTTTTTCAGAATTTTACTCACCCACTCGACACTTTTACGAATAATTAAACTAGTTAATTCTTATTTTTATTTGATTAAACTTACAAACAACCTGCTACAAAATTATGTTTGAGCTTTCCTTTTTGTAGTGACAATTTAAGAAATTATTAACAATTGAAGAAAGGCTTTCCAAGACTATAATTATTCTTTTTAAATTGTGTTTTTCACAACGTATTTTAAAATCAAAAGAACTCCGATTTAAAACCAAAACATCAAAAACTGTAGCTCCAATCATCCCTACATAGTATTTTGACACACGCAAAAAAAGATAGATGGATACACAAAATCATCTAATGAGAGTGATGGCTTTTCTGTTTTTAAACCTGCAAAGGCCACTAAAATGAGCGCGCCACTAACTTGCCGCATCGTTTCGTAGCGCCTCAAGAGCGTATACATCTGTTTCCGTTCGTACAAAAGTTACTCACAGAATATATATACTCTATACAGGGTGCTTCATAAGTAAAGTGCCAATAAATAAATAGGTGTCAATAGATAGATAATAAAATTCACTACAAAACGTTATTTACATTTTATCGTTAAACTCACCGAGTATTCGCTATTGAAGGTGTAACGCCAAAAATGCCCTAAAATTACCATAAAATAACCACCGTTTTAAAATAATAAGTTAGATCATCCTGGTAATTTTGCCCGTAAATGGTCTTACTTAGATACAAATTTATGTTAAGTTTGAGACAAATCCAATAAATAGTTAGTGAAAAATATAAAATGAAAACATCTGGTTAACTAAGCGTTTTTTTAAATTTTATTCTTAATTTTCTTTTTATTTTGACCCATATAACCTTTTCCTAGAGTCTGGCACTTTACTTACGGGACACTCTGTATACTTTATTTTGTATATCACATTAATCAATGTATGTGGAAGGAAGTGAAATGAAAAGTCTTTATTTACGTGGCGAAGTTAGGACTTTATAGTCCTCTCTACCACTTTACCACGTAAATGTTCTCCGGTATCATTGTATAATAGGGCTTGAGTGGTGGCTTTTTATTTCGTATAGATCTGTTAAGCGTGCGCTGTAGGTTCAAAATTGACGGTGTAGTCTGACCACATACTGTGGTCAACAGGCGTAAACAAAATGTTTCAATAAAATGGCGAATATCTGATTAACTAAGCGTTTTTGGAAAAGGTTGTATTCTTAATTTTCTCTTTATTTTCACCCATATAACCTTTTCCTAGAGTCTGGCACTTTACTTATGGGACACCCTGTATATTCAGCAACAAATTCAATGTTCACTGTATAAATTGAAACTACTGTGATTGCTCAGTTATCAACTGTTTCAAACAAACTCCCTAAGGGACACTCTGCACAACTAGTTCGGCCTACGCTTTAGATTGAACAATTTATCACTTTAGTTCGATTGATTCACTAGTGATTCAAATGGGATTGTACGCTTTGAAAGCTAACACTACAATCTGAATTTTATGATATTTTGCATCAACATTTAAGATTTTATAATCCACGTTTACTATAAGTTCTGTTAGTCCAACATAGTAGAAGAAACCAGTGTATTTCGCCGCCATTTCGGGTTTGCTGATTGGATTTTAGCACGCGTGTTTGTAAAGGAAACACAATATTGTATGTCAGGTTTCATAGAAATGCGAGCAAAATGCAGTTGTTCTAGCAAGCTGTTTTTAGAACAAATGATACTCTGTCTGATATACAGAGTGTCCCGGAGCTCTCTGGAACAATCCCTATAAAATTGTTCCTTAGGTTGAGACAAACAAATTTCACAATACAACATGGGGTCCCAAGTCCTTAGTTTCTCCACTAGCCGCCATTTTGTGTTTTAACTAAATAATTGATATCTCAAAAAGTATTTGACCGACTCCGTCGAAATTTTGCACAATTGTTACTCTAACCAAAACCTAAAATAAAAAAATATACATACAACAAAATTATTTTGTATGAACTGTTCCAGTGAGTTCCGGGACGCCCTGTATAATAAATTTGGTATAATCCACGGTAAACCTTTGTTAGCTACACGTCGATTATGTTCCCCACTTCTTTAGTCCAATTATTAATTCTTAAAAGATTTGCTCAGACTAAAACGGTTTTATTGTTTGTCGGCTGGTAGAGAAGGACTAAATCATAGGTATGAGACTAATTCTTTTACTTTTAGCCGTTTTCTTCTGTTGGAAAATCCACATTTTGAAGTTTGACAAACAAAATCACTCTGTTATTAGCAACCTCTGTTATTAGGCTAGCCTTCATCAGAAAATGAGTTAGTATGAAACTGTCATATATTTTGTACCTAAATCTTTCACTAAATATGTTTGAGAGAAAAGGTATTTTCAAACTGTGAAACAAGTCTTGTATTGACAATCCTGTAAAGGTTCTGCAAAGAAGTGGCCTTCAAGAAGAGATCAAGTTGAGTTTGGACTACAAAGTCTGCCCTGAGGAGACCCGTCCTTTGTGAAAAGTAAACCAATGCATCTTTGTTGTCAGCAGAAAGCTATACTCCAATGACACAAATGTTGAAACCTCAGAAAAACTTCACATTATATGGATAGCTATTATTTACAAATTTGTAAAACTCTACTTTTTGGAATTTCAATCGGATAATGGATTTTTAGATACATTTTAAAATACAGGTTGTTTGTTGTGAACAATTTTAAAACACTTTGGACATATTTTTTGGGACAAAAGAAGTCTAATGTATCGTGCATGTATGTAGTGTGCTAGATTCAATTTAGTTTAAAATTAGGACTGCTCTCAGTATTGCTAACAAAATCTAATAACACATATTCTGTACTTTATTCTTCTTGTTTAAAACGGTTGCAATTTCAAATTTGAACAACGCTGTTGAACAGTTAGTTTAATACAAAAGTCGTTTCTGTTTAATCCAACTTTGCCAGTCCAATGACGCACCAGAACATGTGAAAGATTCCGTAATATACAACCAAGATGTATATACCAAGATAATATATAACCAATACCTAGCCAGAGGATTCAAAACCCCATTACTTTTCAGAGGGAAGCACCTAACCAAGTTTTAGTTTTCAATCCATTTTCACGTTTTAGGAGTTATGGAACCAAACAGCCTTTAGTTTGTCTAAAGTTGTTAACTTTCATTTTGAAATTACGAATGTTGCATAACTGAACATTTGACAATTGTTAATTAGCATCCCTTAAGTACACACAATTCGAACTTAATCAGCTTAACAGTCATAGATTGAAATAGATTGTATTATTTAGTTAAAACAAATGTATGCAGACCTTAAATGGCAATTTTAGAACTCATTTATAGATGGTGTATTCATTTGATTCCCTATGGCTTTTTAAGTGCATAAACAACCCATATATTTTAAGCATCATCAAATACAATTTGCTAAATTTCTGTGACGAAATCACAGGCTCAAATCACTTGGTTAAATACGTCGGTTAAATGTTTCAAGAGTAACCTGCTTCAGGTTTTTAACCACCAATTTCAAAGATTTAGTACTCAATCATACAAACCAGGCTGCATTTAGTTTTTTAAATTACATCCAACCTTATATCAGCAACGTTCATAAATCGAAACTGTGCCGTTGACGAAATCCAATCAGAAGCGATGACGGATGAACGAATAGGGGAAAGAGCAAGCTCTAATGACGTTGCAGCTCTGTCAGTTATTGTTATTGTAAGCACTTGACAGCCTCGTCAATAACTGAGTTCGACTGTTCTTTACGATTCTGAACAAACAAATACCGACCGTAACAAGCACTGTTATTGGTTATTGGTCTGGGTGCCGTTTTTAGGAGTTTTGGAAGGCATAGTTATGGAAGGCATGTCACCGTTCATAGGAGTAATGGTGACATAGTTATGTAAACATGTTGTCATGTTTAAAAGGCAAAGTTAGGACTGCAAAATTATCTTTACCACTCAACCTGGCCTAGCATCTTTAGAAATTGTTAGTGGTGGCTACAGGGATCGAGCCAGGGTAGCTCTGTAGTCACGCGCAATACTGCCCTAAACGGGTGTACACATGAATGTACACAAAAACAGCTCATTCTTCGAGCAAAAATTAATATAAATGTAGTAGATTGTCTTTAACGGATAAGTAGGGCTTCAATGTTAAAATTTTTAACTTTAAGGGTCCGTCTCAGTGGTAATCTCAGAGAAAGCCTAAATCGTACACCTAAAAACACACGACACCACGCACGTAACATAAAACGTGCTTTAGGAAAATTTCAAATTTCCCAGGTTTAAGTTCCTTACAACTCAATTGTGTACACTTTAATCGCATAACTTCATATACAAACGCTTAATATGCGTGTAGTTTATCTCCATAGCTTTAAAGCTCATGTAGCTTTAATAGTGTCGGCGTATTTTTAATTATTGCAGATCGCGCAACTGAGGAGGACCCTTAAAACTGGCGCTAATTTTGATAGGGTCTACCTAATGGGTCAAACATGTGGTTTGTGGCGTTTTTTCCTTAGAACAAATCAAAATGTCTTACATAAAATATTTTAACTTTTAAAATTTGCCCATGATTTATATTTAGTTAAAGATTTTCTTTCTACTCCTCATGAGCCGTTGTTACTTCTAGTGAATAACTACTGTAAGAAATAGTTCACTCCGACTACGCTTTGACTGGGACTCGTGGCGTGGTCCTGTAATCCAGCTTCATGGAGGACAGGTTATGAGGACGATATAGGTTTAAAGTGGTTTAGATAATCTCAGTGATCATCTGATGATACCCGCATCAACTCCCACCATCGTTTAGGTATATCACCTGCGTGGTTCGGAAGTCACATTAAGCAGATGGTTCTTGTATTTTCATTGGTCATTGGACTATTAATTAATTACCCATTCTAAGGAACAGACGGCCTTAGTTTGTAACAAGACTACACCTCATAACGCATTACTACCACTCATCACACTCACCCTTCACCACATATTTGCCTGAAAATACCCTCATGAGAGTAGTCGGCAACTCAAATAGTGATTTAGGGACTTAAAGCCAATTCGTGATTTTTCCACTCTGTATACATACTATAAGCTACGTCAGAACTAAACGCGCGTGCGCAGATGAATCACTATTTAACGAACGCGAGATTTGTCTAACTTTGCTCTAAACAGGTCAGTTTACACGAGGCGTGTAGTCTGTCTATTGTGAGGTATAAACACTTTCACACGTGTCTTTCATTTCAGCCCACCTCATCTCACAGTAGGATGTGAGAATGTAATGAGTGAATTCTTTCACCTGGTGGTCGAGAAACTTTGTTCGTAGCGTGACTATAAAGAAAAGCGGTTTGGTATTTTTGATTGGAGGCTTCTCGAGAAAGTGTGAGAAAATGTACGAAAGTTTATGGTTTGTTGTTAGGTTTACACGACTCTTCAACCTAAACAAGATAAAAGTATAATGGTTTGCAATATTGGATTTTCAAAATGTCTAAAAGCCAATATAGAAAGCTATTAATATCACCGATTACAAAGATTTAGGTATTTTCAGGTCCTTCATTTGAGACAGTTTACAACTTTGTTCCAGAAATGTTTTATGTATTTCATCTCCCTCTCCCTTTGATAAGCAAGGGTTTTCAAGCGATTTCGGTTATGAAATGTAAAACACTGACCTTATCTGAGTTTAAATTAGTATAACGAACTTTTTCCATCGTTATTGAACAAGAAAAATATCAAATTATGTCCCATCGTCAATACCAAACTTCAAATAAAAGATTTCGTAAATTACAAATATTCCTTCAGGTTTTGGCCATTTTAAGTAGGTTTAACAAATAGGTTTATTTTCATTCGACTGCTAATCTTATTGGATTATTATTAATCATAAGCTCATTCATTTATCGATGATTTCGATACAATTAATCGACATCATAAATTGTCTGGTGTTATTATGTTGGTCATTTCAAACTGGGTGTAGAAAATAAAATCTCCAATATTTAAATAAGTTAATTATTCAGTTTTGACTAAATTAAAATAGGTATTGAACCGTGACTGAGGTGAACTGTTTGTGCAAAGCCCGAAGGTTGAAGCCATTTTTCACTTAATATCGACAGTTGGGGATTTCCCTACAGGCAGCACCCTTTAACCTCTTTTTCAGTCCGTATTTATCTATAAAACTGTGTGAAAAATAATTAAACTGAATAGAGTTTAAAGCTTTAGGTTATTAAAGTTTACCTCATTAGGTATCAAATGAAAACTTCGTTCGATTTTAATTTTGTTCAGATAATAAATGTGATTTGTCGTAATTGTTTCATCATAAAATTGGTGAATTACAACTGTGTTTCAGAATAGTTAGTGAGTTTGTATGTGTTTTAGTAAGTTATTTGTAATAATAAAACACGTGTTTAGTGGTTTCAAACTGCTATCCATCAGCAATCGGGATTGGAGCGTCTGATGTTAAATTTGAAGTTATTCTTAGTATTGTAGCTGTATAACCGTTACAATGAGAGGGTGAGGTTATAATAGCTAAAGCATGTTTAGAAATTGCATACGTTTAAAAGTAATGAGGGGAAAATACTTTTTTGAAACGACCTGCATAGCAGGAGTGATGAAGAACGACAATTTATACGGCGTGTTAGACTTCACATACTTTTGGCTCCACACTTCCTCCAATCGACCCCTCACCTACTTTTAAACGCTTTTAGAGTGAAGTAACGTAAATTGTCAACCAGGTTCAATCAAACAACAAGGTATAAATATAAAAATAAATAACAAATAAATAAAATAACGACCGTTAACCACTAGGGACTCTAAATGTGTTGCAAATGTACAGTTTTCATTATAATTCGCATACACTATAATACAATTCAACCAAATTTATTTCTATAACTAGCTGACCTGACAGACTTCGTACTGTCAAAAAGATTTGTAATGTGGCCGTTTGTTTTGTTTTTACTGTACATATGTTTTATAAAATAGAAATATCAGCTGGCAACGAATAGCAATAAAGCTCAAATTGTTTACGTTTTAGTTTTATGGGAAAAGAAAAAGCTGTTTAAAGGGGTTTCCGGCAATTATTCAATTTTCTCGCCGTAAAACCATCCTTGAACTGAAATTTAAAAAGATTTGGCCAAATTGGTCCAGGCGTCGTTGAGTTATGCGCTTATAAACACATTTTGCGATTCATTTTTATATAATAGATTAATGAGTTCCCGCCCATTGCGAATACCATTACGAGCGGAAAACGCAAAAACTATAAACTAGTTAAAGGATCAAACAATTACCACAAACTTCCAAAAACTCACAAAAACTATAACGAAATTCAATAAAAATTACTTTCTTTTTGCTCCGCATAAGCTTTGTTCCCGCCACTGCGGGGTTAATGAAAGGCTTAGGCGGGCTGCGCCAATCAGCTTACAGCTGAGAAAACGCGCACCTGCTTCATCCCTCGTATCATATTGATGGGTACTGACAAGGGTTGTATCTAGCGCGTAATCAGTGGCTGCTTTTTAACGTGATAAGTCAGTAGAACAGATTAAATACAACATTTATAATGCTCAAGAAGACTAAAAGTATTGTAAGATGTTTCTATTTATATATTAACACCACATGCAAATTAAAATTCATTTGAGAAAATATATTTGAATAAACTCTCTAAAGCGCTAAGCGATGGTTTTCCTTAACGATATATTCTTAAGCTCTTATGAACTTAACACATAGTTTTAATTAAACCGATAACTTCATAGTAAGTTCTTAAATTTCAAATTTATTAATTAGTTATTGATAGATCTTAATTTGTATAAATGCTGATAGCTATTTCAGATGTGAATTTGAAAATAATATGAATAACACAAACTAAACACCTTTATTTGTTTTATAAAGACTGAGTTATAATGTTAATGAAGTAAAAGAAGAAACGACTTATAAGAAAGAAAACTGTTGTTCAGTTTCCATAATATTACTTTTAAACTAAGGTACACGTGTTCTCACGATACAAACAAACTGTGGATTCTTCGTGAACAATTTTGCTTTGGATAAATATACTGTATACATTAGTAGTGTATGATATCAGAAAGCAATATCCTTTATAGTTTAAATAATACTTAAATGTACGAGTTCTTCTAAACAGGTGTAGTATTCGATTGCGACAAATGGTGAAAAACAGCAAACTTTTGTTTTATATTTTGGTAGCTTACTTGAGGTTATGGATGGTTAAAACCCGACCTTCATAATCAGTGAACAGTTAAATAAACCTTTTTTAAAGAAGATTTATATTTTAATAAAAAAAACCTTAAAAACTACGGATATCTTCTCAGGGTATTCCCACTTTGCAATTTTATTTACATCTTAGACATTTTGAAAAATACAACACATTTTTACCCACGCATTTTCAGCTGATGGCAAAACCTACTGGGCACGTTCAATTTTAGTATCCAAAACTACCCTCCAACCCCCAGTACAGGTGAGTGGGGAGGGGTTGAAAACATTACAACCGCAATTTCTGTCTCTATGTCTACATCAGGGCAGTTCATATGACCAGTGGTGCGGCCCAGTGATGAGCTATTCGTATGAGGGGTCTCGACCGAGAAAACTACCCTCCAAACCCAATCACAGGTCAGAGGCGAGGGGTTGAAAACATTACAATCGCAATTTCTGTCTCTATGCCTACATCAGGGCAGTTCATATAACCTGTGGTGCGGCCCAGTGATGAACTACTCGTATGAAGGGGTCTAGACCGAGGCATTAAGTCATTCTGACTACGTCATCATACAATTGGATTGCGGGCCCCCACATCCCTCACCCGTCCTCCCCTGTCTGCAGATAAACTCATTCCAACGGCTAAATTAAACCTCAGCCTTGTGACATTTTTAAAAAATTGTTTTGTTAACATCACTTCACATAACATAACATCACAACCAGTCCAATAACTAAATCACTGAATCTCTATTTGGGATGCCGACCACTCGCATGAGGGCATTTTAAGGAAAATATGTGGGGAAGGATGAGTTTGAAAAGTGGTAGTAATGAATTATGAGGTGTAGTCTTGTTACAAACTAAGGCCGACTCTTCCTTAGAATGGGTTATTAATTAATAGCCCAAAAAATCCACTGGAAATACAAGAACCAACGGCTTAACGTGACTTCCGAACCACGAAGGTGATGGTCTGATATGTCTAAACGATGGTGGGATTTGATGCGGGTATCATCAGATGATCACTAAGACTATCCAAACCGCTTTAGACCTAAATCATCCTCAAAACCTAACCACTATGAAGCTGGATCACAGTACCACGCCACGAGTCCCAATCAACAACTTCAGCTTTTATTGGTTCAAGTAAATAACACAATATTGGTTATTTTAGCCAATAAGAGTTACTTGAAGAACAATAACTTTCGTATTAAAAGGTACGCTTGGTCTAAGAGAGGCTAAAAAATAAAACTACCGGTTGTTGACTAACTGTTGATATATATCGTTGGTGATTGAAAATTAAATTACGTATATCTTTGAAATTCAGTACTCTTACATGCATTTTATGTCAATATTTTACAATTGCTACGCTCTTCTATATACATGTGTTTACTATGTACTAACTACTTATCTTGAACTAAAGTCATATTTTTCGATCGTTTCTAGCTAAATCTGTCACTAAGAGAAATTTAAAGCTGTTTTGTAAGTTTATGAATATGTTAACTATTTACTGTATACAGAAGAATACAGCCGAAGTATTACAATAGCACCGTAAAACCCTTTCTATTTACTACCGTACAGTAAAAACATTGTCGTAGACTTTAAAAAAGAAAACAGATAATGAACACAAAAATTTATTTTCTGTCATGTAGATATCAATACGATTTGAAAACGTTTGACTCTGTGGATCACGCTTAAATTTTAAAACTTAAAATATGTCATCAATCCCTAGATTTTAAAAATATATTCGTTTTCCAAACTGAAATGCAACATTTCAAAACAGCATTACATATACCTATATTACACTAAAGACATGAATAACCACCCAACTAGGAGACAAGGAGTGATAGCCTATGAACCTTTTCCAGCGTAGGCGCTAGACAAGAGTTTTGTCATCAAGAAACAAATATTAACCAAAAGCTATAATCGTGTAAAATTCACCTAAGAAGAACGGGTTGTAGAATTAATTTAGCCCACATCACCGCAATAGTAAACCTAACCAATACAATTATTGCCCGATAAAGCTGGGCAGTTTTAGAGGGGAAATCTTACGCTGCATACATATAATAATAAGCACATATAATAAGCATACAAGCTTATTTTATAATAGGGATATAATAATCACAAAGATTTTTAATGCAAAAATAAGAACTTTAGCCTTTCAGACCAAAACGTATACCTTTAAATAAGTAAAAATCTGATTTAAATATCACTAACAGATTTATTATCATCCAACCTTCTATCACGCCTAGTCGTCAGTTTACCGAAGGTGCAGGCTTACACTGTGTAGTGTATATAAAACAGTGTGATGTACTGGCCTGAGGGAGCTATGCGGTGCCAATGTGAAATATAGGGTCTCTCCAGAGAGACTGTTTATTGCATTTACCCCTCCCCTTCACACCCCCTCACCCTCCGGGCATCCACTGGACTCTCAAAGTGGCACTTTACATAAAAATGAAAGCTAAACTAGCTGTCAAGCTCGACAGAACGGACGTGTGGTATCGGTAAGTATAGCTTTAGAATACAACGATTATTTCTACAATATTTTGTTAAATGTTTTTCAAATTCAGTAGACGAATGACCTATTTTTCTTTTGTGTAAATAGAAGCCAAAGCAATATTAGGTTTTGTATGTGTTTAGAACGAAGTATAAAGACTTCCTGTAGTGGCTGAAAGCTGGGTATATTAAAAATAGAAAACTTGAAAGTTTACTATGAACAAAACCAAAACATGCAAAGAACCAATTGAAATTGCAGAACGTATGTTTGCACCAAAACTATTTTTCTGTCATGTACAAACAACTTGTTTTAAAATAATACCTTAAATGAACCCGATAGATTTTATTTGTAAATAAAATCTTGTTCAGCATATGAATTCTTTGGAATATATTTTATTCTCCAAAACAAAACTATTTTAAAACTAGCGTACAGAGATGCTTGTAAGAACCCATTTAAACCTAATGAATTTTAACACTACTTGAATAAGTTTTAACCAAATTATTCTATTGAAAGATCAATTTAATTCGTAAACGTAAGCTTGAAAATACCCTTGTATAATAAAAACATCGAACAAAATTTGTTTTAACAAATTTAAACTAGAACTGAATGGTATAATACGTTTCTAGGAAATTTAAAAATACACAAACATGACCACTTTTAGATCAAGGCTAAAAGAATTTTTGGTCAAACTGGTTTTGATATAAATTTATTATAATATACTCGTACATAGGATTCCTTGAATTACCTAAAAATCAGTAATTTTCTTCATTGGTCATTAAAATTAGCTTTGTTGAGTTTTTAAGGTGAATTTACAACACTTTTAAATTATAAATTATATTATCTTCTTCTGTTTTAATTTGATCACAAAATCTGCATTACGTCAACAATAAAGATGTTATGATAGTAAACATAGTCTTCAACCCCAACACTCGAGGTTTAGTGATTATATAAGAACTGTTGTCTTAACCTCGCCTCGTCAAACAAAACCATTCCGTTTCCTACCGGAAAAATACTTGTTAGTTAAAACTAACCTAAATACTATCCTCTTTTTTAATTGTGTTTCACAGAAAGGTTTTAAAATTTATTATGACAAACTACATAAACTGAACTATTTGGCTTTCACGGTTGGACGCACAACTATACTGTTCTATATTTCTATTATCTATTTCTTATATATAAATTCTATATGATTAAGTACCCTTAAGGTTGTCCATAACCACCCTGAAAAATAAACCTTCTCGTAAAAAAAAAGAGAGATAGTAGGGGTAGATTGGAAGACATGTCACTGTGATATGTTATAGTTTGTGCATTGTATATCATGTAGGCTACTCTTTTTAGCAAAAATACATTTTCCCTATATGTATGTTATATAAAAGGTATAACACCGTTGATAAATAAATTAATAAATATACTCTAGTTCTTTCGGTTCACACCGTTCAAATTTCATAGCGAGTTTGAGATATTTCGGCCTCGCTGTGGAGTACCATCTTCAGTCACTGATTGGCCAATCACCCAAGTTTCAGGCAATCAGTGACTGAAGATGGTACTCAACAGCGAGGCCGAAATATCTAAACTAATTATGACGTTTGGACGTGGTGTGAACCGGAAAAACTAAGACTATAAGTCGAACAACAAACTAAATAAGTTTGAAGTTCAAAATATCCTAAATACAATTGAAACCGAATTAAAAACCGTTTCACAGCATTGGCAGACGCCAAAGGTGAGCCACGAAGAGTTATGACTCCACTCAACCTTGGCCTTTCTTTAGTCCCGATATAAGCGGTTCTGAACGTCTTTTGAAAGGTCAAGCGGTCTTGGAACAGTCATTTATTCAGTCGAGAGTGGCTCGAACACGTGATTTCCCTAAAGACTCCACCTTGAAAGGCGGAATTCGACAGATGAAACAGTCCTTTATTTATTCTCCTCGGGAGGAACGAACTTCCACAGTAGTTGGCGGGTTTGTCGACTTCTCGCTCGGCAATTCATGTTCAATTCTGTGAAATATATCAAAGTTTTTCTTTGCTCAAGGTAAACTTTCGTCCCGGTTACTTTGAGTTCGGCGAGGGAGTTCTCTTGTGAATATCATTCGCGCTGTGACTTGGATTAATGAACGTGTCTATGTATTTACAGGGGGGACGTTTTGTATTAAAATATTGTTGAAAGTATAACCAGCTGTTTTATTTAAAATAAATGAAATTGATAACTGTTAATATGAATAACATTTTACTTTGAAACGGGTTCTGAATATTAAAGCGTTCGAGCTAAATCGTGACTGCTCTAGCATATGTTGGTTTTAAAATTTGATAGTGTCAAAGTTACCCTACACAACTTAAACTCAAGGTGCCACACCACGCGGTCAACTAGTTCATCCGGTTCCTACCGCATCAAAACATCACTATAATGTGTTTTAAATATTTCAATATCCTAATGGAGTACTCTTCAGAGACCGATTGGCTGAAACTGAGCTACTTGCTGTCTGCTATCCTAATTGTCACATGGCTGCCAGCCATCCATTGAATCAGGGATGTCAAATGTCGATGTTCCCATTGGTTGCGAAAAGACTCCTTCAGGACTGAGCTTCTTGAAGTAAGCAACCCGTTCAAGAACTCCTTTCGATAGAAACCAGCCAATGAGAACATCAGTTGGCACTTGGCAGCCCTGTGACCAATAGGATATCAGACAGCAAGTATCTCAGTTTTAGCCAATCAGTGACTGAAGATGGTACTCCACAGCGAGACCGAAATATTTCAAACAAATTATAATGATATTTTGACGCGGTGTGAACCGGAAGAACTAGAGTATAGCTAAACAAATTTTACTAGTTAAAACCCCGAGGGGAAGCTCCACTTCTGAGTTACTTGATCATACTCGTATCTATATATTTATTACGGTAAAGTATGTTTGCTGGTATAGGTATACTTACCGTGTTTATTGCTGTCATGTCTTTGACCCTCGTGGTGTCGGGTTCAGCCAAACCACTCTCGCCCTGTGAACAAAAACAACAGTTGGTGAAAACACAGACAATATAAATTATATACAGACGTACATTGCGTTTCATAAAGGAAAGGCTACTTCAATCACCAAATCCATCAACCTTATCGTGCGCCTTACTGCGGAGTGCACACTCTCACCCAGACCTCTCGCGATATTGCAATCACGTTAAATAACAGATTTGACGACTAACACTTACATATTGTACCAATGGATCTATGTAGACGATATATCCTTTAAAGTGGAAAATTTGGAGTTACTTACCAATCTTTAATCGACTGAGAGCTGGAGCCACCTCAGTAAAGCCCACCGCTTGGACTCTGTTGAAATTTTAAAGTATTGGATGTGGTTGTTGCTTGGAAACAAAGCCGAGGGTTGTAATAAATAAGATAATTATGTTGACTGGCATCATATCAAACTTTCTTTTTTCTCGTAAAAATGTTTTAAAACTCATTGGTCAATATATTTTACCACGCACAAGCAACGTGACATACATAAGTAGGTTACGGGATATCTTGGCTAAATCCA
Organism: Matsumurasca onukii; assembly: GCA_018831715.1. Lineage (NCBI taxonomy): Eukaryota > Metazoa > Arthropoda > Insecta > Hemiptera > Cicadellidae > Matsumurasca > Matsumurasca onukii. Next base: position 14,752,960 of record CM032058.1, read on the forward strand.
TCTAACATTGCTCTAACCTTCCATTTTTCTAATGCTCCTTATAACTTCACCGGTTTCTATAAATACCTAAAGAAGAGTACAACAGCACGATTCAAAGCCTTACTCAATTTAAAACACCAAAGCTGCAATAATACCCTTACTCTCACCAGACTTTACACCTCCGTAATAAGACCTATTCTGACTGTCGCCCACAATTTCTTTCTCTCAGCTTCTGAGAGTACAATCCCGTCTTTCAAAGCCTCTGAGAGCAGAGCTCTCCTACTAGCCTCACACCTCCCCAATTGATCACCCAAATCAATCCTCCCAAATCAATCTTCCTCTCCTTTAAGAATTTCGGATCAAACTCCAAACTAAATAAAATTTACGTTCCAGAATCCAACCTAGTAATTCCACCCCTATCTTGACCCAACTGCTTAATCTCAAGCAGGAGTTCGTGAAAAGAAATCTCCACTAACACCCTTTCGCTGAAGATTGTCACAGAACATAAACATTTTTCAGAGATCTGTGAACTTCACGACACCACCACCGAATAAATAGTATGTTTTCCATTAATACCGACAAGATATTAAACACAGCAACAAATCATCCCTACACCAGTCCGTCGCCACCAATCCACCATCGCCACTGCGACAGCTGTAACCCTCCACTGACACCACTGCCGTCACAGGCAATCAGACTTCAAAGCGACATAACAGAGGCATTTAGGAGTTTGACTGTAAAATCAATTCGAGTTGGCGTAGAACTCACATTACCAGTGTGAAACCGCTTCATATATTCCAGCGAGCGGCGAGTGTGCCAAACTGGCGAACAGTCGGGCACGCGGCCAGGTGACGTCACCAACATGGAGCACCACCGTGCCGTGTCACCGGTGAGAAAACACTGTCTCTGCCACGATTTATGTGAGTGGATCTGCTCTGCTCAACGGATTTCAGTTTGCAGCCATGTGATGTACTTACTCTATGAGTGTCCTGTTGGCTTAGGGAAGTAAAATGGTGAAGTTTGTTTTGTTAAACGATGCGAAGTTAGGACTTAAGTCCACTCTAGCACTCGACTTTGACCTTTATCTGGTGGTAACTGAGGGAAGGAAGTCGCACCACTAGGGTAGTGAGCTTCGGAGTAGTGCGCAGTACCAATCCGCCACGAGCCTAGAGCTTATCTATAAGGAAAACTTCTCTCACTACGAAACCAGATTCTAGAAATGCTGTATTGGACCTGTAGTCACAATAGCTCCATTAGGCGTTTCACTGAGGAAATGGATATTTACGGACCAAATTTGACCAATAAATCCAAAGAGGAATTATGTCAGATATAATTTACTATTTTTTAGAACAGTGAGGTTAAACCCAGTGTTGTAATCAATTGAATCTGTTTTTAATATTACGGCTATTGATGATGCTAACAACTGTATTAATAGTTACTTTCCTCTATTATCACTAAAAATACGCTTGTTTCTCGAAGCTAACAATTGTTTCTTTTTGTTTAAAATAATCTCAATGCAAAACACGTGGTATTTTCCATCCTAAATAGTCAAAGTGGTTTGATAAAAATCGGGAGTTTGTAAAGACAATTTGGAGCTGCAAAAAGGAAAACTACTTCTCGACTTTTGCTTCGTACATTTCCGATAATATTACTGTTTCCAAACACTTTCTGAGGTAACAATCTTTGGCGTGCTCCAGTCAAACCTGTTCCTCGTTGGATTTTAAACGTCAGTTTTGTTTGTAGTCATAATATCAGTAAAGCTAACGGACTCGTGGCAGATAAGTATCGCGCGCGACTTCGAAACTTATCACTCCGGTGGCACGGTTGCCACTAACAACGGTGTTAGTCACCACTAACAACGTGTTATGTGTCTTTGCGGTAACGCCAGGTAAAGGTCGAGGTTGAGTGGTGGAGAGGACGTTTTAGTCCTATCTTCGCCTCGTTCAACAAGACCAACTTTAACTCTTTTTAAGCTGATATTTCTTATCAACAGCCAATCACTTCACTGTCCACGTCTCTAACACTCCTCTGCGGACAGCCGCTTTGTACGTTGTCTCTGTGACCTACACAGTAAGAGTCTTCGGTTGAGATAATGCCAAATGTCCGGGCAGTTAGCCAGCTGACTTCTCCCCTCACAATTCCGATCTTTGAGTCCCCTGTTTATAACACTCACCTTTGTACGTGCGAAGTCGCTTGCTTATAGGAAAGTAATGTAAACCACCTTAAAAACGTCACCTGCTTAACTAATAAGTGCCTAACTGAATAGTTTTGTGCTTAACGCTGTTATCCTTATTCTATAATGCCTGATTAGCCAAAAGTTTAAAAATGAAAAACCTGTTTAAGGTGTAAAATATACGAGTGTTAAAAACTACTTTGAGTGCTTTCTAGTGGTATCAAAATTATTGTCAATATTTCTAAACATAGAAATGCTTTTATATCCAAATGCACCTGTGTGTCTAGGAATATATGAATGGATTTGCTATCAGTTTGATATATTTGTCATATATCGTAACTGCAAACTAAATCCGAAGAGTTCAAGCTATTTCAATTACAAGAACTTACGTTGTGGGTAAGATTAGAGGCGAGGAGAACCCGCAAAACTGCACGACACATAAAGGTGGCTCATGAATGTGTTCCGTCAAATGTAGGAGTTGAATTTGTAAACTGAATTCCAAACTTGATCAAAAGTGCCTGGACGCCAAAGGTGTGAAGAACTACTGAAATCAATTTTGGTCGAAGAATTTTTTCCTGACGAGTTTATGGCACACACTTAGATTCCAGGGACATACAGACGGTCCAAGATGAAATGCTGAGAAGATTCAAGAGAATAAATAAGTGCAAATTAGGTATTAATCAATGGAAACTTAATGTGAACGAATGCAACATTTTGGTGAAATTGTCGACGATTGAGGAACACGTTCATATCTATAATCTAGTTCTTCGGGTTCACACCACGTTCATCATAATAGCTATCCCGAAATAATTTTGCTGTGGAAAACTATCTTTAGTCACGGATTGGCTGATCAGTAAAGAAAGTACTAGATTATAGTTGTTACACCAGTCGCAAAAGCCTAAGAGTTAAGGGTGCGCCTCCGTGGTCACCGCAGAGAAAGGAATCATTCGTCTGACTAAAAAACACAAGACACAAACGCGTTCAAGTGGATCCGTGGCGGATTGGTATCGCACGCGACTCCGGAGCTCATCACTCCGGTGGTGCGGGTTCGACCCCCGCAGTCACCACTGTGTAATGTGACTAATACGGTGACGCTAGGTAAAGGTCGAGGTTGAGTGGTAGAGAGGACTTTGTAGTCTTAACTTCGCCTCGTTAAACAAGACAAACTTTACCTTTACCTTTTACCTTTACACCACTCACGTAACAACGGGCTTTCTTTCAACTGAGGCGGCCTAACTGTCAAACCCTCCGCTTGCAAGGGTTTCGTAGAACAGAGATAGCGCTCTAATACGAAATTTAAATTCGGATATGTTAACTTTTATGGAAAAAGAAATAATTTATCTGTGTTTGCCTGTGATTAGATTTTTGATAAACCTATTTTCCACTTCTTAAATAAGGTCTCAAAACACTCTTTACTTTCTAACTTTAACCATTGATATCATACAAACTAAACACATTTTGAAAAATTAACTACAGGCAAAACTAGATTTATATGTTTATCTTCCATATAAGAGTTGTGTCGTCAAAATAACGTTAATACTGAAGTCACCATTTTGTTTCCCATAAACCTCTGCGACGACGCACTCCCGAGCAGCTGAGGCGGTCTCTTTTTACACGTTCATATGTTTATTCAGTAAAATATTTATCCATCCCATTGTAAAAACGGCTGACATACGCGCTCTATTTCAAAGCGGCGCTAATTATTAAGTTATTCTCACTGACAGAAATAGCCCTGACATCCTTGAAGCGAAGTGAGCTCGAGACACACTAGAGTCGAGTGTGTAATGTTTACCAGTTTGCCAGACACTGTGAGAGTTCAAAGCAGAGCAGGGATGTGGTGAAGTTGCCAACACTGCTTGTCTGTTCACGCCGGCCCAGAAGCCAGCAGTGCCGTTATGTTGACATGGCGCAGGATTAATCAATGGGACTTCTTCCGAGTGAGCTTGACCTTGAAGTGACGGCAGAACGTGGGAATGGTGAAAAATAAGTGTGTGGATGTCACAAAAACAGTGTTTGCTGCAAAACAGGTTTCTTTGAATGACATACTACGTAGGCTCTAAACTCCACAGTGATAAAATTACCCTCATGAGAGTGGTCGGCATCTCAAATAGTGATATCGCTACTGGAATCGCGAACTTTAGATATCACCAGTTGTGTTCCTGTGGCCTAGAAAATAAAAAGTAATAATAATAGGTTTGATATTACGTATCACTAAATTACTATTTGAGATTCCGACCACACTCATGAGGGTATTTTAAGGCAAATATGTTGTGAAGGACGAGTGTGATGAGTGGTAGTATTGAGTTATGAGGTGTAGTCTTGTTAAAAACTAAGGCCGTCTCTTCCTTAGAATGGGTCATTAGTTAATAGCCCAATGACCAATGGAAATACAAAACCAACAGCTTAACGAGACTTCCGAACCACGCAGGTGATGGTATGATATGTCTAAACGGTGGTGGGAGTTGATGCGGGTATCATCAGATGATCACTGAGACTATCTGAGCCGCTGGAGACCTATATCATCCTCAAAACCTGACGTCCATGAAGCTGGACTACAGGACCACGCCACGAGTCTCAGTCTATTTAACAGTTATAAATTGTACAGCCACCAAAGAGAGGAGCGTCGGAGTTTTGACTATTTTTAGAGGGTTCGTAGTGTCTAGCCTTGGATATAAAAATTACAAAAGCAAGGTAATGCTAATATCTTTTCGCAGCAAACTGTAATTTTCACGTGATTTAGCCTATTTTATGTAGGCGTGTTACTTACTTTTGACTGGTGCTGGTCTTCATAATACCCTATGATCTCTATTTGGCAAATCAACGAAAGCTCGTTCGTGGTTGATGCCAACAGAGGGCGGATCAAAATTCAGCGAACAAGACTCACATTCTAGTTGTTCTTCTATAACGTATGTATCCAATCTTACCAGCTGCTTGAAAACATTTTGTTTACGCCTCTGGTCAGACTACACCGTCAATTTTTAACCTAGTACAGCGCACGCTTAACAGATATATACGAAACAAAATGCTACCGCTCAAGTCCTATTATACAATGATACCCGAGAACATATATTGATTAATGTGATATACAAAATAAAGTATATACGTACCTTTGATTGGAAAAATCTTGCCACATCGGTTACACTGACCTAAATAAATGCAATTAGCTAATGGCGATAGTGTATTAACTATACAAGCGTATTCCATCAAACTGATTGGTTGTCACCAATGATCCATTGATACTCATGATCTCCAATTAGGATATACCACATGATTTTCTTCAGTAATAATATTTTGCCAAACTCATTTTTGAAAACTGTATCAAGTAAATAAAAGTATCATTAAGTACTTACAGTTGAGTTTAGCTCTTTTCTCCTCGGTTACAATTTAGCTGCAAACCTTCAGTTGCATTTTAAAACATGAAATCCGCAAACCACGACCCGGGCACGTGAACAGTCGGCCTTCACGACACTTGAAACAACACTGTCTATTTGTCTGTTTGTTCACAGTGTTGTGTTGTCGGACAGGGCTGCCACTCACAGAGACCTTCATAGACGCTTTTTGTAACCAAAGAGTCAGCCAGGGTCTCGCCAAAACCAACAACACCGACAAAACATGCAGCACAGAGAGTAACAAACTCTTGTGTGATTCATGGTGGATTGGTGGGACGCACGTAGGGTAGGGGCGTAAAAATTAAGATGAAGTTAGTCAATGTTGATTGCGGGCGTTAAAAATAAAATGTTGAGTAGGATGAAGGTAGGAAACCTCGCGTCATATTTGTATACGCATCTTATAGTTTGTACCTTAAGAGTGTGCAATACACGCGCCAAATAATGACGTAGTCGTATAATAACGCTCATATAATATAATATAAATTATTTAATTGCGAAGGCTAGTAACTACGAACGCTTTCGTCAATTTTGAACGAGAGTGTTAAGTGGCTTTGTAGCGACGTGGTTACCCTCTGATAACCTTCTGTATGAATCATGTTTACAAAAATGTCAAACAGATTATCTATAAATGGTTACAGCTGGTAGAGAGGTATAGTGATAACTAGAAAGGACAATTAAAGTCCTAACGTCACCACATAAATAAGACTTTTTCCATTTTAATTTAGTACATTTTTTGACATTAGATTTTAAAAGTTCTAAAAGTACTTCCAGCGTGTTATTAAAATACTCTTAGCACTTTTAACGAAAGTATACGAGTGCGAAATCTGCTTTTAATCAGCCCCAAAGAATGTTTTTATTTGTCGTTCAAAAATTTGAAAATCACTGTTACACTGTTCATAACGACGGTGTTTGTTGGACTGCAATTTTCTGCATCGTCGCTTTTTTCCACGCAGCCTGGATTTTGCTTTCAGATTATTGACTTTTAGTAGTAATTTAATCCGTCGGATTGTAAAAGGGATATATACTACAGACAATATGAATCCATATTTTTTATTGTAATTTTGAGTGTTTTTTAATAAATATCGTCTTTTAAGTTTTGGAGGATTTTCTCTAAACCAAAACATAACTAAAACATCGTAACACGTAATAATTAAGGATCCGTAGTTTGAACTAATTAAATCAAGCAAAATAAAAGAACTACTGTATAACAACTAAATCCATAAAACTAAAACATTCTCAGCTTAACCAGTCGGTTCCACATATTCTCAATTGTCTACGGTTCTTAGTAACTTATGACAATTGACAACATTTACTCTACCCTAAACGACCATTACATATTAATTTGTTTGGCCCAGACTATGTGGTTTAGCGGATCCGTGGCGGATTGGTATCGCACGCGACTCCGGAGCCCATCACTCCGGTAGCGCGAGTTCGATCCCCGCAGTCACCACTTACATTTGCTATGTGACTAATTCGGTGACGCTAGGTAAAGGTCGAGGTTGAGTGGTAGAGAGGACTTTGTAGTCCTAACTTCACCTCGTTAAACATGACAAACTTTACCTTTTATCTTTTATGTCGCTTAATATATACAACAAAAACCCCGATAAAATTTGTTATCTGTTGACGCAGCAAAAATTAAAAATAAATTCAACCCACATAATTGAAAAGTAGCAAAAAGTGTTTGCACGTCCAGTTTATCAGCTGACCTAGTTTGGAAGTCGGGAAGCCAGACGTTATCGCTAACCCAGATGTCTGCAGTTCCTTATTTCCGGGAACCAATGTCAAAGCCAACGCTGCCCATTGTGGCTTGACCCCAATCCACTGTTATGAAATAAACCTCCTGGATTTTATAAACCGAGGATACTTAACTTTTGCTGTTGTTGTTGATAGTGGATATGTTGGACTGTTATCAAGCATTCTCGAGTGTGATATTTCTTGGTGTTGCACCGTACGCTCTTGATAGTTCTAGCGCTGGGGAAATTAAAATCTCTATGTACAAATTATTTTTCAGTACTGTTAGTTGTAAAGATTCATTCATTCTGTACAACTTCAGGTGTCTTCATAATCCTGTTGGCTCCTTTTACAACTGTGTTGGTCGATTACGTCATAAGATAATTGACTATTTGCTATCTTTATAAAGCCGACTGCTCACAAACTATGTCCATATATTCAAAAATGTCTTCTTGTCTCTTTATAGCTAAGAAGAAATAAGTAATTTAACAAAACAGTTATTTTTAGATTTGTTCTATTGGTTCATAACACTTTTCAAGGGATTTAAAAGTTGGCATTTTTCTTTAATTTTAATTAAAGATGTGTTCCAAACTTGTCCGTACTGGATAATCTAGGAACTTCGCTGTGAATGAACATAATTTTTGGGGTCCTAAGATCCTAAACTAACTGTTACTCAAGACCCGGGATAAAATCTTCCCATGGTTAAAACCGTAATGGCTCATTTTTCTTTCAGGAAATTCACTAAGCCTGACACCACGGTATAAGAAAATCAACCACAAATTACACAACCAATTGCAAATTCTTGAAAATCAAAACTTTGAATGGCCACTATTTTGAAACGGTCCGATCTAGCTTTCCCAAATTACACAGAACCATTTTACGCCCACTCACCCAACTCGAAAACCATGATTAAAACCGTAATGGCTCATTTTTCCTTCAGGAAATTCACTAAGCCTGACACCGCGGTATAAGAAAATCAACAGCAAATTACACAACCTATTGAAAATTCTTGAAAATCAAAACTTTGAATGGCCATTTTGGAACGGTCCGATCTAGCTAGCTTTCCCAAATTACACAGAACCATTTTTCGCCCACTCACCCGACTCAAGAACCCTCCAATTATCCAAATGCAACTACAACCATGGTGTAATAAGTAACCACAACTGCCACAGCCACAGACACGGTTCACACGTCGCTAAATAGCCGAGTTTACGAGCGTGTAACTCGTACGAGTTCACGTTTTCGCTCGTGTGCATCTCGGATTCCTCGTGATATTTACGAGCTACAACACGCCAAGTTGCAGCTTACGCGTCAGCTGTTGCCAGACCGTGCCAACACAAGTCCGACCTTGACTCGACCTTGGGTTATCTTTCCACTTCACTCCCACTTCCACTTGGAACTCACGCATGAATGATGGCCGGTCGGCTGTAAATAGAAACTGCGGCTCGTCATGTGTAGAAGGGTGGCTAACAGGTGAGTAAGAGACGTTTTTTGTTTGTTGAAAATGAAAATTTCAATATTGTACTCAGCTTTCTCTCTAATTTGGATCTCTGACGGGATGGGCAGTACCGGACAACTGGAAACGCCTCATTATTTGAGGTTTGGTTGAGAAGAGGTCTTGCAGTTCTAGAAAAGAAGAGTGAAGAAATGTTCTGTGAGGTTATAAAATGAGCAGCTTTTTCTTGAACAACCTGGCAAAGTTATGACTACAAAACCTTTCCTACCAATCAATCCTGACCTGTACCTAGCGTTACCGCGTAACAAATTGAGAGTGGTGACTGAGGAGATCGAACCTGCCCCACTAGAGTGTTGAGCTCCGGATTCATGCGCGGTACCAACCTACCACGAGACCACTACCAATAGGTTTTAGCATTGTGAAACGCAATTTTTACTACTGCAACTATACCTTATAGTTGGCAAGCGCAGAGTTAACAGATGTTTCACCTAACAACAGGTTGAAGACGGAGAGGACTAGATCGAACGGGAGTTTGGCTGTCCAAAACGTGAAATAAAATGACCAGCAACCTGAAAGACAAGCTCCGCATCGAAGTACCTTAGTAATAACTTTCATTACTTATGGTGGTACCAAGACGCCAATAAGGTCACCGACTCAAAGGCGGAGTTGGGGCGGACTTTTCCGTGTCCACTCTCAAACTCTCTGTGGGCCAAACTTGTCGATGCAGGTGCCAATGCAATTAGTCACTACCCTCTCTCTCACTCCTCACTCACCTGAGGTTCAACAAACTTGCCTCCCTTTGCTCCACTGAGCAACGTTTACGAGTAAATTCAATATAAGCTCGTAGCTGTAGAGAGGTATTTTGCTGCCGTGGAAATAAATTCAGTGTTTAGTATGTGCGTATTTTTGTAATTCAAACAAACCAAAAGCACGGTTTCAGGACCCCAACTATGCAGGGACGAAAAGTAGCTGTGTAGGAAGGACGAGAACAACATCAACAATATTATTAAGCAAAGAGCCAGTGTATTTAGCATGACAAATATGTTTATCGTTCGGCAAATCATTAACTTGAGTAAATATTTTAACAGGATGGCAGTTCGAGATTGTGTTTATCCACACTAATTTTATTTTGTTTATGCATTAAAAATGAAGTCTGTATTTTTCGTCTTCCAAACAAGACAAAAACAATGTAAAAGGTATAAGAATCTGAATATGTTTTCCCGTTGATATGGAAATATAAAAACGTCAGCACCAGCTGGTTTGAAAGGGTAAAACTATAATGAACCAAGTGCCGGCAGTGCCGAAGCCTGTAGTTGCAGCATGAGAAATAGGAAGATGATATTTCTCATGTTTCTCATTTTACACTGGTTAACCTCTTTCTCATTTTGCACATTTGGGAAAATGACCTGCAATCGGCTGTTTTCCAAACAAAGTTTAGAAATCAACTATTTCAGTTTTAAATGTAATATGATATAAGATGTCATTTATCACTGAGACTATTCCTTGAATTTACAGCGTTAGACACTTATAGATAAACTCAGTGGAAACAAAAGTAATAACTGTAAAATTTTAAAACTTTACGGTTCTAAAGAACAAGAAAACGACTTCTAATTTAAAATACTTCTACTGTCAAATAACACCCATATTTTTAAGACATTTGACAAAACAATTCAATCCAGACTTGTGACTGTTTTCCAACAACTTATCGATCCCATTCCAGTTTGGATTCAAGTTACACAAAGATACGATTATTTCTTTTGCTACTTCTTTTATCGATGAAGTATTTTCTGCTGTAGATGAAGTCTGGAGGCTAGACACTTGGCCTTTTTAATACCTCAGCCGTGCCTTTGATATGTTAGACCGTAACATTTTTCTCAAACTGTTCAAGTGTGGAATTGGGGGTCAGGCTCAGCATTGGTTCTCTCCGTATCTTGCCAAAATACTCGAAGTCCAACATGTTTCAATTGAACAATACTTTACCACCTTTGGTCCTGAATTCCCCAGATAAAAACATGAGTTCCTCAGAGTCCTGTGTTTTCTGATGAGTAGAAATGTCTTGCCTTCAGTCTAAAGTATGCACCCTAGTCCAACTATCCATCCATATACTGTACTGTTTGCTGATAATGTGGGTTTGTTGGTCAGAGCATCACAAGTTTACGACGCATGGATGTGTATAAACAAATATCCGAGGAGAAAATTGTCCTTAGGTGATTCATATTAAAAGAGTTTTCTTAAAACTGTTTTCGGCACACCCTCAACTTGAAAAGTTTGAACCGTGAAGTGACCTAATATGCTATGAAGGGTAGCTATACTTCGTCAAGGATATAAGAATGACCACATGGCTGGCAATCAAAGTTAGCAACAATAAAAAGGTCGCTCTTATGATTCCTTAGAAAGTACGCTGTGAAACTCAAAAAATCTAAGTTTCTAAGGGTGCTGACATTATTAACACAGTGTGTTTCACGGTGCTGTTCCAAAACCTTATTAAAACTTATCATTAATGATTTAATTATAATAACGTTATAATAACGGCTTCAAAACGTTGGACAGGAACCTCTACAACTTGCTTGAAGCAAATGAACCGATCTTAACCACGCGTTAGGTCTTTTGTTAAACTGTTTCTTATCGATATCAATTAATCGAGTCTTCGTGCTTTCACCCCGTGCATAACCTTTTTTAAATGTAATCAGCTCTTTGGCAATTTCCCTCCAAATCCAAAATATACTTACAAACCAGCTGAGCATGGTCGGGCTGTACGGGGGTGACCCCTCCAGGGCTACATCCTTGAACCACAACACTAACACAAACACGTATCCACACCGCGGACGCGGACGCACGCACTGACGCACACACACACAGCGCGGCGCGCACTCCACCTCGGCGTCGGGACGACTGCTGTGTACCGCCCACCTGGCTGTTGCCTCACTCCGACGTCGCTATTCTCGGCGTCGCGACGCAATCTCAGCTGTAGCGTCCGACACTGTTCATTTCTCAAGTCTCTGACCCTCATTGTCTTACGACATCCACTCCTTAATTAAAAACATGTCCGGGTAATTTACAGCGTCCAGTGATATGTGCGAGCCAGATGCCTGGGGGGTGGCCAAAGTGGCTAGATCTACCTGTCCTTGACCGGTATAGATGGAGTTGCCGTGCTTCCCAGCTCTGTGTCTGGACACGGTCTAGCCGAGCTTTTATCCCAGTGTTCCCTTCTATCGGGTGTGGTGTCCAATAGGGAGTGTGGTTTGATGGTTGTCAACGTGGTGAATTGTTGAAGTACTAACCCAACTTTTGCTTCGACAATCTCTTTGCTCTAATACAATCTAAACTAAACTTCCTGTACTTTCCTGTACTTAACGTCTTCAGCTAACCTGAGTCCAACTTAGAACTCAAAACCCTTGAAATGTTATGAACTTAAAGTAAAAAGGACCTGCTTACATTATTAGAATATCTAATGATAAAAGAGAGATAGGATAATAGAGTGTTCAACCCGTGATCTGGATGATGTGTGGGTTCTATATGAGCACAACGAGAAGTCAATCAAAAATCAGCAAATATGACACGTGCTACAGTCATCATCTTGAAACTTAAAAGTTAGATTGACCTTCTACGCACGAGGACCGCGTTGACCGAGGATATTCTGGCAAGAAGAATTGTTCGTTCTGATTAGGCTTCTTCCAAAAATGAGCTTATATTGAATGTGTATTTTTTAAGTAGTTGGATGATGGTTAACAATATTTCCATTATAATAATTTACTTTTTAAAATTCACTGCAAAGCATCATCATAGATAATTATAAAAAAGATATTTCCATTAGAGCCAGATTTGGAGATACTGTACAACAAAGATAACAAATAGCAAGAAGTAACTTGCTATTAGAACAGCTACAAAAGTCAATGCAACTAAGGACAGGAAGTTGGCTCGGGGTGGATTTGAAGTTTACTTTGGAAAGGAAGAGAACTGAAGAGTTCAACGGAAACACAGGATGTACAACTGACTAGGCAGGTGTAATGGCGGCCTTTTGATTGTATCACTCATAGACTCGTCTGTACAATCCTGAAAGATGGAGAGCTTTCATTTGCTTGGTTCCCGGAGAGGTCAAGTTGTATTATGTGTAGTTAATGGTACAATTCGGACATGTTAACTTTCGTTATAAAGTGTATGCTTTGAGCTTTCTATCTATCAGTGGGTTGAATTTTTTCTGTGTATTTTTAACGAATTTTCAAAGAAAAAAGAGCTATTTGTTCCGACGCCGGTATAAAACGGAACGACATGTATCACAATGAAAACGAGAGTGGCAGAGGTGTAGTGGTGCGGGAACGCTTGGAACGGCGTTGCCACACTGAAAAATGCTTTTCAATTTTCATGACTTTAAAAATTTCGAACAATTTCGGGGAAGGTTTCTGAATTTTCCCTTCCCTAGGTGTTTCATACTCCTTAATCTGATTTGTAACGTACCTAGGTACCACACAATTACATTAATACTTATGATAGCCAGATAAGATTTTGCGTTCCCACTCTGCCAAATTTACCACTGCACCACTGGAGAGTGGAAGAAAAACATTTCCTTGATAAACTATATCTCGCTACAGGACATTTCCTACGATTCACAGTAGTGCTTTTAGCTATGCGTCAGTTATTTTGTAGGCAACGTTGAAAAAGTACGGAAAATAATATATTCGATCATCATATGAAAGCATTCAAGTTTTGTACAAAAGCATATGAAACGTTGACTATTTACTTCTCTAACGCGAGCTTGTTGCTTACACGGCCATAAAAATGTGCCTATGCCTGCTAACTCATCCACGGCCTCCTTTAACTGAGCTGGCTAGCGCTCTTGTGCTTGCTTAAGTGTATGATTTTGCAATTGATGAAAAGAACAATTCATAAAACGTCCTATAAGTGGCTTCCAGTGAATTATTGAATAACTCCCGTAATCGGGTTTGCCTTACACCAAAGATTATGTTATAGGTTGAAGGTGCATGGATGCTGAATGGCTGAGACAGGGAAATCAACATATTTGCGGTAGCTCGAGCACAGATAGCCGTGCAAGATAATTCTTTAAAACGTCTCAAATAAAGCCACTGACGCAAGTGCAAGTTCATTAATTCTCAAAAATCGCACACCTTAGTCAAATTTAAGTCATCGACGTCAGACAAACTCGAGCATGTTGAGCCGAGGGTGGAGAAAGACGGCGAGAGATGTCAGCGCTATCTGTGCTCGGACTGCCGCAACTACGTTAATTTTCCTACCTCAGCCAATTCGGCATATATGCGGCTATTGATGTAACACAATCTTTGCTTACGGGTATTCGCACACGTGGACTTTTGTCGAGAAAAATACCACTTCCAGAATTAAAATATACTTATTCTAAAACATCACAGTGTACAATTAAATATTATTGTTTCGCAGCCCTACTCTTTAGCGGACCCGTGGCGGATTGGTATCGCGCGCTCATCCGGAGCTGATCACTTCAGTGGCACGGGTTCAATCTCACAGTCACCACTAACAATGTACTAAGTGACTTAACGACAGTCCTAGGTAAAGAACAATGTTGAGTGGTGGAGAAGACTTTGTAAAACAAGACAAACTTTTCCTTGTTTTACTCTGAAGCGACACGACAACATCAGCTGATCTAGCAAGCGCGTGTGCTACGCCCACTAGAGTGGATACATCGGCAGAGCGGAGGTTTGACGTGGAGCCAGGCAACTGGCAGGTGCAGCACAGTAGGCTGAGCCATAATTCAGTATTAAAAATTGTTGTTTGGGGTGGTATTGCGATTATGGATTGACGGGCTGATTGGTAAGAGATTAAAAATCATACTATTTATTCCAGTTATTGTTGTTTTTAATTGTACTATACCTCACTATTTATTATTGTTATTACTACTATTATTATTATTACTATTATTTAATAATGTATTATATTTCTATTATTTGTTATTACTTTACTAGATTTTATCATTATTATTAAATTACTCTAATTTATTCATATCAATCTATTAAACTGTTTAAAATAGCTTATAAGTAGAGATAAAAAATCATACTATTTATTCCAGTTGTTGTTGTTCTTAATTGTACTATACCTCACTATTTATTATTGTTATTACTATTATTTAATAATGTATTATATTTCTATTATTTGTTATTAATTTACTAAATTGTATCATTATTATTAAATTACTCTAATTTATTCATATTAATCTATTCAACACTGTATAAAAATAGCTTATAAGTAGAGATAAAAAATAATACTGTAGTTGACTAATTATTATATGTTACTATTTATTCAAATATACGAGTATGTTAAAAGAATAAGTAAATATTTATAGTTCTCCCCTCAATTAGCTTATGCTAGAGGGGTAAGAAACACACTGTATTGTATTATATTTAAATTTGTATGAAATAAACGATTTGAAATGAAAATGTGTCAAACTCATCTCTGTGCTTCATGACCTACATCTCTCCTTTCACTCACACGTCACAAACACAGAGTAGTAAGACAATATGAGTATCATTCTGATGAGCTAAGTCCATGTCTCTGCCTAACAAGATGAAGAAATCTCCTTTGGGGATGGTTGTTGTAAACTATTCTAGATGCGACCTGACCTCGGTATTTCGATCTAAAAGCGTTGGGATATCAAAGCCTGCTTGAGAAGCGAAATCACAATAGCGAGATTGCGAAAAGTATTTTTTATTTAAGGTTGACGTCATTTTAATGATAAGTTTTAAATATTACTATTATATTTGTATGTGTTAGTAAAGGATTTATAAGTAGCAACAAGGTAGAAGGAAAATTACGTTGGCTATTCAATGTAGATGATATGAAAACTCAAGGACTTTAACCATCGAGTATCTCTTAGTTCATCTTGTGACGTGCGTGGTCAAAAGTATACATTTGTGTACTCTTTGTGAAAGGACAAGTTCACTATACTTGAAAAGTTATTTAAAACACAAAATAAAACATAGTAGTACCCTGATAACGTTTTAATTTCACAAGACTACTTTCAAAAGCTGTTTCATTATCAAGTGCGTTGTGAATTGAGTCTAAAACTACGGTATATAAATAAACAAATCGAAAGATCAAATATAACCCATCTGGATTATAAATATTAGTTTGGACGAGGAATAAATTTCAGTATTCTTGAATAGGCTATATTCGTATGATTCTGACGTGAAATCTGGCAAAGAAGACCACTGAAAATCTTTTGCCATTACAATATTTTACAGATCATAGTACAATCATTATCGAGTCGGTAGATAACGTTATACAGTTCGTACAATAATGATAATTAAGCAAAACAAAAACAAATAAGAAACAAGAAAGATTATTTCAGGATTTGAAAATATTATTAATAAAATACTTAAGAAACAACAACGTTGAAGCTACCAAGTAGAAAACAAAAAAGAATTTCAATAGACTAATATGTAAAGTGTAACAACCAGTAACGAAGGTACACAAAAACAATGAAATAAGTAGTGAGCACGAAGATAAACCATGAAAAGGCAAACAAAAGATAATACCAACAACAAGAATATAAAAATACAAGACTTAACATAACGGGGACTTAACGAGAGATAAAATAAAACTTATAGATTGGTAATAAGGACTCATTAAAGGTCCACAGAGAACATGAGTCGCGTAACCATCACGATATTCAATTTTCCATTGGCTCTGCATAAATAATGATGTTTTTGTTTCGTTGTTACAGATGGTCAAGCTGCTGCGTACCTGTGATTGGTCGATGTCTACTACTATCGGCCAATCAGCTTCTAGACCTCTCAGGTGTTGGATGTGTTTTAAAGGTTTAGAGTTTCTCTGATCATCTTGACTTTAGCAGCTCTAAGTTTTTAGTGTTGTGTTCGACTTGCTCTCTTATGTTGAACACTATCTGATTCTCTAGTCTCTCCATGATGTCTTATAGGTTGACTTACAAATGAAAATGGATTTTGTAACAAAATGTAGTTTTAAAACGTCATGTACTTACTTCTGACTAAACATGGAAGGTTTCCCAAGAATATTTCAAACTCAGAGCTGGTAGGTCTTCTTATTTGTTAAATATACGAGTATTTCTGTGTGTTGAATACATTTTACATGCTTTGTTTAGCCTACTGACCTCTAGTTGGCACAGGGACGGGGGCTCTTGCCAGCATGTTTCCGTTAATGCTTGTCAGAAGATTCTATTCAGAATGTCACGGTAAATAACTATTTCTGTTCTGCTTTAACTGATATTTGTTTAAAGGTTATTTTTATTTCGGCTATTTACAGGCGATCTGTTACGTACATTTTGCACCACATTGTTGCAGATTCGTTCCCGGCTTAAATAATGGTGTTAGTGATAGTTGGGTGTTTTAAGTTTTCCCAAATAAGTATCTTGTTTAAATTTAGTTTTAAAACAAGACTTTTTGGTGGTTATATGCTCAGACGACATGTGGCAGTTTGTTCCAAAATTTAGTTTCATCTGAGAAAACACTCAAAACACTTGAAAGTCCTGTATATAGATAAACATTATACAACTATTTCAGCCAACCGTTTTTAAGATACGAGGGGATATCTTAAATAAATTACACACTGTGGTACATCTAGCTTCGAGAAATTTAAAAAGTTCTTCAGTTTACTTTATATTGAGAATAGTTTTATGCTCTCATACCCTGATAAGGCTGGAAACAGTAATAAAATAACTAAATCGTGTCAAACGCCTCTTAAGGGTGTGCATTAGTGGCCGTAACCTTGAATTTCTAATTAGAGCAATGTAAAACATGCATTTTCTTGGGACACTTTGCGGCTTCAGCATTCATTGGATTTAAATGAAATAAACTTTGTTTACAGTGTATTTAATGTTTTAATGGCTCCTCTAAGTTGAAATTCCATTTTCCATTTTGAGTCCATTTGCTCACTCATAAAACCGTGACATAAATCCAAAAGTTGTAGAAAAATTGAGTGTGAACTTCTTGTTTTTACTATGAAACTAGTAACATTTTTGGAACTAGTAGTGGTGACAGCGGATATTGAACTTACGCCATCGGCATTATCAGCTCCTTAGTCGGGCCCGCTTGCACAAGTTGGCCACGAACGTGTACTAACATTCAGTCGGGCTTCTAAATACAAATTCAATGGCGACTAACGACTCACAACTGCAAATACAGCAAGTTAAATAAGTTGTTCTAAATTTAAATAGGTCAGTTTAACAGCGTGAAGAGCGGCGATGCAGTGAGAAACAATGGGTAATCCTGGAGCGGATTCGACCCAAGCTTTGGCAAGCGACGACGCTTTGTTTGTCTGAAATGTGATTCTTGCAGTAACTGACTCATAAGTGCATTCTGTCTTTGCACATCGTGTTGACGCTCTTAAAATAGACACTGGTGTAGTTGTGTTTTTGAATAGTATATTTCTTAGGTAGCACCAAAGAGTGAGCCTTACAAGACCTAGAGAACAAAAAAGAGGACTAATTTCAAGTGTAATACAGTCGGAGATATTGTACGAACAAATCTGGAGCCTTTAGGAAGGGAACTTTCAAAAGGAACCTAAAGACCATACAACGAGAAGCTGTTGTCGGTCGGAATAGCATCGGCTTACCGCACAGTCTGGGAAAGAGCAATCCTAGTTCTTGTTGATACCCCACCGATTGAACAGAAAATCCTGGGAAGTATTTCAAGGAGGAAAAATGGGCCCTGAAGAACAAGCAACAGCCGTCAGAAACATCCGGAGAAATGCTACAGACACTGCTTCAATGGTGGCAGAACATTGGGAATGAGCAGACTTATCGTCTCATCAGAGACCTACGGACCTGGAATGGCAGGAAGCATGGTCAGTTTGGGTTCTATCTTAAATTGGCTATTGGATTAGAGCTTTTAAAGCTACCTCTTCGAGTCTAAAGACCTGATAGCAGTAGATGCGAAGATTGCGGAGCGGAGTAAGACGATATCTACCATACAACCTTCAGGTGCAAGACGACAGAAAAAAATGAGAAAAGAACCATTCCAATATCTCGATGTAGACGTTGTGACAACAAAGTTAGTCAGCTTATCCTGAAAGGAAAATTGGAGATATGTCGAGGTATCTGTTGTTTAAGTACAAGATGCAACAAAAACAGCCAACAAGTATATCTAAAACAACTAGTAGATCTAATAAAAGTGGCACTTATTGGTTGCATCAAAGTCGATGCCAAGCTGAACACGAATTATCCACTTTTACGTTTAAGGCGAAGCCGAGTACATGAGTAATTTCGTTATGAACATGAACATTTCGTGACGTTATTTTTCTTTTCGGAAATAACATTTCAGGAACAATACTTTTTTAACTGGAAAGTAAAAAACTAAGCTTAACCTTAAGTTTTGCATTTCGCTCAACTTTAAATATTCTGAAATGCAAGTAGCCGCACATTTTGTCTCAAAAAATGTTACTTACTTGTTAAGGTTATTTGATGGTTTATAGCGAAAATCAGCTGATATATGTGAACATATGTGCAATAATCCATTGCCTAAGAGGACGAACCGGAATCCCAATTCATTATATGTCAACGTCAGCAACCAAACTTTGTTTTGTGACATCGCTTTGATGCGCCTGACGAGAACGAAAAGTATAACGCTAATTTCCTGGAAACGAGGGAACAACGAGACTCTCTCTAGTTGTTGGGATTGGATGACAATTCTATACGAGTGAACCAATTCAAAGGCCGCCATTACAACTGCCTAGCCAATTGTACTTCCGGCGGAGGAAAGTTGTCTCTCATCTGTGCATCCGCTCACAAAGTAAACTTCAAATCCACCCCGAGCCAACTTCCTGTCTTTGGTTGTGATGTCCTTTGTAGTTGAAAAAGAGTAGAGCGGCGTAACCTACTTGAAGTTTTGAGCACAATATTTATGTCTGACCTCTTGACAGAAGGATTGTCTTAAAGACGTTCTTAAATATTAATTTCATTAAACTTACAGAGCTGTGATTAAGAAATTACATTTAAAACAAGGTGTTCAAGTAATGTTAAGAAAATGGAACCTTTTTTAGGTTGATTAAGAAGTGTTAGTTTTTCCTTTCTTATGTCATTATTAATAATGTTTTAATGTACGAAAATACGTATTCATTCCAGCTTTTAATTTCATTTTGTTTGGATTTAGTCACTCAGCATGTCTTCAGTTCAACATCTTGTTTTTGGAAAGTGGCCCAAACCTATCTGCCCGCTCAGGGAATCGAGCGGCAACCTCGCGTATTTTACTGAGCCACAGAGCCAAGGTACGTTCCACCGAAGAAAACGTAACGTCAAGTAGATTGTGCACAGATGCCGAATGGCTGAGGTAGGAACATACTTGCGGTAGCCCAAGCACAGATAGCGCTGAGAGGGAATTGTTTTAAGAGTTTCAAGGTAGCCACTGACCTCGTGCAAGTACTGTAATTTATTTATCGAAAATCGCACGATTTGGTCATTGACATGGGCCAAAATCGAGCATGTGGAGCAGAGGGGGGAAAAATATGGCGAGAGACGGCTGCGCTCGCACTATCTGTGCTTGGGCTGCCGAATTAAGTTGATTTTCAACCAAGTGGAGTCAATGCGCAATCTTTTTATGATAACAATATCTTTGGTTCCAGATAAAGGTTTACGTGTGCAAACAGCGTAAAATAGCAAACACTGGAGAGGTGGGCGGATTGTCACTCTCAGCACGTTGACAGCATGTAACACCTGCCTGGACCATGTGTCACACCATGTGTCACAGTGCTGAATATGCGTGGACATGCCACACATCCGGCCGTCACTGTAGGTACAGGAAACAGTGGGGGCAGGTCGGAAGTCAAAAGTCACTATGTAGCAATGATTACTAATCTAATAGATTAGTGTAGTCTGTCCAATGACTATAGGTGTGACGTAATAGTATAGGTTTTAAACTGGTCAATTTCTTTCACGCCTTTTAGTCACTTTATAAAGGTTTCCAATCCTTAATATCTCCGCGCTCATGTAATGACTCTCTGTACGTAACATGATTCTAAAATACTTTGCTAGAGTTAAATTTCAAATTGAACTGTTATACTAGGAATTGTAAAAGCACTGGGCTTTCGCAGTGAGTTATTCTCAAAATTCAAATTAGGAACGTTTGTCTTAATACTAACAGTTTCATTATTTAAAATAACGGAATTTTTGAACTGCAGTCCAAATTACGGTCATCTTTTACTGCCCGTACTGCGCAGCCTAAACGCAAATTATCTTATATAAATAAGAAATTGTATCTATACAACACTCGAAAATCTGAATATAGCTGACCTCCTGTATAATATATTCTGCCTCAAACAATACAGCCACATTTTACCTTCCAGGAATAAATCCTAAGATAATTAATGGTTGACTTGACCCTACACGTTTTCATGGAAAGAGTTATGGCTACCACTTTTATAACTATCTTTCCAACCCATTATTTGTGTGTTATTTGGATTAGGTTGACTAATTTTAAATCATTGTAACAGAATTATAGTATTTTAACTTAGTACTTTAACAGATATTAAAGTGTGCTAGAGTTGTTGATAAGTACTTTAAAAGATAACACGAGATACAGTGTTCTAACATTACACACTTGCGACTAATATAAAATCTAGTTTTAACCATTTTCTCAAACAAATATTTTAATAGTTTACTTACGGTTTGTCTACACTAGTTGACCAAATGAGTTTGTACCTGTAACACAATATTCATATTAGCGTTTCAATTCTTTTCAAGTAAAGAAAATTATTTCTCTAGTTTTAAAATCTATTAGTAATCACAAAAAACATTTTTTTACATTATTTTTCAATTTTGTTCCTACAAAGAGTGTTTAAACGTAACACCATCCAAGAAATAACAAAAAACTAAACGAAACTTTCATTTTCCAACTTAGTACAGACTGAAATAAAGCTTTTGAAGAGAGAAAAGCTGGTGAATCAAAACCGGAAGGAAGGAAGAATGGCAGCAACGCATATCAGCTGATTTATGAGGGACAGGTTGAATGGGAGACAGATGGCTGGGGAGTAAATTTTCACAGTCGTATCTAGAAAAAAACAGTCTTTCCTTTGTGAGGCACGTCAGCCAATGGGGGTTCGTATTGCAATCGGCGTTAACGGTGTTACTAATAATGATGTGGTAAAAGTAAAGTCTTATTCATAGTCAAGATAAATACATATAAATATAAAATGTACTTCAGCAAAGTTATACTGAATGAAATGTAAAGTCCAATACATTTTTAGTTACTGTATAAGAAAATCGAGGGGATTACCAAATAGTTATAATTATGGTTATTTTCTAGACAACGTGCTTATTTTAATTAAATACTTTGTTTTACCTTTGACGAATTTCATTTTAGATAAAAAGACAGAAGCAATGTTTCCCCTCAGTGGTATGTTTAAGCACTCGATCTTAAAACGATGAAGCTTTTTATTTGAGCCATCGTTTAACTATACAGGTAAGCAATATTCAAACCGTTGGAATAAACGATACTTTCCGTCATGATGCATATAAATTTAATAGTTACATTATTTTAATAATTTACGTTATAACTTCAAGAATTTATATCAAACTACTGTTTTAAACTTAATTATTAATGTAATATTCAATTGATGAAACAGCCTACTCCGTGGTTTTTAAGCTAGTGGCAAGTTCTTCAGTGCTTAAGCTGGGGTTCCTAAGACCACTCTTCCCAAAAGAGTCATTTTTACCATCCCTCATTTAATGTGTTAAACTTAAGCTCGTATCAAAACAAGCTTTACATTAGAATCTAGAAATGAACTACTATACTATATTTCTAGAAAAATTAAGCGCTTCTTCAACATTTAAAATTTAAGCGTATGAATGAGACAAACCAGCGTTTTCTTAGAAGAAAAAGAAAGTTCCCTTAAATAACAGTGGCACCAAGCTCGCACTTCGCTAGTTATCGTTTGGAAGAACCATATGTTCAGGATTTGTGTAGGAAAACATCCGGCCGCCTTCAACAACAGCTGTTTATTTGTTTACTTTCTCACATTAGTCCAATCTCATTTGTTTTCAATCCATCAATCGACAATCAGAGCGTTGTTTCAGTGATCTAACGACAATCACGTTGAATTGGTATACTCTTTTCAAGACATTACTCATATTATATTGTACTGTTTTCACGGGTTACAAATAATATGCCGTCATTCTTATCGTAATTCAGTATTGATTTACAATTTAAACATAGTTTACTAATGTTTAACATAATATTACCTAACAACTACAACCACAGTTCCTTAAATCACTATTTGAGATGCCGACCACTCTCATGATGGTGTTTTAAGGCAAATATGTGGTGAAGGATGAGTGTGATCAGAGTGGAGTGATAAGGTTATGAGGTGTAGTCTTGTTACAAACTAAGGCCGACTCTTCCTTAGAATGGGTCATTAGCCAATGGCTAATGAAAATACAAGAACCAACGGCTAAACGTGACTTTTGAACCACGCAGGTTATGGTCTGATATGTCTAAACGATGGTGGGAATTGATGCGGGTATCATCAGATGATCACTGAGACTATCTGAGGTTCCTAAGATCACTCTTTCCAAAAGAATGGTTTTACCATCCCTCATTTAATGTGTTAAACTTAAGCTCGTATCAAAAAGATCTTTAACATTACAACCTAGCAATGAACTATTGCTATATTTCTAGAAAAGTAAGCGCTACTCTAGCATTTAAAAGCGTATGAATGAGACAAACCAGCTTTTTCTTAGAAGAAAAAGAGAGTTCGCTTAAATAACAGAGACATCAAGCTCCCACTTCGCTAGTTATCGTTTGGAAGAACCATATGTTCAGGATTTGTGTAGGAAAACATCCGCCCGCCTTCAACAACAGCTGTTTATTTGTTTACTTTCTCACATTAGTCCAATCTCATTTGTTTTCAATCCATCAATCGACATTTAGAGCGTTGTTTCAGTGATCTAACGACAATCACGTTGAATTGGTATACTCTTTTCAAGACATTACTTCGTATTATATTGTACTCTTTTTCATGGGTTACGAGTAATATGGCGTCATTCTTATCGTAATTCAGTATTGATTTACAATTTAAACTTTAAACACAATTTAAACACAATATTAGATTACCCGACTACTACAACCATTAACCTATGCACAGTTCCTTATTTCACTACTAACAATTCACAGCCTATTCTCAACTCACTCGTTTGTTCACATAGCACTTTCACCTACAAAAAGGACGCGACCTAAACGTCCAAAAAATATGAAAGGTCTGCCCTTTATGTCTGCTGTAAACCTAATGGTTCTTTACACTATAAATATAAAGTTAAAACCAATCTAACAGGGTGAAAATCGAGCAACTCTTAAATGAAAGTGGCTAGGTTAAAAAAAAACAAATTGCATTCTTTCTGAGTGGCCTTCATTTCTTCATTTTTAGACTTCAGCACATAAAAATATGTACATAGTTCATTTTAAATATCAATTTTAAGAACTTTACCAGAATGAAAAATGGAGTTTTATTCCAAAAGGTGGACTCAGGACTAAAGAACTAAAACTGGTAGCAGGACTACCGCATTTTGACGGCTTACTAGTCAATAGTTTCATTAATAAAATATCACTGTTTATAATTTCAGCGTCCAACTAGACTATTCTAAAAGTTCTATTCAGCAATATAATATCATGTTTAAATTGTATTGACATAATTTCCATCCATTCAATTTTTAACTTCACTCATACAAAAATACGTAGAATGTTATTTTTATAATTTCAGCAGTTCTAAAAAAACACAGTTGATCAAAGCAAAACTAAAAACAAATGGGTCTCTGTAGGCGAATGAATGCCTTAAGTGACGCCGCCTCCCCGGTCGACTTGGAATAGGCTTTCTATTGTCTTAACACATCTGTCAAGGCTTAATTTATAGTGCGATCTTAATCAAGATTGTGTAACAAAGACATTTTTAGACATCGTAGACGTAACTATTTATGACGGCTTTTATCTGAAAAAGAATTCGGTGCCAAAAGCAGCCTAAATACAAGCCAATTAGCTGAAATAGCCTAATGCTAACTTATTCTATGAAAGAGATGTTTTTAAAGTCTAACTAGTATGTTTTGTCTACTTTAAACTTGTTCTAATAATGATTATTGTTGTTTTGTAAACATCAAATATCTATAATAGTGTTAGAAAAACATAGCACCTTTAGTTGTTTTCAATATAGTTTTCAATGTAGATAGAGAGTTCCTTCTGAAGATTTATTATGGATGTTTCCATACTGTTCTGAGCTTTAGAGCGATTTTCTGGGGAGCTGCTGAAGATGCAGAAAGAACCTCTAGCTCAATCAAGTCCTGAAGCAAGAAGTATAAAGATTTTTAATAAGCTGCCATCAGAGGTCAAGGACATACAATACCTGGCTAAATTCAAAAATACCATGAAGAAAACCTTAGAAGAAAAGACCTACTTTCGCTAAGGGAATATGAAGAAGATACAGGCTAATTTAAAACACTGACGACCACGGCACTAGATGTTACAAAGTATAAGACGTTTTAGGAACTACAAACCACGTAAGTATTAGAAATCAACACCCCTAGTCTTCGTACGTCAGTACAGTGAAGTCACGTGTGAACCGGAAGAGGAAGTTAGGAGTAGGAGAAAGTTTCTATAAAGTTTAAGAGAATTAACGCTTCTCAGTTGGTTTCACTTTGATCAGTAAATGCCCTGCCCACACAGTTCCACCTCTCGTTAGAGCCGGTGAGCGGTACAACCATCAAGTGACTCCCCTAGTTGTGTACAAGGGTGTAATCTCCTCTTTGCGTTTGTACTTCCAGAATAGACACGCTTACAGTCAGGTTTTATGGTCAAAAGAATTGAGTTAGTAAATGCCTTAAATCATCGTGGCTTTAAATATCCCAAAAATTATTACCTCTAAAACCCTTAATTATTTTTAAAGTTTGAATTTTTTAATTTTGAAAGAATCGAACCACCGAAAAGCTATTAACCTCATATACATTGAGTTGGAGCGCTCAAACCAAAGCAAAAAACATCAAAATATAGATTATAACCCCAAATATCACATAACCCTTTTAGCCTGAACTTCGCCCCGCAAAACAAGACAAACTTTTTATGTTATGTACTTGCGTATTTTAAACTTCCATACGACATAGGTTTTGAGGATGATATAGGTCTAAAGCGGCTCAGATAGTCTCAGTGATCATCTGATGATACCCGCATCAACTCTCACCATCGTATAGACATATCAGACCATCACCTGCGTGGTTTGGAAGTCACGTTAAGCCGTTGGTCCTTGTATTTCAATTGGTCATTAGGCTATTAATTAATAACCCATTCTAAGGAAGAGTCGGCCTTAGTTTGTAACAAGACTACACAGCATAACTCATTACTACCACTCATCACACTCATGCTTCACCACATATTTGCCTTAAAATACCCTCATGAGAGTGGTCGGCATCTCAAATAGTTATATAGTGACATCTATGGATTAGTTTGTAATTATTATTCAAGCTTTAAGCTAGTTATTCCGGCTCAAATCACGTCTAAACATCATTATAATTTGCTTGAATTATTTCGGTAATGCTGTGGAGTACCATTTTAAGTCACTGATTGGCTGGAACTGAGATACGTGTTGAGTGATATCCTACTGGTCGTTGGTTGTCCTGTGACCATAATGATTTGCAGACATCAAGGTAGCATAAGCTATGGTTAAAGCTTGTATGTAAGACAGTCAACTAGATGCAATAATAATACTACAAACAAAATACCATTACAACTATTTACACAACGTAAAACCTTGATTTAATTAAAGAGTTTTTTTATGTATATAAAGAAATAGTTTACTAACAGACTAGTTGCAAATAGTTTTGAATATTAAATTTTTAAAATGTTTAACTTGTCAAAAAAAAACCTTCACTGCTCCTTTTAGCTATAGTAACGAAAGTAAGACCTCTTTTTGCCTAGGTCCCATGTACTATAGCGCGTTGAATAAAATTGAATAAAAAATTTAAGTTTATTCATTTACCTTCGAAATTTTAGTACAATTTTAGCTTTATTATTTTTGTACATATGAATTATTTTACCTGTAGAAGACTGTTTATATTGGCAATTTTACTAAATGAAACCGTGTAAAGAAATATGTACATTTTTATCATGAATAATTACACCAGCACCCACTGACACTTTTTACATGTAAATGTAAATTAACACTGAAATGATCGACAGCGAATTCGCCACGGTTCATGAATATTTGCTCACCTCGAGCAGAGTGGTGACGAGAGAGGGGGGAAGGGGAGTACTTTAATATTGAAGCGCTTTGCACGTTCCTTAAACACAGTCTGATGAAAGAGAGAAACCGTTTAAGACTCAATGAAATATTCAACATGGCGCTATAAATAGGTTCTGTAAAACCTTACAGAATCCTGATTCACGCCAGAGTGCAAAGAAATTAGATTTTCAGCCAACGCCTGATTGGAGCGCACACTCTGATAAAACAAATAATAAAGGTCGTAATTGTGGCAGATATAATGGTGGGTTTTTATTAAAGACAAACGTCATTTAAATACATGTTGATACACATTGAAAAATGTCTTTGAACAAGTTAGATAAAGATACGTCTGAAATTCAGCATACCATGGCGTTTTGAATTTTGCACAACACGAAAAATTATGTGTCTGTAAGAAGGAGATTTTGAGAAATCCAATCGAAACTAGCAGCTATATCGGCAAAAAATACCTTAGTTTGAGCAAGTTACCAAATTCGCTTATTTATAAATAGAAAGACAATATTGTCCTTAATAGTAATTATTATAAGCATTCAAATGTTATAAATTCAAAAAAAAATACTGGAACTAAAACATTTATGTTCACCAAATCTATAGCGCAGTAGGTAATTAGTAGGTATAGTAGTAGAATAAACTAAAATCGATTGAACAAACTATAACTGTTTAGGGGAATAAGTTTATTTCTTTGCATAATTAAGCGCTTAAACCCAACAGCTATTATTAAATTAAGTTATATTGACTGGGTAAAGTACTAAAGCAATTAGTATAAATTAAAAGAAGAAAGAGTTCTTTGAAAGAAGAGGAAGGAAACTGGCAGCAGAACTAGAATCCAAAGGCAAGAAGCCAAATCGATTTACCAACTAATCTAATCAAAGTTTAGTGTCGGGTATTTTTAACATACTGAACGACATTTACTCTAACAGTCTTAGGTTTTAGAAGATTAAAATAAATAAAAAAATAAATGGGTGAAGTTTCGTTACTACAGTCTGAGTAAGACTATTGCGTTTACGCTTCATTTCATTTCTAATAGTTGACTTAAACAACAACATTTTGTTCTTTTTAAAAATGATTCTTAAAAGTGTCAAAACAAATTAGACTTCACGACAAGAATGCTTCTCAAAGTAAATTTCCACTTCTTTTGTCGTGTCATCTCATTAAGTAGTGTCGGTGCTGACACCTAGCGGGCGTTAGTGGCATCTTGACACCAGGATGTCTGATCTTTTCCCACCTTTTGAACTCGTCATTAGAGTTTTAATGAAGGGGCGCTCCGGAGTGTCTCCGTTAACGATCGTTAAATATTACTGATGGCTGTTGTTCATCAAACATTGTTTTCGTGTATTTGTTTGTATTTGGTTACGCTGAGTACTTTAGGGTAGTTCATTGACTAATGCTTTTTGTTGGTTAATTTTCACCCGAAGAAGGGTTTAGATTGCAGGACTCGAAAGGTCGTGTTGAATAATTGTCAATAACGATTGAAAACGACCGCAGTAATTTTTTAAAACATTAATACAATCTAGTTCGTGATGCACACCACGTCAAACATTAATTAAATTTGCTTGAAATATTTCGGCCTCGCTGTGAAAGGTCTTTAGTCACTAATTGGCTGAAACTGAGACACTTGCCGTCGGTCACAGGGCCATCAACCGTCCATTGGAGCAGGGATGCCAAATGTCGATGTTCTCATTGGTTGTGGCATTACAGAAAATACTTCTTCAGGACTGTTTGCCGGCTTCTTGAAAGTGTAATGATGTCTTTTATGTTGAAGTTATTATCGTTTTTAGTTATTTCAATGGTTTCTCGAAAGACTCTCGGGTAATAATGTAAAATTATTTTTAACACATTGGCTTTGTCAAGTTCTATCACTATCAAAATTTAATAAACAATTTATATTTAAAATAAGATGAGTTGAAATGCCAGTTGCATATGACCATGCATCCGTAACAAAAGCGTTTAATCAATGATGACTTTTTAAAAAGGTACAAATAATTTAGTGGATTAAATTTAATTTTTAATTCGCACTCATTTATGTATCAATTACGATACCTAATGAGAAGGAACAATATTATAAATTGACAATATGTACGCAAATTTATAAAAACCGAACCGGAACAGTCGTTGGGTATTGCCGGTGTTAACCAGTATGTATAAACTCCAGAGCATACATAGTGTGCTGGGATTTATGAGTAAAGGAGAATAATGGAACCTTTGACATAGTGACAACTGAGGGAGGATGAGGATTGCCGCTATAATCCATGCTTAAGCACTCAGTTCAAATTGTGAACACGTGTCAAAATGACAGTAGATTTTAGCTTTACCGCTGAAATTTACACGATATAAACGCATTATTATCATTGACCTCATCATTTCTTTTGTACTTTAATAGAATACTGACTTAACAGTAAATACGAGGATACATTATTTGAATGATTTTGTAAGTTTTATGGTTTTAATTTGTCTACTTCAAATCACAGCAATCAACCTCGAAAGCTCCTACTTAGGTTTTTTCACTAGAGACATCTTTGAACATACCCTCTGCAAAACTTGTATGGCTAAACTTTTATCAGGGCGGCCAAAAGTGAATGTTAATAAGAGAAATTCAAACTTTTAGACGTTGGTTTCAGTTAAACAAAACTCTTTTGGAGCAGTCAGAAAGTAGTGTTTACCTAGACAATAGTTGTAAAGACATTACTGCTATTAGTGCTCTTCCGTTAAGGGTACGCCTCCGTGGTCACCGCAGAGAATACACGATGCCACGCACGTAACAACTGGCTAAACAACGGGCTTTCTTTCAACTGATGCGGCCTAACTGTCAAATCCTCCGCTTGCAAGTGCTTTGTAGAAAATACATAGCGCTCTTATATAAAGTTTGAATTCGGATTTTTTATTGAAACCGAAAGAGATTATCTATATTTGCCTGTGATTATGTTTTTGATAACCATATTTTAAGATTTTTGAATGGCGTCTTAAAACCGTTCATAGTTTCTATTTTTAACCGTTAATAGCATAGAAGCTAAAATGCCTTTTGACAAATGAACTACAGGCAAACTTAGATAATATGTTAATCTTTCATTTAAGAGTTGTTTCGTCAAAATGGCTTTAACATTTAAGTATCCATAGTGTTTCCCGCAAACCTCTGCAACGACGCTCTCCCGAGCAGCTGAGGTGGACCCTTAACTCTTAAGTATTAAATTAACTTTCGAGGCAAACTTTCATATCTGATCTTTTACATGTCCTCAGTTATTGAAACACCCGACAGATAATACCAAGAGCAATTGCTGCAATATTGCGAGCTGAGAGAGACAGACAAGGGAGCATACTTGGAAGCAAGCCATCTCGTGCATCTCTATACCCGACACTTGGAAAACAGCTACACTACACTACTTGTCAACGTCACCTCCTACAACCTCGGCTGACTACGACTGCTGCTAGAACAAGTACAAACTTTGAGAAGGAAGTAGTCAGTTTCCTAGTCGCTCGAGATAGGCACCGCATAATAAAAGGATACAGCAAATAGCAATGTAATCGTAACACATCGGAGAGACGGATTACACTATACTCTGAAAATTAAGTAATGTTGCCATTAAACAAATTCATGATAGTTTTTTTTACGTAGAACGTACTTATAACTCGTGGCCTGTAGACTGAGCAGCCAAACACCCTACCCAAATGTCATGACATCCTTATATCTAATAACTTATTTGTATTTAAAACTATGTTTTTAAGTTATTTCTGTTTTGAAAGATAACACGTGTCATCTAATGCGATATTGGTGGACCAATAGTAATTGACAGGAATTAATTTTATTTTTAATTAGGACTAGTGCAAGGTTGGTTTACCGCTGCGCTCTACACAGTACGGTGCCACTAGAGCGCGGTTGAACTAGTTCCCGGCGAGAACTTTCAGCGGTCGACATTGTTGACTCAGAATACAGGTGGCTCGGCCCTAGCGGAGGTTTTTGGCGGTACTGGCCATCACACCACGTTAAGAGGATTATCCAGCCAAGCAAGAACCCACGGTTACCACTGAAATAGCGGATTATTGGTTATTTCTCTCCGTTTACGAAGGGTAGAAGTGGTTCTATGTTCCTTATACATGAAAAAAACACAAACTGCTTTTGAAAATAACATTACACTTTATAAATAATTTTGGTCGAATTTAACAGTTTTTTGGTTAATTAGGGCGCAAGACTAAAAGAAAAATTAAACAACCCAGAAACAACCTTTGAGAACATACAAAAACTACTTTTCGAATCTCTACACAAAAATAGCCTCCTAAACGGCGGACTACGAGAACGTGTGATCAGATTTTTCTGGGTGATCAATCCTCTTAAGAGGAACCGATTTTAAAACTACAGTGTTTCCCTCGCAACGTTTTCAAAACCTGCACATTTCCAAGGATTGACACTGTAAGCAGTCTGTTCTAATATGACCTTTACAAACACTTTGTTCTTCAAGGAATAATAAAGAAATTTTCACTCTAAAGCCCGCGTAACAAATACTGAGCCTTTAATTTCAACCTCCTGTTTGTAGAACCTCATGATGAATAATTTTGGGAAAAAAATAAATGTGAAGATGTAGACATAATGACCTATAATTTAACTAAAGGTAAAAACGACCTCGCCGAGTTGTTGAGACGAAAACCTCTAAACTTGTTCACAATAAATTTTGATGCAGCAAACCGTTCTTTTTATTTGTTGATACATTTTCAACAGTTCCAACGGTATATTACTGCTAAGGCCAAAGCCGTACAAAAAAAAAAGAAAAGAAAATCCGATATAGACTAGTTACTAGCGTATCATAAAGGATAACTAATGGATTAAAACTGTGTGCCTACAAAAGAAAACTACATACAGAAGAAGTAGTGTTGTTCATTTAGCAAACGCAAGGAATTTTCAAACTACTGTAATTTTATTACTACAAGTGATTCTACCCGCTCTATAGACTTTGCTTTTTGGTCATCAACAATACAAAATTACGACAATAAAAAATTTAAATGCCTAGACAACACAATGTACCGGTTGAAATAGCATGCATGCTCTGCCATGCTCATACCAAACGATATTAGTGCTTGCATTGGAGTGGAAACGTCAGAATGTCACAGCCAGACAGAGAGCCTCCATTATTCTGACGTCATCATAAATCCTTGCGCACTAGCGCTCTCTTCCGCGGAGGAAGTAGGTACTAACTCTTGACTGACGTGAATGTAACATACAGCACGTCCTGTTAACGTCATGTTATTCTACAGTAGGATGTTATGTTCATTCGGAGGAAAACGATTATTTAGAAAATTTAAAACTGAAAACTTGTTTTGAATTTTCATTTAGAAAATAAAGTTATTCATATACATCACCGGAATGAAACGTAATAGAGCAAAACGGTTTGCAATTTTTAGCTTCCCAACACCTCATGATTAAATGGAAAACCGGAAAGCTTTTGTTAAGCAGCAAAAACGGTCCATCGGAAGTGGCTTTTGACCTTTGATGGGCGTTTTTCCTTCAAAATGAATTTTCTTATCCAATCATAAGTATAGTTTTACGACCTAAACCCTATTTTGGGAAGAAACTACCAAAAGAATCTTCCAGTGGGCCGATTTTGCTGCCTTACATGTTTAACCTATACATTTGCAAAATAAACATGTTTACCATATTTTGCGAAAATCGGAAAATGAATCCAGTAGAGTGGTCAATGGGTCCAAAAAGGGATAAAAAGGGCACTTTCTATGTTACTTGCGAACGTTGTATACAAATAGGCCTACAACTTAATTCGATTCTAACGTTGTACGAAGCAGACTTTCAAGGTGTTTTACGGTATTGTATTAAAACTGAAAGTGTGCCATTATTCTGAACGTATACTTCTTGGTTGTCTGAACCTATTCGAAAGCAAATAAAACTGTAGTTTACCCTTTTATGGATTGTAAATACAGTATATACTTTCTTGTGATAGTTTTCTTTGGCATTGTGTTAGTTTATAATTTGGTTGTGAGAAATTTTAATACCGCTGCAAAAAACCAAGAAAATATTAATTAATGAGTGATAAAAACCAATTTATAAGGAAGTTTAAAAAAAACTGTAGTACATTAACAATAACCACCTTAGTTGTTAAGTCCGTATTTTTAAATTTATGAGTAAATAATTTTATTAATAAAATTCCATGATTATTCGTATAATTGTCATTCGTATTATTCGTCATTGTATTGTATGATTTTAGCTATTCAAATTGTATTAACTTTGTAATGTATTTATTCAGAACGTTTCTTGTTTACATTGTTACTACTACATATTGTTATCTTTTATATGGTCTATTGCATGTTAAATTGTCCTGTTACTCTGCATGTTAACTTTCGTCACTAAAACTTGATATATTTTGTCTACTTGTTCACTTTTCATTGTATTGTATGTTTGTAGCTATTCATTCAAATTGTATTATCTTTGTAATGTATTTATTCAGAACGTTTCTTGTTTACATTGTTATTACTACATTTGTTATCTTGTTACATATTCTATTGCATGTTAAATTTCTATTGTATCACTTTTTATACAGATTTTTTTTGTCAATCCACGAGAGTCTCACAAGTCATGTATCATTGTAAATTGGCGATTGCCG
Organism: Matsumurasca onukii; assembly: GCA_018831715.1. Lineage (NCBI taxonomy): Eukaryota > Metazoa > Arthropoda > Insecta > Hemiptera > Cicadellidae > Matsumurasca > Matsumurasca onukii. Next base: position 14,786,512 of record CM032058.1, read on the forward strand.
TATGTATCGAAATAAATAAATAATCTCTTGATTATTGCACGTTTTCGTAATACATCACTATCAAGTTTTATTTATTTTTACCTTATTAAAAATGATTTTTTATGTTGTTTTTCAGTATTATGTGTTTTTCCCAGCAGCCCAAAACCAGCATTTCCTCCCATATTTACACTCGTTTTACCGTTTACATAATGAACACACCCCTTTCAAACCATTTACCCCGTGGCATTTCGAATACATCCATCGGGGTGCCACAGCTCAGTGGAAAAGTGCGTTCTTCGCACTAAATCAGCTAGGGTTTGATTCCTAAGCACAGTGATAACTTTTCCCGATGGCCACTACCCGTAATTCGGAATTCACGTTGGTCCGTTCCGTTGGTCGTTGGGCTATCAATTAAAGACCCTATATTTGTAACAGTCGGCCCTAGTTTGTAACAAGACCACACCTCTTCATCTATCAGAAACACTCAACACACTCACCCTTCATCCTTCATATTCATCCTTAAATGCCCCTAGGAGTTATCGGTGTTTCGAATCAAAGCATTTAATTCAATCTACCCTGAAACTGTCCACAATTGTAAAGGATATGAGTTGAATTCATATTATTCAAAATCAAGTTAACTGTCATGTAAAAATGATTTAGCTGCCTCGAGTATTGTCTTCCCAGAATGGCTAAAGACGTGATCGGTATTCCTACCAGGAAGCGAACGTTGGTCGTAATCAACTTGCCGGTAATTCTGATAAACCTCGGGAAGTATGATTGCCTCAACTGTTTCCGCTTTTGTATTCAATAAAGACGTGATATGACTTCCCGTGGAGTTCGGAGTAGATTACTTGTGAAGCTTGCCATTACGGATGTTTGTTTGGCAAATTATTTTATCGTGGGACAAAAAGTGTGTCTCAAAAGGCACATCTTTGAAGCTGGGTACTGTATTGAGTGTTTAAATTAAGATCTAGTGCCTGTTTAAGCTTTAGCATTACAGGGTTATTACAAATGATGTTCACGATTTCAAGTGTACATAAAATGTAGTTTTATATGTTATACAAAGAAACAACATGGTTACGTTTAAAGAAAACTCAAAAGGTTTCATAACAAGTTCTCATAACTATAAATTTTTGATACGGGTATCCCTTGTTCTACAACATATGACAATCCTATAATCAAGCTCTTGCCATGCGTTCAAAAGTGTCTTGCTTGATCCATTGTTTCGATGGCATTAGTAGTCCGTTTGCTGGATCTCAGGTTTGCTAGTGGTAATGGTGGTGTGTACACTTTACCTTTGATGTAACCCCACAAGAAAAAATAACAGGGAGTGTTATCCGAAGATATTGGAGGCCAGTTCAAGAGTACGTCATTATTCGGACCACCGCCCGATCCATGTCACAAGCACAAACGATGAGCATAAGAAGCATTGTTTTTACAAATTCGGACATTTGTTTTGAAATTAATTTACCACTTGCGATTAGATTGATTACTGGGAAGATCTTTATTACATCTGGTTATACAACTTGGTTACACACATTAGCTGTTGAAAATATGGTTAATTTGATAATTCATTACACAACAAGCATTACTGTCCTCCAAATCAACGATTACACAAGAAATACAAAAATTGACTTTAGAAACATCAGATACGCACCCAAACCAGTATAAATAAAACTGTTTAAGTTTTTTTCTAAGGGTACCAGTTAAAATGGTATAAAAGTAAATTTACCCATTAATAAGTATAATAGAAATCAGGAATATCATTTGTAATACCCCTGTACTTTGATACTTTATTTGTAATACTTGTACTTTGATTTGAGACACCGGCCACTCCTAGAGGGTATTTTAAGGTGAATATGGGATGAAGGGTGAGTGTGTTGAGTGTTTGTGATGGATGATGAAGTGTAGTCTTGTTACAAACTACGGCGGACTGTTCCCCAGATTGGATCATTAATCAATAGCCCAACGACCAATGGAATGGATCAATGGCTTAACGTGACTTCCGAACCACGGAGAGTGGCCATCGTGAAAAGTTATCACTGCGCCCGGGATTCGAACCCAGGCTGATTTGGTGCGAAGCACGCATTGTACCACTGAGCTATGACCACCCCCACTGAGTTTGCGAGCTCAGTAGAAATCGTTTGTTTGAGCTCATTAAAATCCTCTTTATGCTAACGTAATGACTGCCGAATCGTTTTTAATTACTAGAATTAGTTAAGAGTTAACTGAAGATTGAAAGGTTGTACTCCATAAATATCGACTAGTTTTTAATCTTATTATACAGAGAATTAACACGATAGGAATTTACACGAGTTTACCTAACTCGAATTTATCATTCGGAAATCAACAAATAGTCCTTTTAATATAGTATTTTGCATGGATGTAAACTGATTTGTTACTTAAAGTGGCATTTTGTTTGATCGTCGTTCATAACAAAAAGGGAAACATTACAACAAATCCTCAAAGGCATTGCCTATCACACCTGCACTGTACTCTCTTCTCATCGGGATGGATTAGGATAAATCACTAAATCACTATTTGAGATGCCGACCACTCTCATGAGGGTATTTTAAGGCAAATATGTGGTGAAGGATGTGTGATGAGTGGTAGTAATGAGTTGTGAGGTGTAGTCTTGTAACAAACTAAGGCCGACTCTTCCTTATAATGGGTCATTAATTAATAGCCCAATGACCAATGTAAATACAAGGGCCAACGGCTTAAAGTGACTTCCGAACCACGCAGTTGATGGTCTGATATGTCTAAACGATGGTGGGTGTTGATGCGGGTATCATCAGATGCTCACTGAGACTATCTGAGTTGCTTTAGACCTATAGCATCCTCACAACCTGACCACCATAAAGCTGGATTACAGAACCACGCCACGAGTCCCAGTCGTATTTATTATTCTAATAAAAAACGATAATAAATACTCTGGAAACGAAAACTTTAGCACGTCATTGAATGTGTCTAACAATGGTTTTTGAGAAGAATAACACCAAAATGATCTTTATATTAAAGGAACAGCGGCAGTTTCAATGAGTTTTTATTTTTAATAATCACATTGACTGATAACTAACCAGGATATAAGCTGTTTATCCTAAACGATATAAACAAAACTACTGAGACACAAAGCTCAAACTAAATTAACTTCGAGTTTATAATACTAAAAGCTTAAATTGAAATTACTCCATATTTGCGTTAGGACGAAAGTATCGGCGGATTGGTTACGCGCGTGACTCCGGAGCTCATCACTCTGGTGGAGCGGGTTCGATCGTACGTCGATTATACGTTTACACTTACCACTTTTAATGTGTAATGTGACAATGACGCTAGGTAAAGGTTGAGGTTAAGTAGTAGAGAAAACTTTGAAGTTCTAATTACGCCTCAAACTTAATTTTTAGCGTTCATCTGTCGTCCCAAAACTGTATTGTTTATCGTGACGTTTAGGACGTTAAACTTTAGTCGTATGAAAAGCTCTAGTTTAGGACTTAATAATGAAATATAACCTACTACTAACACCTGCTCATGAAAAATGAAAGGAGAAGAGCGGTTTAAGAAACTATATGAAATATTCATATTTCTTAAGTGGGGTCCGTCCATCCATTATGCACAACTTTTCATTCCCCCAGTTCAGAAATTCTTCCAACCACCTGTTCAGAGAGATTCCGTTACCCAGTTCTACTTAAAACCTAAGGAGAGTACTAATTAACGGTAAAGTAGTTTGAGAATTCTATTAACTGTTTGACCAGATATTAAACTACTCTAAGTATGTTTTACCAAGGTAATTTGTGAAGTTCTGTAATATATCAAAGTCATTTTTATTTTGAATTCCATGCAATAGAACCATACATACGATACATCAATTATACAAATTATGGGGCTATAGAACACAATTGAACGTACAACATTTAAACTGTCTGTTAACAAACAAAAATTCTTGTCAAATTTACAAATTAGACTGTATTTACAGTAGCGCATATTTTATATACTTTTACATATTCCAACCGCTTAGGCAAAAAGTTCCGGTAAGAAGGAAAATAGAAAACTACAACATTCTCGACCTATCAATGGAATTGCATGTTGATAATAAATAGGAGTGGAAGAAAAATACAACTTGTGTGTAATCTATAGAAAAGTTGCTTCACGTGGGAGGTTATTTAGTTAGTAGGCAGGTGATCGGTATAATGAACTTGTACGACTGGGACTCGTGGCGTGGTTCTGTAATCCAGCTTCATGGAGGTCAGGTTTTGAGGATGATATAGGTCTAAAGCGGCTCAGATAGTCTCAGTGATCATCTGATGATACCCGCATCAACTCCCACCATCGTTTAGACATATCAGACCATCACCTGCGTGGTTCGGAAGTCACGTTAAGCCGTTGGTCCTTGTATTTCCATTGGTCATTGGGCTATTACTAATGACCCATTCTAAGGAAGAGTCGGCCTTAGTTTGTAACACCTCATAACTCAATACTACCACTCATCACACTCATTCTTAACCACATATTAACCTTAAAATACTCTCGTGAGTAGTCTGCATCTCAAATAGTGATATAGTGATAATTAATCTTGTTTATAACTGGCCGCCAGACTCTGGGAATTGTATAACTATCATCACGGTTAAAATTGTTGTACTTTTCCTTGTAGATCTCTATGGATTCTCTTTTGTATCTCGGATAGAATAAATTAGTATTTTGGCGGGCAATTTAGAGTCACAAAATTGTTAGTAGTGACTCCAGGATCGAACCAGTGCCACCGGACAGATGCCGCGGACGTTACCAACCCGCCACGGACATGTGCTCGGATAACATCTCTAAAGTATAAATTTACTTATATAACTGTAAAAGACAATACATGAGCAGAGGAAGTTAGCTGTGTGAATCGTTTTGTTGATGTACATCGCACTTTACCCTACTTCAAAAGTAAATATGTGAATAGAGTTAGACAGACGGTTTCCTCGTCGTTGCTATGGCAACAGTCTTCTCTCTATTCATAATTAATGTGTGTATATAAATCCATAGGTTTACATGCAACCAAGCGGTGGTTTTTATCGTTGCATTAAGCACACGCGAACAAGAAAACCTTTGTTTAATGGCTAACAACTGTTATGTGTTTACATTTCCTTCATCTCTAGTAACCCTTTTCACACAGATTTGTTGAAGGATTGTAATCAAACTTTTATATCTTAAAGACTTTTGACAAAAAACCTAGCACAATATGATATTTCGTTTTAAAAATGAAACTATTGTAAGGTGTTTTCAAGCTTTAAATATATGGACCAACATAAGTCTAAAGCTTATGTAAAATTTTGGTTAATTTATTAGCTTTTTAATTAAACTTAAACTTTCAAAATTGCTCTGTAATAACAGAGCAACAGGAGTAAAGGGACAATACCATTGAAAGCCAGTAAAGCAATTTGTATTGCCATGTTCTTTTCTGTAACCTTGTTTCTCAAATTTATTTTAAAATTGGACGTTGATGAATTGCTTTTTAAGTGTTGTAAAACCGTTATAATTACGATGCTTGCACATTTAACTATCGTATTAAAATAGCACTTTAACTCAGCTGTTAAGAAACTATAATTCTCAACTAGGTTACGCTGGTAGTTGTCCTAACATAATTGTATTAACACGCAGAAGAAACCCGAAATTAAAAGAATTCTGTTAGGCTAAAAAAAGTTGTTAATAGTTTCAAAATAATGAAAGGTAGCCTACATCACATAAATTCCAATGAACAATGTATTTTATGTGAGGCCTTTCAGGATCAATATGAATTGTTTATCCACAGACCAAACACCAACTTGTCTGTTGTTTCTAAAAGGCCTCACCAAAATAAAAATTGCTATTAGGTTGATGTACCTCTTCATTGTTTTTAACTTACAATAATAAGATGTTTCCTGATGATCAAAAGTGTGTTTGGAAATGGTGACTATCGAGTAAAAAAGCATCTTGGGATCTATACAACATTATCTAACAACTTCATCCATGTTTGCTTCTTGAAGAGCGAAGTAACTTATAAGACCAACCATGTTGAAACTGCTGTTTTTATCTAGTTTTGCTTCAACTTAGACAAATTCCTGTTTAAATTCCAAGCAAGTAATTTTAAATATTAAAAAAACAGCCGTTTTAAGGCATTGGTAATGCTCATAATCACAAACAGTTATTCAGGTACTGCAAAGTAATCTCGGCCCAGACGTACCAGTATTGTAAAGCAAAGGTAACACGTTGTAAAGGTCTACTTTACAATAAGGGTTGAGCCACTTGACGTTGTCACCAGGTAAATGGTAATTTGCTCTTCTTGACATTTACCACGACACAACACGCCCAATATAAATGTCAAGCTGCAGTCGGCTAATATCACCGGCGAGAGAGTTCTGTTCAACAGACAATATTCACGAATACAGGCATTTTCCTAGATTATTTACATGAGTGTAAATGTGATGTAAATTTATTATGCCTACATTTTCCAGTTTTTCGTAGGCCAACCAAATAAAATTAAAACATCCCAAAACATAAACTACGAAGAGAAACTTCTCCAATTTTGGACTCGTTTTGAAATTGATGAAGACAGTCACATGATTTATAATATTCAACCCAAATTAAACAATATTATTTATATTTACTCCTTTAAAATCTATTGATGCCCAAACATGATTAATAATTACCCTTAATGACAAACTGATGTTGTCTGGAAAGTCCAAACCCCCTAGAACATGCACTATTGAGTATTCTTTTCAAAACTCCATATACATATGTTTATTTGTGTATCATCAAGGTCAAACTCAAACTCAAATTCAAACTCTTTACAATGTTAACAATTTACATGCATTAGCACTTAATTATGTTCTTAACAATAACTTAGTTGTGAAATAAAAACAATTTACTCCTTTGAGTATAATAATGAATGTGACAATACTTGTACTAAAAATTATTATATTTTCTGACATCAATATAATAAAAATCCATTAAGTCGTTTTAAGATGGTGGCAAAAAAGCGAATCTTAGCTAAAAAAGCACAATAAGTACTCCGATAACATTATAATTTGAAATGTGTTTTCCTTTTATGATATGTAGTATAATTATAAGTCAATGGGCCGAAGGCCGAAGCGAGGCTGTGAGCGTAGTAAAATAGAGTATGAAACTGAGGCCGAATATAGTTGTTTATAGCAGATTAGGGTAACAAATTGCAAAGGAAATTCGATTCACTCATGCCAGCGGCGCTTTAGCGCTTAGCTGCGTGTCGGCCTGGCTTATAGCAAAGTCACAAAAGGAGCCACGGACATGTCCTCTTCCAGGATATTGCCAGTGCATAGCTACATACCTACACAGATTCATCCCTTGCTCTGCAATCATCTATGCACTTGTGAATGCAATTGCAGTCGGAATGCAGACGCAAGTTACAACGTTTGACGAGTTATCTAAGTGCATTCCGTGCGGTGAATGTGAAATGTACATTTCTGTTATGACTTGCAATTGCTACGCTTTGTGAATGAATAGTGCTACGTACTATTGCTTCAGAGCTTGATTAGTCTTGTGTAAAATGTGAACAGTTAGTTAAGTTTAGTTTTGTAATGAATTGTGTATGCGATACAGCTCACGTTCGTTATTTGTGGATATTCACTTCGATATGCATTTCGTTAAAGAACTAGAATGTCGGAAGGCAGAAAAACGCAAAGTAGTTTAAGGGGCTGGTTTCCCAAATTTTCGTTGTCCTGGTTTACTTTGTACTGATCAAAAATGTATACCTCCGGTTTGAACTCCGAGGCTTTTCCCCAACTGTTTGACAAGCACAGCATAGATCGTGCTTCATGCAACTGATTGTGCATTCAAAAACAATAAATAGATACGACGATTTATAAAAATAGTAGGCTAAGTATTAGTGAACTTAATATTATGGTGCGGAGGCAAGTCTTTGATTTACAACTTTGAGGTTAGGTTTTAGTTTATTACGTCTAGTATAACTTTTTATCAGCCGTTTAAACCACCTGCCGAGGCCAGTTAGTTTGTTCCGGCCAAAATGATGGTACAAATTTTGGAGAAACACCTCCTCGAGATAAACCGCGGTTTAAACTGCCGATCTCAGTTAAATGACGTTGGGGAAACCGGCCCTGAGAGAATTTTAAAAGTCTTGTCTTGTGGAAAGAAATACCAAACTTGTCTCGTTTATTGTAGGGCTAGCTTTTCAGTCTTCCTGAATAAAATAGTAGATACCCCTTGTACATATTATATAACTTTTTCCAACACTTATGTGCCTAAATATTCGTGCCATATCTTCCAAGTAAGATTGTCTATATACATCAAAATCTTTGAATTCATAGATCTACGAGTACAAAATATACCATTTTGTCTAAACTTACGGTTTTGATGTCACATCTGGATTAGGCCTACCTGGAAAAAAAATAATTATAGATAAATATGCTGGATATAATAGGCACGGGTCAACTCACCCCAGAAACACTATTATCACACACAACAATCAATGTGCCGACTCCCCAGTCACCACTGTCTCCACAGACACGCACAATATGATCCTCTTGTTGGAGCACTCACACACACACTCCCTGGACACAAAGACTCACCACTTATCTCTCTGCACCCCTCTCTCCCCCTCTTCCAGTGTGCACTGCCCACCAACTAGAGCATCAGCTGCTCACACTGCATGACTCTGCCTGCCCAGTACAGACACGCTGCACGGGCCTTCACTTATCACGAGCAACAACTTGTTGCCAAACAAAACAAAACCCAACAAGAAATACCCCCTCGGCCAAATGACTCATCACACAGGAACAAATGTATTTTAATATTCCATACTAAATCAACAAGATAGTTTTGAAAAAATATATTACACTTACCTTTTTGCACTGTTAAGAAATGTATACAGGCTTTTGAGAATTTTAAACAACTAGATAGGTTATAAAGTATTGATCGTTTACGTTTGTTTTTTTTAACATAACATACTGGTAGTGGTTGCCACCAGATACACCCCGTATACTAACATTTAACTTTAATAAAATGCTAGTCATAAACCAATAAGGCTTTTACGTTTGTAATTGACCTTAAATACAATTTGTCCATGATTGTTAAATACGATTAACAGCATTGTTTCGCTTATATGCTGACAATAAACACTATATAACGATTTTAATCAGTTAGCCACCGTCAGGCTAGGTACCATTACCAGCATTTATTCCTCGGTACAAAATTCAAATTATATCGACAAATGTTAAAATTTCAGCTATTAATGCAAAATGAAAGTCGACATGACAAAACCTCTAGAACGAGGCCTAATGGTCCATAACGACACCGCACGATTTCATTTCATATACGATCATGAAACCAAATACTCTTAACAAGCTACAAAGAGACGCAGCAAAGAAGACAACTTGGTGATATAAAAGAAGACTAATGTAAACAACCGTAAACTGACGTCTCCTATGCAAGTTTACGGTCTTCACTCACTTATTTATAGAGCGAGACATCAAACTGCAACTGTTGTTACTAAGCTGCAGATCTGTTACATTACTGAGTCGTGGAATTTCTTTCCGACGTGTGAAGTAAAGATTTGAATGGTTCATCCAACTCACGGTGTCAGTTTTCTGGGGCTGGTCTTGGATGAGAACCTTTGACGCTGTCTATCCGAGTTATCGGTCAACGACAAAGGAAACAAGTATTCAAGTATTCAAGTAAGTATTTGTTTTCACGGTCACATCGAACAAGTCTCAAAAAACCTAAGCTCAGGAATTTTTGTGGTACGTAATCTTAGGAACGTAGCAAACATTGATGTCCTTGTAGCTACTTTTTATGGAATCATCTATCTCCACTTAGCGTACGCCGTACCTATTTGGGGTTATGAAAATCAAAAAACGAGATTCTTATTTAAACTTCAAAGATGGGCCGTGAGAACTATTTTTTCGCTGAGCCGCCGCCAATCCTGCAAAGAACACTTTTAGGCAGCAAAGATGCTCACTTTTCCATCCATTTACATTCTGGAAACCTTACTTTCGTCAGGCAAAACTTATCTCAATTCAACCTTTCTACCCCAACTTCCTATAACCTCCGTAACGTCGAACAATTAGCTATCCCAAAACATTCAACAACCTTTTTCAAAAAACATTTGCTCTGTAACGGCATAAAGCTGTTTAATAGCCCCCACATCCTTCAAATCCGAATCAAACCCTTCAAAACTTAGAAACATGCTAAACACCCGGCTGATGAACCTCTCATGTTACAGTGTCCAAGAGTTTGTTGAAAGTCTTAGGTAAATTGTAAATTTTTTCTGTGTATATATATTGTTAAGAATAAGAGCCTATTTTGTGATAATTTAATGCAATGTGACTTGGCTAATGCAATTGTATTTTGTTAATTTTTGCCCAATAAAATGACTTTTGATTTCTGAATCTGTATTATCTATAAACAACAGTATACTCTCGGTTTAAATTTTAACTTTTGTTGGACTATTGGCAACTTGGGCCACCTGTCCGGGACAAGCTTAGCTGGGAAACCTCTAGTTAGTCCCTCTCTTGAAAAGAAATGCCAAACTGAGTTATTAAAACCCTATCAAGCCTCAGAGAAACCTTCTTAGGTTACTCAGGTTATCTGCACGGATAAAAGAAAACACCAGTCAGTCTTTCAAAACGTGTATTTCATGAAATATTGACGGTTGGTGTACTTGAATGTTAATTATTAATTGTTTTCTTATTAAATGTTGCTAGAACACTGTAATACAATATCTTTCTCGCATGGAAGATCAGAGGTTAATTCCGGTGCAGAGCTTAACCACTTTTAAAACTAGCCGAAAACTACTCCATCTTTGATTGAATAGCCACCATCTTGAACACCGACTTTTATTTTCCTACTTGTTCATAGTTTGCCCTGGCGCAGAGCACAACTATTATATTGAAATCCATGCAAATCTGTCTACAAATGCAGCCAAACTACTATCAAGTTGAATATTAACCTCACTTAAAAAAGTTGAAATAATACTTCAAACTATGGCTTCCTAGTACGCTTTAACCGCTATATTAAGGCCGTTATATAGTGGTCCCACTAAGAATGCTCAACATACCCGACAGTCTCTGTGGTTAGCACATGTGCGAGGACGGACATGGACTAGGGGAAGGAGGGGAAGGAAGGAAGCGTAGGCCTATTGCAGAACTGATCAAAGAGAGCGAAGTTGCAGCGAACTGAAATAACTTCCAGTGCAGCGTTTCAACTATCGTGTTAGAGTTAGTTGTGTGTTTAGGAGCAGGCTTCTGTAGTTGTGTTGGTAGTAGTTGTGTTTTCTGAAAGGTCATTGACCTCTCCGTAGTAAACCTTGTGTTGGCTAGTCTGGCAAAGTACAAGGAGTCCGCTTAGGTTTTGCAAACTGACTTTTTTAGGAAGTTTGTTAGCGAAACATAAACCTGTAAAATATACGTGGGTTCCCAAAATTACATGGGTCTTTTAATAGTCATTTAAGGCTTCACTATATTAACAGATTAGTGTAGGTAAAAAAAGGTAAAGTTTGTCTTGTTTAGTGAGGCCAAGTTAAGACTACACAAGTCCTCTCTACCACTCAACCTCGACCTTAACCTAGCGTCACTGTATAGTCACATTGCAAATTGTAAGTGGTGACTACGGAGATCGAACCCGCACCACCAGAGTGATGAGCTCTGGAGTCGCGCGATACCAATCCGCCACGGATCCGCTAAATCTAATATAGGCTACTATTAGTATATATTAGATTTAATTTCAAGTATGAAACGCTAAGAATTGTAATATTTTGGTTTAAATGTATACCTAACTATACATTAAAAGGCTAAGTACATGTATCATGTAAACTACAAAACAAGTTTCTACTAAAATTTGAATTATAGAATTGCTTTGTTTGTAGCCCTAGATTCTTAAGAACACTCTTGCTTATGCATTTTGGCCTAATAATGGCATCTTTAAAGCATTTTACCTACACAAATCATTCCCTTTATTATAATACAGTATTAAAATAAGCACTTTTTATTGTAACTTTACAGGACCTTAGTTTAATTAGGTTATCGGTAAAATCCAGTTCAATTATGAACATTGAATCACTAATACCCTAAGCGGAAAACAATATTTATCTGCCTAAAGGAAAATTTACGGTGGAATCGGGGATGAGTCACATAGTAGTGTGGAATTAAGGAAGAACTAAAAACAAAGGAGAGCTGATTACTTTAGAGACCTCACGTTCTAAACAGGTCTGAGTCTTAACTACGGGGAGCGTGTCCAAACATATCACCTACCGGAGACAGGAGTAGTTTAGAGTTTATTTGTTTGTTAGCAAAAACAACTTGTTTTGAGCTTAGGTTTATCAATACTAGACATTTAAAACATCAAACTGTTTAATAAAGAAAACTGTTTGATTCTGAGGCCTTTCAAATGCGTGGCATTCATCATTAGAGACTCTCAGCAACTGAAGGAAACAATCTTTTTAAACTGATATTAATTAACACATGAACGAACTATAAAATTATAAAAATTAAATTACAGAATAATATTAGTTGTTGTTGGTCCTGATAATATATGAGAAACGGAGAATTTTGAAACGCTCTAGGCTCGTTGTTCACCAAATAATTTTGATTCTTCTTCATGAATGATGTCCTGATTCTAAAGACTAACTTGCTATGGTGGATTTAGCCTATCTTCTTTGTTATATTTAAAATTGTCTGTCTTTTAATCTTATTTTAATTTTCCTTTTGGTTTGTCCAATGTATTTGCAGTCGCAGCTATTAAATGGTATTTCATATCCATTGAACCTTCCAATTTCTTTGATTTTGTTTACTTCTTTTTTTAGTTGTCTTCTGATAAGGGATTGGTAACTAATCGGTCAGGACAGAACCAGGACATCATTTTTCAACAATTAATCTACTAAAAGAAGTTTAAGCTTCAAAATTATTAAATGCATACGAATCATCGTTCATGAAGAAGAATCAACATTATTTAGTGAACAACTAGCCTGGAGCGTTTCAAAACTCCCCGTTTCTCATATAGTATCAGGACCAACAACAACTAATATTATTCTTTTGTTTAATTTGAATCATTTTATAGTTCGTAACATGTGTTAATTAATTTTAAAACCATTGTTTCTTTAAGTTGCTGAGAGTCTCTGACGATGAATGCCAGGCATTTGAAAGACCTCAGAATTAAAAGATTTTCTTTATTAGACAGTTTGATGTTTTAAATTTCTAAATAATCTAACAAGATCCAGCTCTCTCTAATAAGATATGTTTATCAATACAGTTAGTTTCATAAGATCTAAGTGAACGTTATGGCTCACAACCTCCATTTAGATGTAGTAGTAATTTTTTATCGAGAAGTATCCTTTCACAACTTGCTTGAAGATACATTTAGACATTCTAACGTTTCACTTTACATTTATGAATTTATTTTATGTTGCCTTAATAAGTGCAGTTTAGTGTAAGGCATATTCATAGTCATGATACTCGTTCTTCAACTAGTTATAAAATTGATTATCACAGACTAGAATCAGTCAAAAATTACAATCTCAGGCTGGAACTATATTACTTCAGAAACGTCCGAAGAAATTGCAAAGTCTTCAAAATTCTAAATTGTTTAAGAAATACCTCAAAGATTATCTTGTCACCAATGAATTTTATAGTTTACAGGAATTTATGGACCCCTCACCTACCACTCAGAAGTCTGGTGTTGTATAATACACTCTAAATTTTAATTTTGTAAGGAGTATATTTCTAATTCTAAATTTACTGTAATAGCTTGCAATTTTCTATGTTGTACTATACTTTGTTATTAGTTTTTTAAACACCAAAACAATGTTAACTTGTACATTAGTAATTAAAATGTTTAAATGTTTACAGTTTAAATATTTCATTACAGTTTTTAAGAAAATAAATAATAATTTACTAGTGGGAAGGAAATTACACTTGCGTTAGGCTCTGAAGAGCATTAACCTCTCAAACGTCTGAAAGGAAAGCCGATTGCGAAGTTAAGGCATCAAAGTGTGCATTGAACGTTCAAAGGAAATCCGCTTAGTGTGTAGCGTTAGTGGCAAAGTCGGTGTTTCTATTCAATATTCAATCTGCACTAAATGCTGGACATAATGCAGTAGCTTTGGTCAAGTAAGAATCTCGTGTGCTTAGAGTGGTATTGAAAGTCTCGTAATATGGCGCTTTACATAAGTAGATAAAGGGTTTATTGAATAACGTTTTACTTCGAGCTGCTTTGTTTAAAAATTAATTTTGTTGACAAATTTTCTATCTACGTTCTCTTGAACGATACAGAAACCCACCGTGAAAAAGCTGTTCAACTAGTGCAACTTAAAGTTCATAATCAGCGTTAAAAAATGCACCTCATTACTATCGTGTGATTCGGATCAAAACGTTAAGATAAATCTATCGTTCTTTACGTCCAAATACTTTCATAAATATAAAGAGCTCTATAAAACCCTAAATAAAAAGTTTGAAAACATGGATCCAAACTGCCCTTGAATAAACCGTATATAATAAAATGAAAAATGTATAACGTGAAAGTACTGTATTTAAATAATTCATCATTCTAACAGCACTATGCACCAAAAGTAGCAATTAAGCCATAGAGGTGTGGCAGTACTTTGGCACTTAAATTATGTTATCTCTCTCCAAGGGTCCTTTATATTTTATCGGGCCTTTGACAAATTTCATGCCATGTTCTTGGCACTTAATAAACTGTTTAAAAATATCTTAGTTTTATCTAGAAAATTAAACAAATATATTAATACCTATTGACATTATTTCAGGCAAAGGTTACACGTACGACTGTGATACCACTTAACCTGAAAAATAATTAATAATTTTAACATTTTACCTCGTCATTTTGTTTACGTCCATGAATCATTGGCCTGAATAGGAGTTCAAATATAAACATACAAATCAGGGTAAATCAAAATCAGATTCCAGTTGATAGTGTTTAAGCAACGATAGCGAAAAGTTTGGTGTGCACTCCTGGTTTCTCTGACGTCGGCAAAAAACTAGTGCTCCTTAAAGTTCAAAATCGAGAAGTGAGCCTGGTAGCATTGTTGCGATTTGGACCAAAACGTTCAGATAAACCTGACGTTATTTACGTCAAAATACATTCATCAACCTTCAGAGCTCTATAAAACCCCTAAATATAAAGCTTTGAAAACACGGCTCCTAACTGTTATTGAATGTATAATGTGACAGTTATCTTAATCTATTCACCCTTCTCAAAGCACTATCCACCGAAAGTAGCATTTGAGGCATAGAAGTTTGGTAGTTTTTCGGCACTTAAAACCTTTAACATTTGACCCCGTCATATTTTTTACGTGCGTGGTTTGTGGACTAAATATAAACTTACTTACAACTCAGGGTAAATTATTATAAGTTTTCTAGTTGATAGTATTTAAGCTAAGAACGACACGTTGAGGTGTATTTAGTGTTTTATCGTCTGAAGTGTCAACTGTAACGTGATAGACAACATGTTTATGTTCAGTTTTTACGACTTGAAGTTGTGTAAATATACGAGCCCTTGACGCAAATGTACAGATTTAACAAAGGAAAGCACCGTGACACAGTTACAGAGAACATGTACTATCCTTTTAAGTTGTTATTATCTTGCAGCGTAACTACCATGTATAATGATCAATAATTGCGGCTATTGCCAATGAAATGCAACCTAATGTATTTAGTATTAAATCAGGAAATTCGTTTAATATACCGAGTGTCCCAAAGATTTAAAACGTTTAATTTTATATTACGTGCTTGACCTTTTTGCACCGAACTTTTTAAACTTTATATAGTTTACAAAGTAGGTTCTAAACATATTCTGGGAAAGCTTCAGCTACCTAACCTTTGTCGTAATTAAATTTCCTTCATATAAAACTACTTTCATGAGTTATTTTCTGATTTGTTTACTACGTTACGGTTCTAGATTTTATTCTACGTGACTTCTTTTTTAAGGTTACATGAAGGAACAAGTTTATACCCATAGCTTCCATAATGATGAGGAATTAAAACGATCAATAGAAAAGAAACTTCTCCGGATACCATGGAGTTTCCCTTTAAGAGCTTACGAATCAGTTCTAAGCGCTGTTATCAGTGTGTTGCTGTGGATGGGTTACAGTTTGAATAATTTTGGACTTTTTTATTAGATTTGTTTTTTTGTTAGGCTATATTCTAGTTTTTATTTAAAAGTCACATTGTACTCGAATTAAACAAAAAACATATTTTACAAAACCAAAAACATATTTTTTAATGTTTTTAAAGTATTGTTTTCCAATATGCCGCCATTTTGTTTCTACAAAGATTAGGGAGCTGAAATTTTCTCAGAATATTTTTAGAATCACTTTGTTAACTGTGTAACGTTTAAAAAGAATGGGCACGTAATATAAAATTAAACGTTTAAACCTCTTCGTAGGACATTCAGTATAACTCTCACTGAAGAGGAAGATTGTATTCATTTCATTGAAAACATTATTCGATAGTTACAAATGTAGATAGTCTGATCACGTAGAGGAACATCACTACCCATTACTCGCTCTGAAATGATTTGACATTATCATCATAATCCGGACAGTATAATGGGTCTGTATGTTCGTATGTAATGGAATGGAAGTCGATTGCAGCATAATGAACGCTTAGCGCCAATGTTTTATGCTAGTGTGGGACTAAACTGAGTATTTCTTACTGGTGTAATTTTCACTTTTTTCTAGTGCTCTGTCTTGTAATCGAGGGTAAAACTCTTCTTTTAAGTAGGTCCATATTTAGAACAACCTTCTGTATGTTTG
Organism: Matsumurasca onukii; assembly: GCA_018831715.1. Classification (NCBI taxonomy): domain Eukaryota; kingdom Metazoa; phylum Arthropoda; class Insecta; order Hemiptera; family Cicadellidae; genus Matsumurasca; species Matsumurasca onukii. The sequence goes on from CM032058.1 coordinate 14,803,265, forward strand.
ACATGTCTGTCAGTGATTGAATAAATATATTAATCTTGTTGTGAACTTAAAAATGCAAGTAAAAGGACACCCCTTTAAAAATGATTACTTAGATCTTGCACTAGGACACACACGGTATATAGTATTGTTACATTTACTAATCGTAACATAACAATTTTAATGAAACTGATTTACCATTATTTTACAACCTGAAGCGTCTTAAAATTAATGGAGTTTTATTTCAACCTATTGACCTATTTATATCACTAAATCACTATTTGAGATGCCGACCACCTCATGAGGGTATTTTAAGGCAAATATGTGGTGAAGGATGAGTGTGATGAGTGGTAATAATGAGTTATGTGGTGTGTAGTCTGTTGCAAACTAAGGCCGACTCTTCCTTAGAATGGGTCATTAATTAATAGCCCAATGACCAATGGAAATACTAGACCAACGGCTATCAAATTGTTGACCCTAAATAGATAACACCATGACATATAGAGTTTGCAAGTATATGTTTTGGTACCGTATGAAAACGTGAATGGTGATTGACAAAAACGAGGGCAGGTTTATATTTAAACCTACTCTTTTTTAAAGATGCAGGTCGTGCCTTAAAACTTGTTGAAGTATTTATCTAAAAAAATAATGAGAGCTTAATCAAACACCCAGTTAGGAACTGTTCTGTTTCGTTGCTGCCTTAAAACTAAAACTATGTTTCGAATTTTATTGTATTTCCTAATGCCAAACCTAATACAGTTTCCTAATAATCATTTAAAACAATTTATTCAAAAAATTCTACGCTCATTTGTAAATTTCTTCCTCTATGATACGAATTTCAATGCAGACTAAATTAATGCTATATAATTTATGTACAAAAAGTATATTTTGTGAAACATTTCCCTGTTGTTGTACTGAAGGCTTAACAAAGACTGGTCTCGGAGAAACAAAGACTGGAGTGATTTCTCCCGAGAATTCCACATCGCCCCGTTAACTTAAAGTATTACCTTTGCTAAACAACGTTACTTGTTGTAACAAGGCTTTGTTCTTAGTTCAACGTTATAACATTGGTCTACTCAATGTCTGGCAATGCATGATTGTCGTAGTGTATTTGTGTAAAGCGTTTATTAAAAAGATGTATAGTTTCAGAAGCTAATATACACGTTTTAAGAGGATCTTGATGTCAAATATGTTTAGGGGCCGCCTTAGCGGTAACCTCAGAGAAAACCTGATTTTTTCCCCAAGGAACACACGACACCGCGCACGTAACAACTGGCTAAAGAACGGGCTTTCTTTCAACTGATGCGGCCTTACTGTCAAACTAAACGCTTGGAATTGTGTACAAAGGACTAATTTTAGTCATTCAAATAATTTCTAAATTAAAAACATAATATAGCTGGAAACTAACATTTCAAGCACAAACTTTTCCAGAGTGTTCATTGCAAAACTGCAATGGACAGAGTCCTGCAGACCAGCATTCAAAAGATTAAAACTGTTGACTTAACCCTGTCTCTACACATTTTAGAAACGTGTCTTTTTCAAATGTAAATGCGATCTTGTGAGAGGAATTGTTGTACACTCTTACGAAACCAGAGAGAGAAACTATCGAACTGGGAGACACAGAACGATAGTTCATGAACGTTTGCCCTCACAGGCAGGAGTTCAGTTCGTCAATAGACTTCAAATTTGAACAAAAGTGCAACAGAGCCAAAGGCTTTCAAAGCTCGTCTAAAACCAGTTTTGGACGCAGAAGCATTTTACAGTTCAAACGGGTTTTTGGAACACAATTGGGATATTGGAGAAACAGACTGACAGGGGTAGGACTGGAAAAATTCGAGTAAATGGGAATAGTACGAATATAAATTATGTATGTTTGAAAGGGATCTAGATGTGGATGAAAGCAAAATTTTATATCAAATAGTGGTCGATTGAGATACATGCTTGTAATTTGTAATTCAATAAAATATTTATTTATTTACTAAAGTGGAGTTGTAACGCGTGTATAGACCTCAACTTTTATAATGTATTTAATAGTTTCACATATAAACTTTGAAGTTTATCGAGTTTTAGAGCTTTTCGTCTCCATTTTTATACACTTAAACGCATAATTTCGTAGACATACTCTAGAAGCGTAGTCAAGCTTCTTAGCTTTGAAAAGGTAAAATATAATCTTAACTTTAATAGTCGGCGTATTTAGGGTTATTACATCCCTTTGCATTGAACGTTGCCATGCACCTGAGGCTGGTCCTTAAAGGTTTTGGGTATCTTGGAAAATGTTTTGGTTCAACCAATCATAATTTAGTTTTTTGGTGTACGTAAAATAGACATACAAATCAAAATACTAAAACCCTTGGGTAAAATATCTTATCTGAACTTCATTTCAAATAATGAACGTCGTTCCGTCAACGCTGTGGTAGACATTCATAGACAGAGTCAGAGTCAAAATTGTGTAAAATCTTAAAAGATATAAGCGTTTTGCATTAATTATTATAAAACTTTATAAATATTGAAAGATAATGTAATAACAAAACAAGTTAAATAATAACCAGTAAGAAATACTCAATTCAATTCCACACCAGCATTGAACATTGCGCTAAGCTACATTATGCTGCAATTGACTTCCATTCCATTACATACGGACCCATTACTGTACAGACTATGATGATAATGCCAAATCATTTCACAGCGAGTAATGTGTACTGTTGTATGTCCACGTGATCAGATGATTTACATTTGTAACTATCGAACAATGTTTTCAAGGAAATGACAGTCTACCTCTTCAGCGTGAGTTATTTATTATACGTGCATAATCTGATTTGTTGGTGAGTATACATTACGTTGCATGTTATAGGTAATACTATTTGTTTATCTACATGATCGACTAAATACAAGATAATAAACATCCTTAAAAAGGATAGTACATGTCCTCTGTAACTGTGTCACGGTACTTTCCTTTGTTAAATCTGTACATTTGCGTCAAGGGTTCGTATATTTACACAACTTCAAGTCGTAAAAGCTGAACATAAACATGTTGTCTATCGCGTTACAGTTGACACTTCAGACGATAAAACACTCAATACACCTCAACGTGTCGTTCTTAGCTTAAACACTATCAACTAGAAAACTTATAATTTACCCTGAGTTGTAAGTAAGTTTATATTTGGTCCACAAACCACGCACGTAAAAATATGACGGGGTCAATTTGTTAAAATTATTTAAGTGCCGAAGTACTACCAAACTTCTACGCTTCAATTGCTACTTTCGGTGGATAGTGCTTTCAGAAGGGTCAATTTTTAAGGTAACTGTCACATTATACATTCAATAGCAGTTAGGAGCCGTGTTTTCAAAGCTTTATATTTAGGGGTTTTATAGAGCTCTGAAGGTTGATGAATGTATTTTGATGTAAATAACGACAGGTTTATCTGAAAGTTTTGATATAAATCCGAAAGATCCGAGGCGCAATCACTGACTTTGAACTTCAAGTGGTACTAGTTGAACAGTATTTTTACTACAGGTTTCTGTATTGTTCAAACAGACCTTAAATCGAAAATTGTTCAAAAGAAAACAGGGCAGTTTGATACTAAAACTCTATTCAATAAACTCTTTATTTACTTATGTAAAGCCATACTATCACGAGAGTTCTAAGCACACGAGATTCTTACTTGACCAAAGCTACTGCATTATGTCCAGCATTTAGTGCAGATTGAATATTGAATAGAAACACCGACTTTGCCACTAACGCTACACACTAAGCGGATTTACTTTGAACGTTCAATGCACACTTTGATGCCTTAACTTCGCAATCGGCTTTCCTTTCAGACGTTTGAGAGGTTAATGCTCTTCAGGGCCTATCGCAAGTGTAATTTCCTTCCCAACTAGTAAATTATTATTAGTTTTCACTAAATTATTATGATATAACAAAATTAAAACGAAAAATTGTTTTATCAAGATGGACAGCAATTTTAGTTACTTTTCGTTTAAGTTTACCAAACCATCTATACGGTTACAGTAATTAAGGAGGAAGTAAAACAAATAAACGAAAACGGATATTTGATGTTTCCCAAAGTGCGGTTATTTCTAGTACAATACCGTAAGAAAAAAGTCCAGAAATATCTTATATAGCAGCCAAATTCATAGTATACAATTATCAAAATAGTGAAGTTTATAGGTACATTTTGATGATTATCAACTTTTTAACGATTATTGCCTAGAAACTCAAATGAAGGACTACCAAGTCAGAGAGTTATGAATTATTTTGAATTTAGTCTAACTACATACTTTCCTGTAAATATCTGGCTTTGCAATAAGGTTTTATATTTTCATGTCAAAAATCTAGCAACACATGGTGTTAAGCGTTATCATTTCTTTTTCTGGCGCTTTAACTAATTTTAACAGTAACAATTAGGCCCTCATTTGTTAACATTGGCTTTACTACAGTAGATTAGTTTAGGTTAATAGTTTTGTCAACGCAAATAATTGTGTACTGTGACAGTAAAATGTTTATGTTTATGTTTTGCAAATGACGACACCTTACAATTACATCAAACAAATATTATAGTATTCTTGTATATTTTTAATATACCAAATTAACGACAGGTCAGTCACGTGTAGCAAAAACATAATAACATAATTATGGGGAAAAATGGTTGAATACATACCATTTTTGTTCTTTGTTCACTAAACGATTCCTTAACCTTGATGCTTTACTTAAAAGAAAGTTTCTATGTACAATCAGTAGGTTTCGAGAGCCTTGACGAAGTAGGAAACTCAGTTTGCTAAACTAAGGTGCTTTTCCACATTTCAGACTGAAGTCTTAGACGTAATCAGCTTGTTTCTTTGTTTGCTCTCGCAGACACCGTCTTTTCTTCTCGCTACGCCTTTGTTTCACTTCAGCATATTTCTACTTTAATTTGATTTTAACTGATGAAGAAAACTAATTTGATGTTGTTATTTTTATCTTGTAGGTTCGTATGTTATTTCGGCGTGAGTCAAATACATTTTCCTTTCCAAGTTGTGTCCGATATACTATGTAATGTCTACTTTTCAGATTCTAGAGGTTTATTTTAATTTTTTCAGTAGTGTATAGAAAATAAAAGTAAAATAGTGACTAGGTTACTTCTCAACTTTCTTTCCTCCGTTACATAATGCATTATCTACCTCTTTACGTACACTTTTAACACTTAAAAAAAAGCACTCAAACACTTATATTTTAGTTGCAACATTCGATCAAAGAAATAAAAAATGTAGTTTTGCCATCTTTGTTGTTAAAGTTTCTAAATAAACGAAATTTTAAACTATGTACTTAGGTGTTTTAAACTCAAAAAATCAAAACGATTATTCTAATTTTAATGACATAGTATTACACATCATTACAGGTTACTTGTAAGCAAATTTCCTTTCACATAAGGAAATATATCTATTTATTTTTATCGATATGAACGAAACGGTTTGTAGTTTTGGGAGACCCAAAACTTCTTAACTCAAATGGCGAAATCGTAATATGTACAAATTTTTATACTTTCATTGAAATCAGCGGAGGAAGATGAATTTGTATTGAATAAACACATTTTTAGAGGAAACGCTAAGGAAATAATTCTTTAAGTGTACATCATCCTCGGTTTCAAGAAGTTCACGAAACTTAAGCAGTAATTATATTTCAACTGTGACGCGGTGTAAACCGGAAGCCTTAGATCTTAGTGAAATTCACTAAAGTTCACATAAGAATTTGATGCTACATTTTCCCTTGTTTACAATCACGTTGATTAAATATAAGCAAAATTTATCAATCCATTTCGTTTACGACTAGAACAATCGTAAATCGTCGTCTGCAGGATGGACAAGCGATGAGAGAGGTTCAGCGGTAAGTCTACAGCAGGTAAATATTTTAGTTGAGGGTTCCAGTGTTTATGGCGGGATTCAACATTAAGTGAAGTCTAGTTTATGGGCCAAACTCACCGAGGCGCGCAGTAAAACCGGATCTTATCCTCACCTTGGACTTCGAATTATCATAAACTCTAGCACTTGTGGTTTAATCTATTGAAATGAGAACTGCTAGTATATTACTGTTTAAAAGGCATAGTCATGCATTTTTAAGTGTTATATCTGTTGACATAACACTTTATTCCTGAAATTTAAGGCTTCCGCTTTACACCACGTGACAGCTGAAATATAGTCAATACGTCTTATCCACGCCATGGCCGGCCAATCCAATCTCAGCCAGGAAACCAGCTACTGAGGATGACTCTCCACGGCGACGTCGAAACGTTTAGCAGTGACTATATTTCAACTGTGACGCTGTGTAAACCGGAAGCCTTAGATTTTAATGATGACACCGGCCGCGAAAGCTTAAGAGGTAAGGTAACTCTTTATTAACCCCATTGCGTTCTTTCGCCACTATCCTGGTCTGACAGACTGAAAATTCTAATGCGTTCACCTTCAACAATCAACATGCTCCGTTCCCACCGTTGTATTAGAAACCAGGTAGACCGCAACTTCAAGAGAGGCCCGCTATAACCTGGTAGGTGGGGACGCTTTTAGAAACCTTAAAACTGGATTAACAAATTGAGTAGTACAAATTTTAAGGCAGTGTTTTATGTAACGATTGGACATTTATAGTTATTTTAAATTTGTATTATTTATTTTCCAGTCACAACGGTGACCTTAGTGACAAGTTTACTACCAACCGTTGACTTAGGCGGAGTTTGAACCTGCAACCTGCAGGCGCTCTACCAACTCAGCCAACACGCTGGCAAAGTTTCCTTCATTGCTCCAAAACTCACATTGATCAGTCCAGAAAAGGTTGCTGAAAACATGCTCTCGTAGTCCTTCATTTCAGACGCTTTTTGGTGTAGAGGATAGAAAATATGTTTTCCATGTTCTCAAAGGGTGTCTCTAGGTTTGTATGACCCTTTTAAAAACATGTTACGCCTTAATTAGCAAAAAATGTTAAAGTTGGCGGAAATAGGCTATTTTAAAAATGTATTATACATTTTTACAAGCAGATTTTGCCTTTTTCGTGTAAAAGGAACATAGAACCACTCCTACCCTATTATATAAACCCGCATTATTACGTTTCGGTTCATAAACTGCGTCGGAAACAGGGGACTACGAAACCATGTTTTGCTACTTTTTGGGTAAGCGGAGGAAAATTGGAATATTGCTACTACCATTTTTCTTGACTGGCAACGTCGGTGGCACGACGCGTGACTCTTCAAAGAACTGAGCCAGACAAGACAACCTTACTACATTCGATGTTATTGAAATAAAATTATGAACTTGGATTTCCACCTACCCCGTTCACCGGGCACCTTGAGAGAGAAATAATCAATACTCCACTATTTCAGTGGTAAACATAAGTTCTTGCTTAGTTGACTAATTCTCTTAAAACCTCTAACCGTTCTCCTAATATACTCGCGAGGAGTAAACATTTCAAGGAAACGTTTAAGGGGAGTTTTCTGAGGAGGCGTCGTTGCTGCAGGAGGGTTGTTCATTATTAACCAGCAAACATTTGCCGAACTGCTGACAACAATCTGCTCTATTCTCCTCGAGGTGAGAAACCTGTTACTCTTAATAACACCGACACTTCAGATCAAAGTGTCTTCTTGGATAACGTCTCGCTTTAGAGGCAACTGCAGGTTTTAGTTTTGAATTTTGAAACGTTTATTTTAAAAATAGCTGACAAATGAGAGTTTTAAGTACTGTTGTAGTTTACTTGTAAAGTATTAAGAAGATCAATAATACATCTCAATCTTGTACCATAAGGGTTTGACCTTCTATCAATATAAAAAATAAATTAAAATTACTATCCTAAAGGCGAACAATTGACTTTGTCTCTTAAAAGGGTCATTTTTCGGAAGACTACAGCTCATCATAGTTCTGCCTCTTCTCTTTAATTTGTTTCATCCCACTCATCATGGGTCGTGATAAACCAGAAAGAATAAATTGGTAGTACATTAAATGTAGTGTTTTCCATATACTCATCATTGTCGAACAATTAAACCAACCATTCATCATCGGTGCTTGTTTACGAAAGGAAAACCCACCCCATCCAATTGTGTTCACAATAGAAAAAACTCGCTCAATAAAAGAAAATGGCTTTACCATTCAAGTGCATCTTAAATACTTTAAGACAATGAAGAGTATACTCATAAGCACTGTATTCTTAGTTGGTACACAACAATTGAAAAGGTCTGGACTGCATTCCTAATTTAGGAAAGATTGTACGGGGTTTCTTTAGCGAGCAGTTTCACAACAGTTGGAGCGGCGGGAGTGGCTGAAAACGTGGCCACCTCGATCTCTAAACCTGAAACCTATGGAGTAGCGAGTTTTATTTTTAGTGTCGTGTCAAGCAAAATGTCTACAATCAAATAATTAAAATTGTTCTACAACGTCAAATAAGAAATAAATAGCTTCAGTGACTCCTGAAATACTCAAAATGTTTGGCGAGAGCTCGAAAACTGTTTGGACGTATAAAGAGTGACCAATGGCAAATACATACAAACCCTACGATGGCCCTTAAAAAGATTTGAGCAAAATATTTGTTTGGATAGGATTAGCTTTTTCCTGTCATATATACTTTTGCAAATATACCAATCCAAAACCGCATCCTCGTTGAAACACTGCGCTTAAATTAAATATGGTGACTTCAAACTAATGACTCATGACTTAATAACTAAAATGACTAAAAACTAAATGACTAAAAACTAAATGACTAAAAACTAAATGACTAAAATTACCTAAACTATCGATAAATGATTCAGGCACCTAGACAGTATACTAAATTATTCTGTCAGACAGTTGAAATGCAAACACGCCAGTCAAAACAAGCTCAAATAAACATTTACACTGACATGTGCAATAAGGAAAAGCAACTGTAATAACGTTACAGATGATATTTACCCACCTGTTTACTGACAGTATTATTTATGAAATCCAAACACCACTGTCTGACTGACTTATTACGGTTTTTGAAACTTAAAAACCAATCAGAAACTAGAAAATTGGCAAAGACTACGTTCAAACCGTTTTAAACGGTTGTTAGGAAAAATGATTTCGATTAAATTCCCTTGTTAAGAAGTAAGTGAAATCAAGTTTTACTTTGCTAAAACACCTTATTGTATTGATTTTCCTATTCCATCACCTATCGAACAGCAAGGTTTGAAATTTTAAAATTTTACACGAGTTTTCTTTGTGTACTCTAGATCATGGAAAAGGCGAAATATTTTAATGCTTTTAATTTTAGTTCAAATTTAGTAAGTGACGAATTTAAATAGCATTCCGTAAAACGTAGTATTTTAATGGTCATTTAAGTGGGTGTAGTTTTAAGCGTCCCGAATAAAAAAATAGTACTCGTATATTAGGGTATGTAAAACTGGTCGAAAATTCCAACTGAACACAATTTTGATTTCAGTGTTCAGAAGTCACGCACCTGAGAGGACTGCGAGTTTGAGGTACAAATTCCAACGCCTAGAGCGGGATTTGAACCCAAAACATAAATCTCCGGAGGCCAATAAGACCACCGAGACCCTGAAGTTGTTTTATAAAACGGCGATTTCGACCGTGACATATTTAAGCGTCCAGATTTCCTCAAGGCTACGATTTACGAACAAAAATTTATATGTAAGCCTTGAGATTATTGAGCGAATCGTTTTAGTTTTGTACATATGTCCTACTAATGATTACAACGACCATCAGTCGAATGTTTTTCGTGTACGTCAAATTAAAAATTTGACAAACGTTTACAAATATTACAGTTACACGGTTACATAGCCTAAGTACTGTTAGGTCAACCGGTGCTGCGGTCAGCCCGGGCGTTGACCCTGGTCATTGACCTCTTGATTACCCCTAATTTGTGCATCAAGCGCTCTTTTAACACTACTTTCAACACTGGTTTAACCCTTAGAAACTCCATTTTTACGGTTCTCCGAGCAGTTCTATTTAGCGAGTAAAGGTTATCGATACCGTCCCTTCATTTTCCAATTATATTTCATCTCTTCAAAACTACACCAGAACTAAAATACTCTTCAAAGGAAAACTATGCATTACTCCCACAGTAAAGTCTCTAAGCGGATTGGCCTCGCAGGAATGTGCAATTTAGACTTTCAAGTGAATTTCTGCAAATCGGCTTTCATTTGAGTTCGGTCGAGAGAGTCTGAACCCTTTACAAACATGTAGTGTATTTACGTAGGTCTGCCATCTGTATTGATAACTGTTCATAAAATAAAGTGTACATTTCGTGTATGCCACTTGTAATTGGGACTTTCTGAGCTCTTGAAGTGTATGCTGTTTTTCGTGGCTTGTAAAGGAACATTTTCTCGTAATATAAATCCATTCAGAAAGTCAAAAAACTACTTCCATCTGCCTTAGTAAGTAAGTATTAGGTTTTTTATCTTTGAAACTTGCCAACTAACTATTTGTAACGGCGGTATTAGTTGATACGTTGATTTGAGACCAACCACTCCTACAGGAAATTTATAGTGAATATGGAATGAAGCGTGATGAGTGTGACTTGTTACAAACAGCCTACTGTTCCCTAGATTGGGTCACTTATCAATGACCGAACGACCATTGGAATTGATGAACGGCTTAGTGTGACTTCCGAACCACCGGGAGAGGCCATCGTGAAAAGTTGTAACTGCAGCGCCGGGAGTTGAACCTGGGCTGATTTGGCGCGAAGCACGCACTTTACCACTGAGCTATGGCTACCCTCAAACTTGTTTTGTTCTATATTTAACTAGATATATTTTTTATTCGTTCTATTCATTCAACCTGATTGGTGTACTACGGTCCCACCTTTTGAACTTATCTACATCGTCACCTTTTCCCAAGTACTGCGCAGCCTTAACCCCCAAAATGACCCTACACCTCCCCACACCTGTAAACTTGCCCGTGAACCACTAACGTACACAAGCACGTGTAAACTCTGCACTGTGTACCTTACGTGTTTACATTGTGAACTTGGAGCCTATGAATATGAGACAGCCTCACAGCCTGAAACAGTCTTACTTACTTTACACAATTCACAAGCCTAAGTAGCCACTTTTCTATAAAACAATAAACGAACTGGGAATATTGCTAGACCTGCGTAAAAGCATCTTTCAACAACGAGTTTTACTTAACTTTTAAGCGTCCGCGGCTGGTGTCACACATTAATATAGTTCTTCTGGTTCACACCGCGTCAAAATATCTTTATAATTAGCTTGAAATATTTAGGACTACCATCTTCTGTTGCAGCCAATCAGTGACTGAAGATGGTATTCCACAGTGAGACCGAAATATTTTAAGCCATATGTGAAGATGTTTTGATGCGGTGTGTACTGGAAGAACTAGATTATAATGGTTTTACTTAATGATTTTAAAAATGTAGGTAATATTGTCTAAAATTGTATCCTAATACGTTACGTATTAGTACCATAAAATTGACATGATTGTACTAGTAGCAAAGCTTGAATTTATTAATTTACAATATTAATTTATTAATACACTCTTAGTTGACACAAAACAATGGGAAAAAACGTTTGAGTAGTTTTAAGTTTAACAGTAGAAAAACGATGGTTAAAATGCCTACGTTTTAAGTTGGATTTGGAGGGTAGATACAAGGTAATAGCACAACGATATAAAGCACGAATTGTCGCCCTAAAATTGTGTTAAAAATTTATAGGGGACGTGATGAGTTTGGTGTAACTTGTTTTTGTGATTTATTTTTGATCTGTGTACTTGTGTAGGTGGTTTCGATGGCACATTCGTAAGTGAGTGACTTAGCTAAACAATCAATAAGGGATAAAAGTCAAAATTAACTTTGTTCATTTAATTTCAAATATGTTATAAATTATATTTAACGCGAAAAATAAGAGTAAGACATCAACTATTAGTTTATTTTAAAATATCAAAGCGCTAGAAGTTAAAACTGTTACACAAAAACTTAGTTTGATTCGATAGTTTACACCTGGTTGTAATATAAGTAGAATATATGAGTTACAAAAATAAAGCTACATTTATTAATTAATGATCATGCTGTATTATGTTTCACGCTTATAAAACTCAAAAGGTTGAACAATGTAACGTTTTTTTAAAGATACTGTATTTGAAATTCAAATACCAGTTCGAGCTTCGATGTTCTGCCTCTTGGCAAAATATTCCCACTGTGTCAGTTTTTGTTACAAAGTATTGTTCAAAAGGGTAGGCCTAAATGTTAATTTACTTCAAAGGAGAGATTTAACCACAGTATTTACCTACCTCTAAGTTTTTGCCAGCAGTTTTCGAATAAACAAAGTAATAAGAAGGTTTTAATAATTTTGGAAGCAGTTAATGTTTGTATTTTTAAGATGTAATACTTATATAGCTGTTGTTTTTAAACAAAACCCAAATCTCTGTTTTCTGCGCAAAGAATTTAAAAGAACCAGAACGTGTCTAGTTGTTAATATCATTGTTTTAGAACATGTCTCGAAGGAAAAATAAGCACAGATTTTGAGTGAAACTTTTCCAATGTATCCATAATTTGCCATTATGTTTTACCAGTCATAAAGAAACTTTCCCTAAAAGTCAATAACCAAGTTGACACCAGCTCAAGGATACTCTTTTTCAAGCTCCCATTAGCTCGCATGTGATATCAAGTTGTATCGTTCATCGTATTGAAATAACGTATCCAACAAACATTATATTTATTCTCAGCAACTTAGTAGAACTTACTGACAGAGCTTAAAAGATTATTATAGAGTTAAACAGTGATCCAAACACCTTAGCAAAGTCTTGTGAGCTGGTGTTTGCTTATAAATAGTAAATGAAGTCAAAGTTCATCGTTTCAAAGTCAAGCACTCCTTGAAATCTGGATGCCACCATCTTCAAGCTATATTAGAAATATGTTTTCTTTGGATCAACTTGGCGATATAGATTAAAGGCAATGCAACCTTTAAGTTCAGAAAGAAAATATTGTAAACTGTTACTCAACTGTAAACTTTTGTAGAAGTAGTGTAAAAATATGTTTTTTGCCAATCCTAATCCTTAGGAGTGTTAAAAATCTGCCGGGCTGGACAAACGGTTTTTAATTGGTTGTCTAACATTGTGCTATCAGTTTTGCCACTATCCATACATTTGATAAAATAAAATAAGTCGTCTTCATCATTTAAAAGAAGGGGAAAGAATGTTACGCTCCTTTCTATTATAGAAAACTACTCAATGGTAGTCTCAGCCATTTGGCATCTATGCGTTATCTATCTACCATAACATTATCTTTTGGGATATTAAAATGAGCAAAATTTTAAATGGTTAATACTAAACTGGACCTTTAGATTGAAAAAACGACCCTTGCTTCAGTCATCTTAGATTTACGGTGACATAAATACTATAAAGAATTTTACAACCGTGACGGTTAAAAGTAAGTTGGATATTTCACAGAGTAAGTTTGTGCCATAAACTAGACATCAGTTAATGTTGCATCCAGTCGTAAACACGGCAAGCCCTCGACTGAAATATTTACCACCTAAAGACTTACAGCTTTGACTTTCAGTGCTTCGTCTTGGTTCAAATGCAAACACTTTCATACAAGGATATCGTAAAGATTTTCCTGGAAGTGTTTGAATTTCAATAAGTCTGACAGCTCAAATCGGGGCGTTCAAAGTTACACCGCAGATAAATCTTATGAAATTTTCGTAGAGGGCAAAATATAAAAGCTTTGATAAATATTTAGCTACTTAAGAGTGTACAGTACGGAAGGGAAACATGACGATGTGGTATGACCGATGGTTGTAGTCTGACGGTGTAAAAAGAAACGAAATTTTTCCTAGAATCTAACGTTACGTTTTTACGTTTTTCTCAGGTTACGTTTCAGGAAGCACTTATCAGTCCTAACATTGGCCCTATTTAAAGCAGGTAAAACAAACACATTGTTCTATGGTTACGTTTCTAATCAGCTCGACTTCATATTTACATCTTTTATTCATCCAGTTTTATTTCCTGTACTGTATATTTTATATGTGAATTCTTCTTGAAAACTCTAGGCTGCAAACTCTAATTTATCATACACAGGTACATAGTACCATCGGCTCAGGTTCAATTTTTGCCGCTGCAATAACAACTTGGTCACTATAGCCACTCATCGTGGTTCGGAAATCAGTTGATACATTCCATTGGTCATTGAAATAATAATTGATTATCCAACCTTGGGAACAGTCGCTCTATTTTGTAACAAACCTACACATCCATCCAAAGTCCATCAAGACACTCATCGCGCTCACCATTTTCATATCCACCTTAAAATACCCTCTGGAAGTGGTCGGTGTCTCAAGTCAAAGCATGGAAATATCAGTAACGAATATCAGATAGAGTAAAGGCTCAAAATATTCATAAGTTTACTAGTCTTTGTGCTTGTTAAGGTTATGTCTACTGCACGTTCAGCTTTATTGAGATGTATCCCGCATATATTTACGTGCACCGGTAAAGCTTGTGCGGGGTGAAAGATATATATTCACACGTCTGAAAGCAGTAAATTCAACCCCAGGACAAGTCCAATCTTACACGTGCGTTTGCACCTTTTGATTTATAACTGATAGACAAAAACCGAATGCGTTATTTTGTAAATAGTAAAAGGCAACTTTCAGGCAATCATACATGTTGGTATTTATAAACTTGTAAAACGTTTCAGTGACTGAAGGTGGTACTTCACAGCGAGACCGAAAGATTTCAAGCTAATTATTATGATGTTTTCACAAGGGGTGAACTGGAAGAGCTACATTACAACTTAAAATGTGTTCAATTGTCCAAAGTTATATGTTATATGGAATATAACGGGTGAAGAAATTACTTCTACTGTTTGGCTTGGCAAAACAATCATCCCTAGAACACCCAAGATAAAGTCGATTAAATTGGTTTTGTCATTCTGCTCTGAAAACAGCTGCTTTAGACACATGTATTGACAGTGCTAAGTGTCACTTTTACACCCAGGTAAATAAAGTATTGTTTTGATGATATTTTCTCCCTAGGGAGTATTCATTTAGGTTATATTCATGTTAAAAGTAATATTCCTACTAGAAGTGAATTCCAGCATACACGAGTTATCTTATGCTACGAAAACGTGAAATAGGTACCGTTAATAGTTTATTAAAGTTTAAGATCTTTATGAAATCTAAAGTCTACAAGTATCTGTCAATCATGAAAAAAACACAATCTCGTAAAGCTATACATATCTTGAAGAAGTTAACTTGTGTTGGAATAATGTTTAGTTTTCTGTTGTCTTTGAAAGGAACGATACATCAAAGATAACAACATGTGTTGAGGAAAGGATAAGGAGTTAGAACGGACAGGTCCCGAGAGAAATTACACCTTTCATTTTTCCATTTTGCCGGGCTCTCTTTCAATTTGTCTTGACCTCTTCAGATCCAATAATGACCGGGAAAACGTACAAACGAGCTCTCAAACTATATCAATAGTGCCTTCTCTTGATTTGTAGGCATAAATAGTTGGCCAGATGGCGTAGGTCAGCATAATCACCCGGTAAGTAAGAGACCCGGGTTCAAGGCCCAGTTCGGACATTTTGTCTTATTTATACATTTTGTTCAGACAAATTATATGTTTATTTATATTTAATTTATGTAAATACGTTTTCGATCTATTACAAACCACTTCGTTACTAATCTAGTATGTGTTTAATATTTTTATTTTGTCATCATACAAAATAAAGTTTTGTTGACAACAAACCTATTAAAACCGCACACAAAATCTGCTACTACCAATAAGAAAGAACGGCTAGAAAAATCTTCATTTATATAGTAAAAAAGTACACAAATTTAAGTTTAAACACCATTTTCCATGAATTCTTCCATTGCATAAAATGAATTTGTTTATTTATGCAATTATTTACACTTATACTATCGTTAATAATTACTTACACTTCTTTAATCATGTTAATTTCTTAGTGGAGATTTAAACTATTTTATATTATCAAGATTACGTACTTATAAGAGTTCAGTTTCATGTTTGGCTTTACCCTTAGTATGTAAGCACATCTAATTTATGTAATTCTCAAATGAAATGTATAATTATATTGATATTCGTTTCTGACCGTTGATAAAAATTTAAAAAATAAATTTGACAAAATTTTGAATTTGTCTGGTGTTTTCTGGTAATTTGTTAAACATCTTTTACCAAATATTTTATGTGGGATTATTGAAGCTTTAAAATTAACTTTGGTTACCCATAAAATTTCTAATATCTTTTGGACTAAGCTAACCTTACCTAGTTATGGTTTTCTTAACTGAGATATTTTCAATTACATGATCGGAAAACAACCCTTACGACTTTAATACAAGCACAGCTGATTCTTTGTTAAAAGTTTGTTGGTGACGATGGGAGAGTTTCAAAGTTTAAACTAAAATTGCGGACATTTCCATGTTAAAAAAATAGAAAGTGTTTTGGTTAAGAATAGGTATCCTCAGTCTATGATAAATAAGTGCAAAAAACGTAAAGCTAAAATACCAGAGTCAGAAAAACAGATCGTTGAAAACCCCGCGTTCATGTCAATCCCTTAAGTGCCGGGATTATCGGAAAACTCAAAAGGTTAGGTAAACAATTTAAAGTTAGAACCGCGTTCAAAACACAGGACACACTTAGGCAAAGTCTCTAAAAACCAACCCCAAAAAATGGCACTCAAGTTTAAAACTGTATTTACATTATACAATGTGGTTGTGATAGGGAATACATAGGAGGGACAACAAGACCACTAAATAAATGTAAGAGTTAAAGAACACAAAGAAAACTCGCGAAAGGTTTAACAGTTCAAAACAGTTTAAACGTTCAAAATTGCTCAACATTTTTGGTCTGAAATCCACGCTATTAACTGGAATAAGGCTAGTATAATATATCGGGAACCTCACTTTTTTAAAAGAAACATTATTGAGGCCTCATACATAGAACTAGCAGACCGTCCTATTGGTCAAGCTTCAGTTGAAATAAGGCTCCTCTGGCTACCACTCATTAAATTTGAGATCAAAAGTAGGGACAATCAAAAACTTCCAATTAAGCTTCAGCAAGAAACGACACACAAAACTCACAGCATGATTGGAAAGACGCAAAAAAGGCCACAGAGAACTTAAATCGTGCAAGATGCCCCTTCTCCTATTGGTTGTGCATAAAATATAGGAATTGTTGTGTTTCTCTGTTCCAGTTGACCAGCCTGCTGTTCACGTCATTGGTGCCAAGATCCTCTACCAAGTGCAGACGTGTGTATGTCTTTTATTTGAGTTGTTTCTTGTTACTTTTCACCTGAAGACGGGATCAGATTGCAGATCCCGAAACGTCGTGATCATCTTGCTCACTAACGATGGATGTCCGCAATAATAGTTTAAACACAGCTGATTATTAAATTATATGTATTTCATAAAATTTCCAGTCCTATCGTAATCAATCACAAACATGCTGTAACTAAAACCTGTTCTTCATTTAACCAAGCCAAATGCAATTTTTAATATTTAATACCTAAGATACAAAGCCGTTATTCCTTTTTGTAGTCACGAGTAAAGTAGTTTCAACTGTGTTTTGTCAAATGCATTTCAGAATATGCAGGTTTTAATTCCAACCAACAAGAGTTGGTCATTTTTTCAACTTACCAAATATTCATCTGACTTAAAGGTCCCCTTCCTCGTGGTACAATATTGCATGGTTACTGTGGTAAGTAAGTAACTGAGACTTTACTTCTGTTTGTAGATGGCAAACACTGGTCAAAGCAGGAGTTCTGTGGGGACTCGACATGCAGTGACGTCACGTTTGCAGGAAGTAACTTTACTGAGGTACAAAGTAATGTTAATTAGTACACAAGTTCATGTGTGTAGAGCAGGCGCGGTTAGAACCCAAGAGGTACAGTGTACAATGTATTAAAACAATTGATAGACTCCATTTTGTTGAGGCTGAACTAGTTTGAAATATTTAAACTTCGAAATCAATCGAAAAGTTGTTTATTAAAAAGGAATTTTATTTGCCTAAAGCTTTTCATGGACTATGATCTTATTAACAAAGACCAAAAATCTAAGCTAATGTCTAAAATATTACAATATTTTTTGGTGGGGGTTGGAAAAGGTACATGCCAATAAATAACTCTACAAATAAGGTGACACACAGATTTTTGCGAGAAATTGCAGTACCATTATGTTTATAGATAGACCTACACATAACATTTTTGAAAGATAACTTGGAAATATTCACCTGTTTTAATGCAGTTTGCGCAATAAGTACCATGCGTGAGTATGGCGTGTTTTGTTATAAACATTTTATCGAATTAAACCCCATCAGAACTATCAATTAAAATGGCTAAATTATTGAGTAAAAATGGAATCCCCAAAATATATACAGAAACGCCCGTGCCATACAGGAGACAAAGCTAGAAGACCGTAGCCCGAAGCGAGGCTGTGAACGTAGCGTATTTTATTTTATTTTATTTTTATTTTTATTTATTCACGGTAAACACCATTGTTA
Source organism: Matsumurasca onukii (assembly GCA_018831715.1). Lineage (NCBI taxonomy): Eukaryota > Metazoa > Arthropoda > Insecta > Hemiptera > Cicadellidae > Matsumurasca > Matsumurasca onukii. The sequence goes on from CM032058.1 coordinate 14,821,700, forward strand.
CAATATACTGTAATTAGATAATAGTCTTGAGTTGAAAAAAACAAACAAACAAGCACGTGATATGAACATTGTAATATGTTATTGGGGATTTCATCCAATCCACCCCTACTTTCGTGGTACTTTATTTTTTCTACTCTTTTGTAGGCCTACTATTATGGGTCCGCTCTGCCTATATAACCTTGAGCGTTTTCCCAGCAGTTACATAAATCACTAAATACTGTTTGAGATGCCGACCACTCTCATGAGGTATTTTAAGGCAAATATGTGGTGAAGGATGATGTGATGAGTGGTAGTAATGAGTTATGAGGTGTTGTCTTGTTACAAACTAAGGCCGACTCTTCCTTAGAATGGTACTTAATAGCCCTGACCAATAGAAATACAAAGGCCAACGGCTAACTGACTTAACCACGAAGGTGATGGTCTGATATGTCTTAACGATTGGGAGTTGATGCTATTATCAGATTCACAGAGACATCTGAGCCGCCTTGATTTCCTTTGGTTTGCACCATTAATTTACTTTATTTTTGTCCAATTTGCTGCTTTAGGTTTTATATAGCTTATGAAATCAGTTATATTATTTGCTCATCAAAATATAAAATGTTAAGAGCTGATTTTACCTAAAGTTTTAAACTTCATCAAAGATCTCCACTGTTTAAATAAGTAAAACAGATACATGAACGATGTGTTTGTGTGAATGTGCAATAAAACATATTCCAAATTGTGCATTCTAAATCTTTCAACTATCATCAATTTTAACAGTGTTGTCCACTGTCAAAGAAAGAATCGGTAGTATTAGTTTACATTGAGTTTAATGTCAAATAAATTCAATACGGCGCGAATAACACCTTACCATAAGAGTAACAAATTGCAAAGAAAATTCACCTCAATCACGCCAGCAGTGTTTCAGCACTCAGCTGCGTGTTCGCATGGATTTTACTTAGTACTTGTTCCACTGTATGGTGGTGTACACCGCGCTCCAATGTGTTCAGCAAGTTAGGGCAGAGTAAGAGGATTGTCACAAGTGTTCCATTAGGATTTCCATGTTGGTTTAGGACAACATTAAAGCTCCAACTTAAACCTAACAGCCTTGTCACGTGATTCTGTGTTCGTTTATAATCAGCTCTGGGTTTACTAGCTAGTTAGATACAGTTGAGTATCGTTCATTATGAGAAATTTAATAAAAGGTTTAAATTATCTTAACTGTATCTAGAAAGATTTGACAAACAACAACACCGTTTTTCAAGCAAAAATATTAATAGAATTGAGAAAAAGTAAAGTTTGTTTGTTTTGTTTAACGAGGCGAAGTTAGGACTACAAAATCCTCTCTACCAACCTCGACCTTTACCTAGCGTACCGTATTACTGTAGTCACATTACAAATGTAATACTGCGGGGATCGAACCCGCGCCACCGGAGTGGTGAGCTCCGGAGTCGTGTGCGATACCAATCCGCCACGGATCGCTGTTTTGAGAAAAACACTATCACAAAATTAATGAAAATGTATACGTATATTCTAGGAAAATATTTAAATTTCTTGCTGACGACTGATTTTATTATTTGTTTTTCAAACAAAGACAAACCTAGAACCTCAGATTATTTTGTCATTTATTGAACGAAATTACCTTTACGGTTCGACATAAAACAAAACTACAACGAATATGAGTTCACATGTCATGGCTAAGGCATCCACATTCATTTAAATCAATTTTCAACCAGGCAGGAAATTCATTCTCATTTTACTCGCAATAAAAGACAATTGGACATCCCACACCTATAGACTAGCCAAGATCGGAACCTCGCATCAGGTAAATTGTTTAAGATTTTTCAATAAATTACATGATTCTGCTCGAACCATTCCACTAAAATTTTCAAAATAAATTGATGGCTTGGCTCCTCATTAACCCCTTTTATAGCATAAATGAGTTCTTAGAACAAAATATACACTTAACATTTTAACTTACTTTGTTTAATATTGAATGTCCTTTATATTCAGTTATCTAATCTATTAACTGTTTTATATTGTAATGTGCTGTAACATTTTAATTTATGATTTTGGCAATGCCTATTTCTTGTAAATTTGATCAATGGCAATAAAGTTCTGATTTCTGATCCAACGGTACATTTAAAACAACCTATTCTACAAAATTCTTAGTCGGCACACCCGTTGGACTCAAAGTCAAGAACTCTTTCTTAAGCTGTTATTCAAAATGTATTCTGGGTCTTGCGTCATTTAAAAGAATACAAATTGTAAAGGAGCTATCATAGAGTATAACTAAATAACTTATCGTTAACAATACTGATGTTAGATTGGAATTTCATAATATGTGGAGGTCAATTTACAAGAAGATATCTCAAACCTTTCATGGCTACTTAAGAAGAAAACTGGTTCCTACGTTTTGGGTAGTTTGAAAAATCCACCCGTTGTCAAGAGCCTACCTACATTTACTGGACAATTTAATATAATTATTTAACCTGAGACCTAGTCCAAGAAACTTGGTGGATATAGCTTTCTTATATACTAGACCTTTTAATGTGTTTCTCAATTTTGTTTCATTTTAAGTGTACATGTAGTGTATGTTATGTTAAGTCTTTTGGCAACGACTACATTTCCCAAACTGCCTGAAACGTAAGACATAGGTTTTCTCCTGAAGTGCCTGAAAATTCCAAGATATATTTTGTATAATATCACTTTTATGTGCCTAATACATAACTGACTGTTCATAATCAACATATTGTCGTGTTAATAAGTTAATATTCGAGGCCTAAGGCCTTGTAAAGAACAATAGTTTCTTACAATATAAATAATACCAAGGCCAAGAGCCGAGGGTAAAAAATATTTTTTATGTATTATTTATTGTTCAGTTACCTCATAAGTATTAATTGTTTCATCCTTAGAATAGCCATCTTTGAGCATTGTTAAACTCAAATGTATTGTTTTCTTATTTATTATTTAACACTACTCGATGTATCACTATGATGTATGTATTGGTCGTTTGACCGTTGGAAGAATAAAATAAAATATTGTTTAGTAATATTGGGGAGAAAACCATACTAAGGTCAAAGGCCAAGAAGTGACTTTGATGCGCAACTACTCGGTGAAGAGCCAAGGTCAAAGGTCAAAACTAACAACTGTAACATTTGTATAACGTATTCCTATTTACATCTAGTAGAACTCCTTATTGGATTTATAATTTTCAACTTGAAATAAACAGAAATTATCCAATAAAAATTTATGGTTGGTGAGGCCTTTCGAGAACCATGTTCTCATCTACAGACCACAACATAAAAAGTATTCATATTTCCTGATTCTGAGCAAAAATGACGTCAAATTGCTATACCTTTACCGAAAACTCTTGTACAAAATTAAATTGACAAGTTTTATCCGGAATAGAGTTTTATTTCAAAACGTAGTCATACATCAATACACTTTTTTGCAAAACAAAAATTACAAAATCGAATGAACAGCACTCCCTCGGTTCCCAAGCAATTATTCGGAACGCGAGTGGAGTACTGTGTTGGGTTCCCCCAGGGAGGTATATACGGGGCTTTATCTTATATATGAGCCGGTTATGTATGAGCCAAGCCACGAAATGAATTTCTAATGCAACATTCTCTAGAAATGAGTCTTGATACGTATCTTTTAGTGGTGAATAATTCGCAAAGAACGTTAAATAAGATTGGATAAAACTTGTAATGTTTCGAGCTAGATATTTTCTTTATTTTTGTTTAATTATTTATTTGTTTGTTTACCTGGTTGTTAGGTTCGTACGCTTCTCAACATAAAACATTGCCGAGGTGTTTCCCCAAGCGATTCCAGACTTCTTTGTTTGGGAAAAATGTATTTTATATTTTAAAATATTTCAAGACCCTTTCTGTGTGTAGTTTGCTAAAAACTTTAATCAATTAATTTATGTATTTATTTCGACGAGAGCCCAGAAACACATCAGGCACACAAAACACGAAGATGTTGACAAGTCGGCCATATCAGAACATAGTTACAACGTGAAACATGCAGTAGAATTTGTCAAAGCCAAAGTATTGGCACAAATTTCACATTATTACCCGAGAGTCATTCGAGAAACCATTGAAATAATTAAAAGTGGTAATAATTTCGACAAAGAAGCTGGCAACCAGTCCTGAAGAAGTCTTTTCGATAGTGTCACAGCCAATGAGAACATCGACAGTTGGCACCCCTGCTCCGTTGGACGGTTGGCAGCCCTGCCACCTATAGGACAGCAGACAGCAAGTAGCTTAGTTTTAGCCAATCAGTGACTGTAGATGGTACTCCACAGCGAGGCCGAAATATCTCAAGCTAATTATGATGTTTGGACGTGGTGAGAACCGAAAGGTCTAGATTATAGTAATAAAACTTTCATTAAATTTTCCAACTACTGTAAGTAAATCTTAGGTCACTACAAACCTCGATAAGAGAAAAACAAATCTATAACGTAACAAAAAGTGTCAAACTTCACGAGATTTATTGGCACTTTAACCTTCTGACGCAACTTTTTCGCGAATGTAATTTCATTAAGTGCCGGCCACAAGCCGTTGGTAAATACCACAATATTTGATGTTCGGTGAAAGCTTTTTGTCCAAATAGATCGCAACGTTTCAATACATTCAGCTTATCTCACTGTGGATGTTAAAGCCTTTCCGGTTAATTGATATGAGTTATTTACATTTAATGTAAGCACATTTATAGAGTACTCAGGTTAATACTATACGGAAATTCGTATTTGAGGAGTTGAGGGAAAACAATGTGTAATTGTACAGTAGAATACTATTATCTTTAATTTCTACGTTATCAATTTGATTTTCTCCATCTTACATTTGAAGATGCTATACATTCTTAAACGGGCTCAGCAGAAAGACCAAACTAATATGTATCAACAGTACTATTCAATACAAAATATTAAATATGGTTAGATTAATAACTAACTATACTGTCAGCTTGTAAAATTCACGTATAAAAGGAAATGCTTCTTTGTTCTTGTATTTAAAACAAAAGTCACAAAACATGACTTTTGGTTTGACATATCTAGGCCTTTAGATTTATCTATAGATCATCTGGTAATTGCGACTGTTACCAATATGTTGTTATTGTGTGACCACGTTGTCAATTGGCCTCAAGCTATGTTTCCTAGAAAGCGGGGACCGCTATTTAACCTCCGTAATATGAAGGTGAAATGTTGTTTTCAATGTGATCATATGGATGTGTTTCCTAAAGAGCGGTGGCTTCCATATAATTGCATTGAAAAAATTCACCGTCTTATTACGGCCGTAAAGTAGCGGTCGCCGCTTTTAAAAACCATAGCTTAAGTCACCTCTTCCACAGTACTTAGGTACAATACATAGTCGACACATCCCACAAGCGCTAATGAACTCCAGGATATCCAGTGATCGAACTCCAAAGTGCCCTTATGAGGCACGAAAACTATCATCCGACCTAATCTCGGTCTAGTTGAACGGATTGTTTTGTTTTTACACATGGTAGTGACGTAAATCTTATTGGCATTTAAACGTTAAAACCAATGTTTAGGGTGGAAACACCGGGCAAAAGAGTACTTTCGGTGGACTGATTCGGATGGAATTCGATTCAACCTAGAAATTAACAAAATAAAATGCGTTCACACTGATTTCGAATTTGACAATAAGCTTCATATAAATATGTCACATGCATTTCAGAAGAAATAACCAAACATCACAGTAACAATTATTCAACCAAATTCGTTCAACCAAACCAATATGGCGGCAAACAATCTATTTTTTGTCGCTTTTGGTCTGTCTAGACTATTAGATTGTGATTAGGCATTGTAATAAATATGTATTATTATTTTAATCTAAATCAGATCACAAATACAGGTTTAAAAGAAACCTCGATTGGCCATAATGGTCAAAAGGCTTCCAATGTAATTTTCACCCCGTTACAGGAAATTCTCCATAATTAATGGTAGCGCCACGACTATATTTATTATTACAATATACGTATAAACAACAGGGAGGGGAAAGAGAATGCTAAAGTGTGTGCTAGAACTGTCCCACACACGAGTCCCTAACTCAGTCGCAACAAAGGGAGTGTCGTAAACTTTCTGTCAGGTAAAATGTGGTGTGTCCGACAACTGTATTTCCTCCCCCGGCTTGTATTTTGTATCCGTACTTCTTTCAACGGGTGGACAGTATTAAAATTATCAGACTGCAGAGAATATAACATTTAACTGGCGATAACAGTTGGGATTCCGTCAGTTTTTATTTACTTTGCTGGGCACTTCATATACAAAGACTTATCCGTTGAAAAACATAATCACGTGTTCATAGGTCTCGTTATTGTACTCCAATACTGTATTATGCTTCGAAACGTATTTTAAAAACTATTATTTAATTATTAAAACAATAAAATTGTTATTTTGATGTTATTTGATATCTTGCTGTGGTATTTACATGAAACTTGTGGTGGTTTTTGTAATATCATGTTTTAGATGACGTGCATTGGTTAAGGTGATTGAACACGAGTTGTGCCTAATAACTCCTGCAAGGCTGCGCCACTTTCGCTCTTTCAAGCCATTGGGAGGTCGAGAGTGCGGTCCACAGTACGGGCGGATCCGTGACGGGAATCGAGCGGGTTCGATCGTGACTGGTAACGCTAGATAAAGGTCGAGGTTGTGTTGTAGAGAGGACCTTGTAATCCTAACTTCCTCTCGTTAAAACAAGACAAACTTTACCTTTTTACCTGTAACATTTATGGTGCAGTTTGACCAATCAATGTAGTTGACGGGCGTATAAAATAGTTTGTTTTGGAGAGGATAGAACCCACGTCTACTCGCTTTACCATGTATTTGCAGTTTGAAAATAATATATATTTATTTTAGACTGGACATTCAACAACGTTGCCGTTTTAAAAAGCCTTTTCATCGTCACTTATTTTCCCCCGAGTTGCGCAGCCTTAAACATTAAACTAGCCCGTAATATAAGACGTATTAAAATCTAAAACTCCACTTTAAACCATTCAACTAAAAGTTCCTCCAAAAGCGAATCTTTTCACTCTCAATGGATTCATGAATAATAAGTTTCCAACGTACTCCAGTACTGTTTAAAAACTACTTCTCTTGTAACTTGAACACACAGAACAACAACTAGAACACGTGATGGTAACGTGAAACCGGTCGTTTAACAAGTGTCCGAGTGGTTTGTCCACTGGAAGGTAGAGTCCAACTCCCCTGGCGATGCTGGACATGCGACTCACGTGCGACTTTTACTGCTCCTGTCATCCACGACGCACGACAGTAAAGCTCACTTCACGCGGCTCTTTTCACCAAGTACTGTGAGTGGTTTTCACACACACACACACACACCCACACGGGGTGGGTGAAAAGCAAGACACTTAACTAGCTCTGTGCTGGTACTATGCCACGGATAAAATATATCGAGTGTCATGACTGTGGTGTATTCTCTAAGAAGAAAGTAACAAGAAAATGTGCACGGATTCCCCATGTATTATTCCGGTCAACGTTATAGTCTACAACATCACCAAGGCAATCAGTGCCTACAGTGATTCTTAGGTACTGCCATAAAATTACCTAACCTGAGATTAACCTATCCCTGTACTTTCAAATTGAATATAACGTATCCTATTTTCCTTCACTGAAAAATAAAACATTTCACATACAATATCTTTTAAAAACGTTTCTTGAAATACTCCGAGGGAAACATCACAACCCTATAACATAATCCCATAGAGTATTTCAATGAAACCCTGATTTCTTGTGATCTCTTAATGGGTACTCGCCCTTCGGTCTCGCTCCTGCGGCCTCGCTTGATAAAATAAGACCAGTCGTTGTGCTCATGACATTGCTCGGCGTACGGTCTCACTCATACTGTTCGCTTCGCTCACGGTAGCTTACTTAAAGGTCCGATCACTAGTTCAGCCGCTACAGTCAAAATAGTAAACCACTGCACAGCCCCTTTTTCCGGCCGACGCCATTAACGGCCGCTACCGCGCCAGGGGTTAAAGAAAGTCGCGATTTTTCCTGGCGGTTTCAACCCAAGACCTTTAAAACGAATATATGGTCGAGGGGGTAGCTCTACGGGAAGTGCCTAAACATTTCTCTCGTTCATCATTCAGTCACCCAAACGGCTTTATAGTATATTAATTATAAACTTGGTTTTGCGTCGTTGAATTTGTGTTAAAATTCCATTTCTTTTGAAGTCCCACAGGAGGATGAGGTGACGCAAAGTACGTCAAAATAAACTTTAAGATTCTGTAAGAATATTCACCAAAGGTGTTTAAAATATGTTCCTTTTCAAATGTGGGGGGACATTTAAAACTCACCGTGTATATATAATTATATGAATACAATATAGATTTATCTCAGAAAAATTTGCATTGAATCTTATTTTAAATGTTTCAACCATGCCAGCTGTAGCAAACCTTTGTTTACTCTGGTGCAAAAAATTAAGCCCAGCTGCTGACAGTGTTCCAATCCGTCCGAGATCCCTACCTTTCTTCTTACAGTTCGGTTCCTCGTATATGTTATATTTGCAACAATGCAAATAGTATTTTAATTTTTATATAGATCCTCTTATCCCGATATCACTATTTGATATGCCGACCACTCTCATGAGGGTATTTTAAGGCAAATGTGTGAAGGATGAGTGTGATAAGTGGTAGTAATGAGTTATGAGGTGTAGTCTTGTTACAAACTAAGGCCGACTCTTCCTTAGAATGAGTCATTAATTAATGGACCAATGGAAATACAAGGACCAACGGCTTAACGTGACTTCAACCACGCAGGTGATGGTCTGATATGTGTAAACGATGGTGGAAGTTGATGCGGATATCATCAGATGATCGCTGAGCCTATTTGAGCCGCTTTAGACCTACGCGTATATCATTATCAAAACCTGACCTCCATGAAGCTGGATTACAGGACTACGCCACGAGTCCCAGACACTTAAATTCACTACTGCCAAAACAGCCCAGACCTGTATTTTTAATCGCTCAAAGTAAGAAGAACCACGCACGATCAAGCTTAATTCTTAGCACTGATTTCAAAACATATACTAATCTCTGTACAGGTTCGAAGAGTGATATTGTTGATATAATTGCCGGGTTGTACCGACTGCAAGACACTACAACTGCTCAGGGACTGTTCAATGTATAATGCACCTTACTTACGAGCCACTTAGGCAAAGCACCTGCTCCCTTTGTTTCCACTTGGTTTATAGTACACCTGCAACTGGAACTGTGCTTCCAGAAACAGTTTTCAGTTTCGGACGAGATCCTACAGAGATATTTCTACCTTGATCTTTAATTAAAGTAAGGGTTACTTTAGCTTAAACACAAAACTACCATGAAAATACCCCAAGGATGTAGTTAGTCCGTTAAAATCGATAGAAATCAGCTCTAAAATGAATTATTGGTGCAATGTTGCAGCTTATCGTCAGAAATTTAGTACTGATCATATTAAGAGTGCACAGTACATGCCGGATATTTTGTTTTTATTCCATAAGAACAATGTAAAAACAGGCATTTTCTTGGCACACTGTACGCCCACAATTTTCATCAGACCTTTTGAAACACGTTTTACTTGAAAGAATGACAATGTACTACAGTGTCTCCGCTGAAAAATCTTTTGAAAATGATATTAGTTCAATAGTAAATCCAAGAAGTTCAAATACGACGTTGCTTCAATTTTGATTAATGTCACGGTTTGACAAATGGGAAAATGGAAAATCAGCTCAGTGGAGCCACCAAAATATTTAATGCACTCAAGACGATGTTTATTTTATAAAAATCCTATGAAAACTTTAGGCGTGAAGTGTTCCAAGAAAATGCATGTTTTTACATTGCTCTTATGGGACAAAATTCAAGGTCACAGCCACTACTGCGCACTTAATAATCACACTCTTAAATCAAAACAAGATTAGGTTTTGAGAGCATGTAAACGCTAAAGGACGACAGTTCATTGCCTAATAAATAAGTATATTTATTACAAGGACATTTACAAAGTAAATGTAACTTAAACGTCATTTCGATTTCATAAATCGTTACGTTCCTTCCTTCTTCAACTAATATATTTTAAATATACAATTATAGGTATTTTTCTGTCTACAATGGCATTTTACTTACTTAACTTAGGTTCATCACAAACGAAATCCAATATGCCTGCAATAATTGTAAGCAACTCTACCCACTGACCACGGTGGGCGATTAGGTATTGTCTGCTATTCATTGAAATCACACTACTTTAATCCTAAGTGGGTCGGCTAATTATAGAAGCTCTCAATTGGTTACCTAAACCTCGTCGTAACGAATAAAAATAACCTGCACTGAACTTGACTAGGCATCTATTTTTAGTATGTTTTTATCTTAAAACAGGTCTTATTAAAATAACAGATGAAGGTAGAAATACCTTTTGTAGGATGCTTAGACTTAAGTAATAATTTGGTAACTGTAGTTTGACTGTAAATATAGAACGAGACGGTTTATATTAGAAATAGATTATTGATTATTCCGAATAAAGTCTGTGTCAAGCTTTGACCTTTTATATTATCAACACAAAATGCAAACTAGAGAACAAAGAAGAAAAAGACTCAGCAACAATTAGAAGTAAATAACTTCTATGAGAGACGAACAAAGCCAAAGTATCCGATGATTTTATTTCAAACTATCGATAGTAAGCATTGATTGCTATAGCTTCCTAGATTTATTTATTTATATATAGTTGGTCCTTAAAACTGTATTGAATAAAGGATTACATAATTATTTGTATAATATTCAAATACTTACGTATATCTTATCAGTTCAAGAGAGACTGGAAATTTGTAACATACCTGAAACAGAAAAATGCTCATGAGATACCAAAAGTCTAGAAAGTATATTGCAATAGAAGTATAACATGGCACCTAACATTTTAATTATAACTTCCAATAATGAAAGGAACAGTTTTATTAGAAAGATGAGCACAATAGTAAAGATTTATTTTCGTAAATCAAAATCGGTAAGACCAATCAATTAAAACAAAATTGATTTACAACAAAATTCCACACGAAGACGAAAAGTCGGAAGCACACGTTCCAACTTGTAATTATTTTACGTTTCAATTTGTTATTATTATTCATTACATCTCTCAGTGGTGCAATACTTTATGTAATCTTAAGAACTGGTGGTTTCATGTATACACCAAAGTATGTACTGACAAGTTTTTTTCCTGTGCTTAACAAATATAAAAGAATACGCAAGAACATTTAAGTTTTTAACGCTTTTTTAGTGATGCCCATCACAAATTACGCTAATAGTTACAATAACAGATGTTTTCTAGTAGTATTAAGATCCAACTGTACAATTCGTTGGCCGGAGGGAATTCAATTTAGCCGTCAGAGTTGCCCAAGACATCAACGAGGACTCGAGTCCCTTGCATTCAAATGTGAATATAACACTTGACTGAAGCACCGTTGCACAAGTTTAGGTTCAAGAACACCCTTCTGAATCCTGTTTCCACCCTTCTACATGAAATACCTCTTCACGTTGTTTGCCTCATTAACACTCGAAATATACTTCCGTGCGTGTTCTTGTCTAGCTCCGGTTTGTTTACAACATGATTATGTCTTTTGGATAAAATATGCCAGAGGAAAGTTCGATTCTTATGGAAGCTCACAATGGGGTTTGCGCAGATTTAAAAGTGATTTTACCAGGTCTAACCGTTTTATGAACTATAAGAATGAACACTTTGATCTATAGGAAATAATTGTGCGTGTAAAGTTAACATTTTGTTCCTTACTTTGACTATATAGGTCAATTTTGAGGATGATATAGGTCTAAAGCGGCTCAGATAGTCTCAGTGATCATCTGATGATACCCGCATCAACTCCCATCGTTTAGACATATCAGACCATCACCTGTGTGGTTCGGAAGTCACGTTAAGCCGTTGGTCCTTGTATTTCCATTGGTCATTGGGCTATTAATTAATGACCCATTCTAAGGAAGAGTCGGCCTTAGTTTGTAACAAGACTACACCTCATAACTCATTACTACCACTCATCACTCATCCCTCACCACATATTTGCCTTAAAATACCCTCATGAGAGTGGTCGGCATCTCAAACAGTGATTTAGTGATTTAGTGACTTCGTATTGCAAATTTTAGGCTACACTGAGTACTACCATTTTGTAAATCACAGTTTTAAAGGTTTTTAATACCGTTACGATAGACCACTCTACACACTGGAAGAATTCCTTCACCAAGACTGCGAATACTTATTATAATTTTAAATTACTCTGTACATTTTTGACGCCAATACATGTCTTAAAGAAATTGTAATAAAGACATTTTACTTTTACTTTGACAATCGTAACAGTAGCTTTAGCTTTACACAAACACAAATCAGAATGTTACAAAAATGCATATAGACTTAAGTAAAATAAATTTTAGAATCAAGTTGGAGTATGGTTAAATTCAGTGAAAATATGGGCAAATAAAAGGTAAAGTTTGTTTTTAACGAAGCGAAGTTAGAGCTACACAGTCCACTCTACCTCTCGAAATCGACCTTTTTCTAGCGTTACCTTTTTTTCATAGTCTCTTTACACAAGTGTGTTGTGACTGCGGAGATCGAACCCCCGCCAGAGAGTGATGAGTTCCGCAGTCGCGCACGGTTCCACCCCACCACGGGTCCCCTTGACTTGCTTGCAAGAAGCAAAAAGTTTTAACTAAAAAGATAGCCAAACACGCTGATACAACCCGTAAAACCTTCACCGTGCCTTTAAACTTGAGCTGAAAACACACCATCTGCTAAATATGTAATAAGCTCTCAACTTACGAGCCACTTACAGAGCCACCTGAGCCTTCTCTGTGCTGTGAGGTGGTTTGCAACAGTGCACCTGCTGTAGGGCTCTTACTCGCAGATATACAGGGTGTACCACAACTATCTTCAACGGCAAAAGTGTTTTAAACGCGCTTTGGCTAACGTGATTGGCGCAGTCTAAAGTACTAAAAGGTAAAGGGTTTCTTTTAGGGTTAGGACTACAAAGTCCTCTCTACCACTCAACCTCGAGCTATAACGTCCGATGCATAGTCACCCCAAATTTGTAGCGGTGAATTTGGGGATCGAACCCGCGCCAACGGAGAGATAAGCTCCGTAGTCGCACGCGATACTAATCCGCCACGGGTCCTCTATTTACTAAGTACTGTAAGTAGGGGTGTTTGTAGGATTTTTAACACTACAAAATAATTTATATGTCTCTGAGACTTGCTCAGATAGTTCGAATCTAGAAACAAATCTTTAAAATATTTTTAGCAAAGACAAATATCAGCCGAATGCTTTGATTTTGAGCTACCAGAAAGAAAGGAAACTGTATTTTTATCTATTTAGAGTTGAAAACAAATTAATAATAATGAACAAAAAGAAAGATAAAACAAGGTATGAACAATAAGGTTATTAATAAAACGAATCAGATTAACTAACTAATAACTAACTAACTAGTTAGTTAGTTAGTTACTAACTAGCTAATAATACTACTAATAACTAGCTAATAAGTTAGTAACTAATAACTAACTAACTAACTAGTTAGTTAGTTATTAGTTAATAAACTAACTTATTAGTTAGTTAATAGTTAATTAACTTCTAAATATGGAAATTAAAACAAAATACTACTATTACATTTAAATTATATAGTAAACAATGGGGTTATCTAACATAAAAGATCATCCAATGGAGGCTAGAACTCCCGAAACCTGTCAAAACTTTCTTTAGATGTTGCTAATGGATAGTGTGTAAGATTCTACCTATAATATGCGTATAAGGTCTAATACAAGCAGTTTAAATGTTTTCAATACAACCTTAAAAGTTTCCTTTCGATGAGTAACATTTTTAAACATTCTATTTTGACATATGAAAAACACAATTTCATCAGTATGCTAGTCAAATAATCACCCCTACTTACACAAACACCCTCTACTAAGTAGGAGCAACTACTAAAAGCTGAGTTGCTGTTCTCTCCAGGGTTCTACCGCACTCTTAGTTCAGCTGTTATCACATAAGAGGATTGTCTAAAGTGCTCCAGTAGGATATCCATGTTTATTTAGAACCGTTAACAACCCCTAACTGAACAGTCGAGTACACTGATACACCACTACTTACACAAACACCCTCTACTAAGTAGGAGTAACTACTAAAAGCTGAGTTGCTGTTCTCTCCAGGGTTCTGCCGCACTCTTAGTTCAGCTGTTATCACATAAGAGGATTGTCTAAAGTGCTCCAGTAGGATATCCATGTTTATTTAGAACCGTTAACAACCACTAACTGAACAGTCGGGTACAATGATACACCTACTTACACAACACTCTACTTTGCTCACTAAGTAGGAGCAACTACTAAAAGCTGAGTTGCTGTTCTCTCCGGGTTCTACCGCACTCTTAGTTCAGCTGTTATCACATAAGAGGATTGTCTAAAGTGCTCCAGTAGGATATCCGTGTTTATTTAGAACCGTTAACAACCACTAACTGAACAGTCGGGTACAATGATACACCCTACTTACACAAACACCCTCTACTAGTTGCTCACTAAGTAGGAGCAACTACTAAAAACTGAGTTGCTGTTCTCTCAGGGTTCTACCGCACTCTTAGTTCAGCTGTTATCACATAAGAGGATTGTCTAAAAGTGCTAGTAGGATATCCATGTTTATTTAGAACCGTTAACAACCCCTAACTGAACAGTCGAGTACACTGATACACCACTACTTACACAAACACCCTCTACTAAGTAGAAGGAACTACTAAAAGCTGAGTTGCTGTTCTCCAGGGTTCTACCGCACTCTTAGTTCAGCTGTTATCACATAAGAGGATTGTCTAAAGTGCTCCAGTAGGATATCCATGTTTATTTAGAACCGTTAACAACCCCTAACTGAACAGTCGGGTACAATGATACACCACTACTTACACAAACACCCTCTACTAAGTAGGGTAACTACTAAAAGCTGAGTTGCTGTTCTCTCCAGACTGCACTCTTAGTTCAGCTGTTATCACATAAGAGGATTGTCTAAAGTGCTCCAGTAGGATATCCATGTTTATTTAGAACCGTTAACAACCACTAACTGAACAGTCGGGTACAATGATACACCCTACTTACACAAACACCCTCTACTAGTTGCTCACTAAGTAGGAGCAACTACTAAAAGCTGAGTTGCTGTTCTCTCCAGGGTTCTACCGCACTCTTAGTTCAGCTGTTATCACATAAGAGGATTGTCTAAAGTGCTCCAGTAGGATATCCATGTTTATTTAGAACCGTTAACAACCCCTAACTGAACAGTCGGGTACAATGATACACCACTACTTACACAAACACCCTCTAATAGTAGCTCACTAAGTAGGAGCAACTACTAAAAGCTGAGTTGCTGTTCTCTCAGGGTTCTACCACTCTTAGTTCAGCTGTTATCACATAAGAGGATTCTAAAAGTGCTCCAGTAGGATATCCATGTTTATTTAGAACCGTTAACAACCCCTAACTGAACAGTCGGGTACAATGATACACCTACTTACACAACACCCTCTAATAGTAGCTCACTAAGTAGGAACAACTACTAAAAGCTGAGTTGCTGTTCTCTCCAGGGTTCTACCGCACTCTTAGTTCAGCTGTTATCACATAAGAGGATTGTCTAAAGTGCTCCAGTAGGATATCCATGTTTATTTAGAACCGTTAACAACCCCTAACTGAACAGTCGGGTACAATGATACACCACTATTGTCAGCAAGTGTGGGTTTTTATTCTATGAGTTCCAGCTGTGAAATAACGTAAACATTGTTGAACCAATTGAGTTGATCTAGGCAAGTTTTATCAGTGCACAATTCATAATTTTAAAGAAAAATTTACATGAATTTAAAGCTTAAAATACTGAATTAGCATTGATTGACTCACTTGTCAACATTCATTGGCTTATTCTTCGTCTAGATTATTGCGGTTCTTACTTTGAACTATGGGATCTAATTTGTTGCGCGCCTGTTTACCGCCAAATAAAACCTTACAATATTAACCTTTACTGTCGTAAAAGCAACTGTTTAGCCAGGCAACTTCATTAATTCGCTTTTAATTTCGATCAAATAGTCAAAGATTAAACATTTATAGCTTAATAACAGTAAATCCAATTACCTTACTTACTATATAAGTCAACAAAAACTGTTTAGCCAAACCAACATGAGGGCCAAAACCATTTTCTGCCACCATTTTGGTTTAGCTAAATGGTTTTTGTTGATTTATAGTGCACATGCAGGTCTTTGCCATAAATGTGTATACAAATTTAATAGTAATACAAATTTATTTTGTAATTGTTGTTTTGCAAATTAGGTTAGGCAATTTAATGTACATCACCGAGAAGATGGGCTCAGTCCCGA